>JAFMOC010000003.1:405000-810000 GCA_019802505.1 Corydoras sp. C115
AATAGTTCCTTTACCGAGTCTTGTTATTCTCAAGGTTTCATCTGTCTGATTTATTTCTTTGTGGCTGTCTCTGTAGACTTTGTCATCAGGGGATCTAATTCCTGCGATCTGTAAAACTGCTTTGAGGCATCATTTTGTAGTTAAAGCAGTACTATAACAAAGTGTGATTTAAAATAATAGTGGGTTTGATATCCAGATATGGACTCCTTCGGCAAAATGACATGTTTAGGTTGATAGACATTAGCTATCCAAAAATAAAACATACTTCAAAAATGCATGCAAACTATCTACAGTATATGTAGTAAATCTATATGGCCTCCACATTAGGACACCCCATGTACCATTGCCATTGACACAGTGCACAATGGTGCTATTTTATATTAAAACAACAGTTTTAAGAAACTACTGAAGACTCATCTCTTTAACAAATACCTGTTGTAGAAAAAAAAAGGGGGGGGGGGGGCAGCATCAAATAACAATCAGGTTTGATGAATTTACAGTATAGTCGGTTTTCTCCATAACTTCTGACTTGTAATGTTCTCATTTGTAAGTCGCTTTGGATAAAAGCGTCTGCTAAATGACTAAATGTAAATGTAAGGCAATGAAATTTTATTTTGTATTCTGTTCATTGTTGATGTAAAAGTATGGATTTGTGCTCTGCTGCGCATCCACGTGTGTGTGTCAAAAAATGGGAGTGTACGCCAATTCACGGCCAATGTAGAAATGAAAGTCTGACTGTTGACGTCCGTCGAGGTTGTTTTCGGTCGGTGGTGCGTCTGTGTTTTTCGTTGTCAAGCAATATGCCGGAAATGTACCTGAACACACTTCATCTCCGGAAGGCCACGCCCATTGGCTCAGCTTGTACAAATCTGTATATATATATATATATATATATATATATATATATATATATATATATATATATATATATATAGATAGATAGATAGATAGATAGATAGATAGATAGATAGATAGATAGATAGATAGATAGATAGATAGATAGATATAAATCAATATTTTTAGCACCTCAGAATGGCACACACATATTTACACTATAAATAATTCAACTGAAATAAATCATTTCTTTATGTATTAATGCTGTCTGCCACTTTCTCATGAAATATTAATTCTTTGTCTTCTTTGTTTTTGGTTCTTTATGGTTGATGTCATTCCAGTTGGAAGCAGACTATTTGCTTATATGTGACATTGATTTATGGGAGCAATAAGTTGATTCAGTACTGATAGTCACGTTTTAAATATTTGTTTTCCTATTCTGAACTAGCCATCTGTGTTTGATACACGCTGCTAAGCACTGTTTTGTAATGACCTAATCAAGAATTCCATATATATATATATATATATATATATATATATATATATATATATATATATATATATATATATAGATAGATAGATAGATAGATAGATAGATAGATAGATAGATAGATAGATAGATAGATAGATAGATAGATAGATAGATAGATAGATAGATAGATAGATAGGGATATAGATATGTGGGACTGTGTGAGTGTGCAATTTTGTTTTTCCCCCTACCTCTGCTTTTTTTTTGTCTTGGTTTGTGTGGTCTGACTGTTAGGTGGCATGTAATAAGATTAAAGAAACACAATTGATTTACTTTCAGCTGTGCCAGGTGTCAGGCTCACAGGTTTATTGAGGCATGAATGATGACTATTCACGATTCCACATTGGTGCATGTAATGACCTGCTGATTAATACAGACATCACAAAAATATGAACGCAAACCCAGTGGTATGAAGGGAAAAAAAAATAAAGTGTCACGTTTAAACAACTGACCCTTTTTACTGGAGCCATATTCACACTATTAATATTTCATCACTGTGTTTTTCTTTGTGAAATGAAATGTAAAAGTAGGAAAAATATCGCCAACTCTGCCACGACTAGCTAAATGCATACATAAGAAAAGAGAGCGTTTCTGTTACTTTGGAAATAGAAAAAAAAAAAAAACTGAGTGAAATTGAAAGAATTAAAAAGAGGATTGAAGTTGGGTGGCAAATGCAGGACAAAAGAAGGACAGATAGAAAAGTGATGAAAAATAAAGGAGAGGAGAAAGACATGTGGTAGCTCGGGGGTTAGGGTGTTGGACTATGAATCTGAAGGTCATGGGTTCAAATCCTAGGTCCACTGATGTTACCAATGTGGGTCCTTGAGCAAGACCCTTAACTCTATTTGCTAAAGGGGGGCTTTATCAACCCTGTGTTCTGATCTTAACCTAGTTGGGGCACTTGAATAAAAGCGTCTACTATCCATCCATCCATCCATTATCTTCCGCTTTATCCTATATTAGGGTCCCGGGGGGGCTTCCCCATGCCCTTCCAGAGGAGAATGTTTCGGGCACTGGGCAGATACACCCAGGACAATCCATCGCTGGCCACACACTCACTCACACAGACACGCACACAAACACACTCTACATGAGGCAATTTGGAGAACTTAGTTGACTTGATCCATGTTTTTGGACTGTGAACCCGGAGGAAACCCACGCGGACACGGGGAGAACATGGAAACTCCACCCAGATGGGGATTTGAACCGGGAATCCCTAGTGCTGAGAGGAGAACATGCTAACCACTAAGCCAACGTGCCGCCCAAGCGTCTACTAAAAATTAAAAAAAAAAAGACAAAATTGTAAATTTTATTTGCTTGGTCAAAAAGTAAATATCGGGAATTATTACAATTTGAAACAACTGGAAAGGTATTCGGACAAATGGAAGAAAAAATCACTAGGGAAAATATTTTTTTAAAAGAAAGAATTGAGAAATAAGGAAAGCATAGTGAAAAAAAGAAATGACTACTCCTGTGGAAGTGATTGAGAACTATTTATTTATGTATTCCTGTTATTTAATATGCTTTGACAATACGAATGTATACATTTGTCATGTCAGTGAAGCAAATTGATTAAATTGAAATTGATGGAGAACTAATAGACAGGTCAGTTCAGTGAATATTGTAATAAAAAAAGAAACAAAGGCGATGAGTGAAAGCAGAGAATGAGAGAAGGCTGTGAACATGTCATTATGATAAAAAAGAAAGGGATGAGGTTCAGCACCTCCAGCCGAGGCTTTTCCACCCAAGTAGACAGAGAGCAGAGTAGACTATGGACTTAAGCCTGTCTGATTTAGCCATGTGCTGCTAGCATCGGCGATTCTCCCTCAACCCCCCACTTACAATGCACCACCTGCTAGTAGCTTCCTCTGGTCTCCTGGAGACGAATGGGGGTCTTCTTTTCACCTCGGTGTTCTTATGCTTTGGTAGGTGGCACGGCATGTTGGGTAATTGAAATGCAGCCTAACTTCTCTATCTCAGTTGAAAGAAAAGCTCGCTCCCTTAGGTGCTGTTTTAGATGTGTGATCATGCATCACCGGGAAACGAAATATTTTCTGTTTATTCTCCAGCAGTCCAGCTCTGTACAGAAGCAAAAGCTCTGTTAAGACTTCTGCTTCTCAATAATATGAACAACAGCAAACTGCAGAGCGAAAAGGTCTAAAGTGGAACCATTAACATTTTTTAAAAAATGATTTGTGTATTTAGGGCGGTACGGTGGCTTAGTGGTTAGCACATTCGCCTCTCCGCACTAGGGATTCCCGGTTCGAATCCCATTCTGGGTGGAGTTTCCATGTTCTCCCCGTGTCCGTGTGGGTTTCCTCCGGGTTTTCCGGTTTCCTCCCACAGTCCAAAAACATGAATCAAGGTCAATAGAATTCTCTAAATTGCCCCATATAGAGTGTGCTTGTGTCTTTGTGTTAGTGAGTGTGTGTCCAGCGATAGATTGGCGCCCTGTCCTGGGTGTATCTGCCCAATGCACAAAACGTTCTTCTCTGGATGGGCATGGGGAACCCCCCCGCAACCCTAGTAGAGGATAAAGCGGAAGATAATGGATGGATGGATGGATTTATTTATTTTAAATAATAATAAATCAGGCTTTAGATAATTTTATTAGTCTGATTGCCATATATGGTACTGGTTTGGAACTTAATGTTGTTTACATTAAAAATCCTCAAGGTGTATTGATGATAAAACCTCATGGGCCACTTATTGGTAATCGTAAAGTGTATATACAGTATAAAAGTGTAGGGAACACACACACACACACACACACACACACACACACACAGACTTTCGACTTTATATGCAACCCAGTGCACTTTTCTTGTTACATATATAATTATTGTTTTATAAATGTATATGGAGGGTAGCACAGTGGCTTTGTTAGCACTTTTGCCTCTCAGAGCTGGGAATTCCATGTTCTCCCGATATCTGTGCGGGTTTCCTCCTAATTCTCCAGTTGCCTCCCACAGTCCAAAAACATGGATACAAGGTAAATTGAATGATCAAAATTGCCCCATATAGTGTGTGTGTGTGTGTGTGTGTGTGTGTGTGTGTGTGTGTGTGTGTGTGTGTGTGTGTGTATGTGTCAGTGTGACTGAGTGTGCCCTGTCCTGGGTTTGTCTGCCCAGCGCCCGAAACGTTCTCCCCTGGTTTCTGATCCCCCAGTAAAGGATTAAGCGAAAGATAATGAATGAAAAATTAAAAGTTTTCTTTAATGTATTGATTTACCTCTACCCACCTGATCATAGTCCCTTTATATGAGCTCGCCTTCCCATGAAAGCTGTTACAGCTACGTTGATTTGACAAGCAGTACACATTATTCACAAAACCATTTTAACAAGACATATTCCAGACTTTTATCTGTGCGAGGAAGCTTGTGTTCTCTCTTCTGTGTGGCAGGTTGTAAACAGCAAGCCATGTGATGGACAGACATTATCTTCACCCTGATCTCCCACCAGAGCCTTCACAAAGACTAAATTACCCAACTGCCATCTGAAACAGGCAAACACAAGGCATCAGGCAGAGGGTTCGGTAGCGATCAGCTCAGCAGATAGCTTGACCTCTATAGCTTTTGGGAAAGATTACCAATGTATTGCCCGGCATCTTACACCTTATTACTGGCCCTGACAGCCACAAGAGGGGACGCGCCTGTGCACACATCCAGCATGGTTTTTTCAGCCTGCCTTGTCCTTGTCAGCTCAGTCTCACTGCTGTTACCTGCTTAGAGGCTTTGGGTACATATCATTTGGCACCAGAAAGTGAATTATGGTTTTTCATTGGCTGCCACTCAAGAACCCAAGGTTCCAGTTCTAGTAGGGGAGATAGCTTCTCAGGAATGGGATGTAATGAAGGTTTAAAATATTCCATCTGTTCACGACATGCAGCCTAAGTGATGTCAATTTTTCATGTTGGAACACAGAGCTGAGTTGAGAACAGTGTGTTGAACTGGGGTTTTCTCACAGGTTACTGGGGTTTTCTCACATATATATATACACATTTGACACTATCTTACACGGCGGCACGGTGGCTTAGTGGTTAGCACGTTCGCCTCTCAGCGCTAGGGATTCCCAGTTCGAATCCCCATCTGGGTGGAGTTTCCATGTTCTCCCCGTGTCCGTGTGGGTTTCCTCCGGGTTCTCCGGTTTCCTCCCACAGTCCAAAACCATGAATCAAGTCAATTGAGTTCTCCAAAGTGCCCCATGTAGAGTCTGTGTGTGAGTGAGTGTGTGCCCAGCGATAGGTTGGCGCCCTGTCCTGAGGCATTCTCCCCTGGATGGGCATGGGGAAACCCCACCGCGACCCTAATAGAGGATAAAGTGGAAGATAATGAATTAAACTGGGTCATTTAGCAGACACTTTTATCCAAAGCAACTTACAAGGTGAGCACAGGGTTAATCACAACATCCCTGGAGCAATGAGGGTTAAGGGTCTTGCTCAAGGACCCACACTGGTAACTTCATTGGACCTGGGATTTGAACCCCCAACCTTCAGATTGATAGCCCAACACCCTAACCACTGAGCTAACCCACCCCAAATGTTTAAAAAAAAACATTTCTTTCATCCGAATATTAAGAAAGAGTTAGAGGATGAACCTATGCAGCAGTTATATGATTTTATCATGTGAAATATGGTCTGGATTCCCATCTATCCATTATGAATGAATGAAAGGACTATCTTACACGCCACTAACAGTCTATTTCCTTGTTATTCGCCTGTGTTTAAATAGCAATGACGCTTGTGAATTTCTCTACCCCGATTGGTGTGGTGGTCTCAAAATGCGATGTGTACAGGTACATTTCAGGCATGTTGCTATCTTGGAAACAAAACCGCAGGTGCACCGCTGACTAAAAACAACCCACACCAACGTCAACAGTCAGACATTCACCGCTTTCTTGGCAGTGAATCGCCAACACAGGCACATGTGCAACGCCCCTAGAACTGAACACTACTAAATATCACTTCATTTGCATAGAGAATGCATCAACATAGTATCCACTATACTGTGTGTCCTACATTCACATTAAAATGGAGAACCTAATTTATCAGCACATTGTATCAGCAAGGCATACATTTTCTGTCTATATGATGGCAAAGGCAAACCCTAAATCAAGTTGTGTGTGCAAAATTGACTTCTTGTTAAAGATTGCTAAAAGGGACCATTAAGTAAAAAGCGTCTATTTAAAAAAAAAAAACATTTCTTTCATCCGAATATTAAGAAAGAGTTAGAGGATGAACCTATGCAGCAGTTATATGATTTTATCACGTGAAATATGGTCTGGATTCCCATCTATCCATTATCTTCCGCTTTGGGGGTTCCCCATGCCCATCCAGGGGAGAACGTCTTGAGTGCTGGGCAGATACACCCAGGACAGGGCGCCAATCTATCACTGTGCACACACTCACTCACATAGCCACACACACAAACACACTCTATATGGGGCAATTTGGGGAACTCAATTGACTTGATCCATGTTTTTGGACTGTGGGTGGAAACCGAAGAACCTGGAGAAAACCCATGTGGACACGGAGAGAACATGGAAACTCCACCCAGATTGGGATTTGCTAATTGAGATTCGGAATCCCTAGCTCTGAGAGGCGAACGTGCTAACTACTAAGCCAACGTGCTGTCTGGTCTGGAGTAGTCTTATTGAAATCAATAGTCCATGTGCCCATCGCAAAGTTGGTCAAAATTTTATTTCATACATTTTTTTAAATTAAAAATCAGTAAAAATAAGATTTTTTTTACGATTTTTACTATTCTGCGATAAATAAAACTTAATGGTTGGTTGGAAGCTGAATTTATTTCCACCATTTATTTTGTTTGGATGTTGTCAGAATGCAACAGTTTTTTTTGTCTGTTTTTAATTAGGTACATTTTTATTTTGTGTTTTAAACAGATGGTGCTGTGTAGTAGAAGAAAACTTTTGTTTTTAAAGAATAGAACAGTGGTGCTCATGTTGCCCAGTGGTCTGAATGCTCCACTGATTCATGCTCGAGTCTCGAGAGGTGTCTTTGCTTGGCTGGAAGTTCTTTAAAACCAGATGTCTAGACTTTACATATACATCATAATGTACAAAATATATAAAAAATATATAAATAAATAGGTGGCACGATGTCTTAGTGTTTAGCACATTCGCCTCACAGCGCTAGGGATTCCTGGTTTGTGAAGATTCTATGTTCTCCCCGTGTCCACTTGGGTTTCCTCCGGGTTCTCCGGTTTCCTACCACAGTCCAAAAACAAGGGTCAAGGTCAGTTGAGTTCTCCAAATTGCCCCATATAGAGTGTGGGTGTGTGAGTGAGTGTGTGCCCAGTGAGCACCCTGTCCTTGGTGTAACTGCCCCCCTGCGACCCTAGTAGAGGACAAATCGGAAGATGGATGGATGGATATAAATAAATAACTTTGAAACATTGTTAAAAATAAGAAGTACAATCCATGGTTTGTAGCCAATGGCATACTATGGTGGAGCTTTTTAACTGTTGTTTATTCAGTCCTGTTAGGTTCTCCACTCTTTGTGTATAATGTGTAAATCCCCCTCATCTAGTCCATTGTATAAGATTAAGCAGAAGAGAATGCGATGATATTAAATGAGCTTGTCTTATGCATGGCATGTTCTGATCACTCTGTACAATACGTGGTAAATACATTAACCCCAACTTGTTCAGGGATTTCCAGCATCAACATAAATTCCTGAATATGTGAACCATTTCTGTCACATGAACGAATCGTTTTCCACAGTGTTTTAAAATGATTGATGCATATAGAACATCACAGTTTGGCTCATGCTCACTTTTAAGCTGCTTGTAAACCATTCTAGATTTTTCTATCAGTACACACTGTTTTTATTAAACTTAGTGGTGGAGCTTGATTTTTACCAGATACTAAACGAGATTAAAAACACTGCTTCAGTGACGTCAACAGAAATTAGAGATTAATTAATTGGTTTCATATTGCACCAGGACACTATTTAAATGCGGAGTGGAAAATGCTCTGGGTTCTGGACAACTGTGTTCTGTCGTTTCTGTTTCTGTGGTTTTCCATTATGGACACACACACACACACATACATACATACATACATACATACATACATACAAATAAATAAATATGTGTGTGTACATACATATGCGCACACACACACACACACACACACACATATATATATATATATATATATATATATATATATATATATATATATATATATATATATATATATATATATATATATATATATATATATATATATATATATATGTATACATATGTATATTTACACACACACACATACATGCATACATATAAATATGTGTGTATATACATACACATTCATATACATATAAGAATACATATAAGTATGTGTGTGTATATATATATATATATATATATATATATATATATATATATATATATATATATACTGTATATATGTATGTATGTATGTATGTATGTATATATATATATATATATATATATATATATATATATATATATATATATATATGTATATATGTATATATATATATATATATATATATATATATATATATACAGTATATACACACACACACACACACACATTTAACCGTACTGGATATAGATGTTCAGAGGCTTGAGAACCAGACGCAGTGCTATGCAGGCGTGATATTAATAGAAGATCTATAAACAGGTTTGTATGACCGATCGATCATAGACAGAATTTGGAGCAAAGGAAACCAGATATCTGAATTTAGATCACAAGAATTGGAAATAGTAAACAAAGAGGAGCTGCGGTTCATATCAGTAGTCTGCTGTATTAGTAGCAGAAAAACGCAAATAAAATCAGTGTAAGAGCTTGCTGGAGGGGAAAACAAGCCATGGTTTTAGCATAGTATTAGTCGTCTTAACACAGCCACCTTGAAAAATAATCCATCATGAGGACTAATTTCTGTGAAATTTAATTAAACTCCCATTTTTTGTTCCATTACAAGGCCCATTGTGTTTAAATTGTAATGGCTGTTAAAGGGGACATTGAGTACATTGTGATTGGTGCTCTAACATTATTTTGTACATAATTAACTACATTGTAATATATGAACAAAATTGTACTAAAGTGACTTAAAGGGCTAATATAATCTTGTTTCATTGACCCTTACAGATATTGAAAATTGGTGCCAATAAACATTTAGTAAGTCATAGAAATAAACATGAGAAAACTAAGATGTGATTTTACACGTTAATACATAGAATGATAAAAGTAGCTGATTTAAGATCAGTGCTCCTGGGTTCATTCTCCCCAAACTTGTCATTTTGGATTCCAGTGAACACAGAAACACAGATGCACTGAGGAAAGATGTCGCCGTGTGGAAGCATTAAGTTGTCTTCATGAAGTGACATCTTTTGGAACTGAGTCAGTTCACAGACAGATGTCCTGACATATTTCTTTCAATTTTTTATGGGGAATTCATCTTTCCATCAATCATGGCATGTTATCTAACCAACATTATACAAAACAAAGTCGAGCTATTAAACTCCCATCACCATATTTCACAGGTCCGTATGCTGAAATGTTGCATTTCAATGATGTGCAAGAAAAACACACATGGAAGAAAACGGGTTGGGTTGTATATTTCTTTACCATAGAATATGATTGAGGAGGGGCGGCATGGTGGTGAAGTCCAAAAACATGGATTTAAGGTAAATGAAATGCTTTAAATTATCCATCCATTATCTTCTGCTTTATCCTCTATTAGGGTCACGGGGGGAGGGATACACCCAGGACAGGGTGCCAATCTAACGCTGAGCACATACTCACTCACACAGACACACTCTATATGGGGCAATTTGGAGAAATCTATTGACTTGATCCATGTTTTTGGACTGTCAGTGGAAACCGGAGAACCCGGAGGAAACCCACGCGGACATGGGGAGAACATGGAAACTCCACCCAGATTGGGATTCGAACCAGGAATCCCTAGCGCTGAGAGTCTGATGTGCTAACCGCTAAGCCACCATGCCGCTGCTCTGCGTCATGTCCTTGGTATATTTGCTCAGCACCCAAAACGCTGTTCCATGGATGGCATGGGCATTGAGTAGGGTTTTGGTACCCCTATTCTTTATCTATTTTGGTACCCGCTTGATGTGAACATAGGCTTTTTTCGCCATGGAGTCTGCAGATCCTCCATGAGTGTTTTTCTCCAGGGTCTCCAGTTTCCTCCAACATTCCACTGACATGCATATAATTTAATTGGAGGTACTAATTGCCCCTCTAATTTGGATCTTTTGAAAATTATGGTTAAGTAAGGACTTGGTGACCTACCTCATAAAAATCTTCACCATAAAGTTTTATGTATCGTAATCATTGTAAAACTGGCCTATAGAGTACCAATGAAAATGGCAGCACACCCTCGCATTTGTATAAAGGGCCTTTTCTTACACCCTGCGCATGCCGGGTCATGATGCTCATTGTGATACACCCCCTCGACAGTCTTGTTTTTATGCCTTCTGTCTAATTATTTATTTAAATAGTAATGGTGCTTTATAATAGTATTGTAGGAGATTAGGTTTTAAGTTATTTCACTCAGCTTTGAGACCTGTGTAATATAATGTGATGACAAATATGATTTGTTTTGATTTGTACTATATTAGTGTAATATTTCCTTCATATTCATGTGAAAGTTATTATTTGACATTAAATGGCAAATGTTTTGAAAGTGGCCTGAACTTTGTGATGTCCATATATTACGTTCATAGTTAGTGTGTTAATGATCTTTTTTACTTGGGGTGCGAATCTCTCTGTGTCTGGTGATTCGATTTTTGAGGTCACGATTCGATTCAGAAATGATTTTTCAGTTCAAATGGTCTATAAATTTTGTTTAAATTATGTGATTGACAAGATGAAACAACAATGTAAACAAATAGAACATTTATTTAAAACAAAACTTTTATATAATCGTTTTATATTTATACAAAAAAATAGGATTGTGCATAAAATTCTGTAACTAAAATTACCAGTATTAGGTTAGCTTAGCTGCCTGGGTTTTACTTATATTAAATATCTATTTATCAATGAACAAATAATTCAAAATATATTAATACAAAAGTTTACCATAGTGCATTAGCCTTTAATCGAAAAATAAAATAGACTTCTAGAAATAGAAATCTTTAAAACTTAACCTTTACTTACATACTTCAGTCTCTAACTACAGTATATTGTACCAACATTTGCTACATTTTCAAAACCTTAACCTTAAATATTAAATACATTTTTCAACTTTTCAACTTCTTTTAGCTCAGGGCTCGCGCATTTGTCGTATTTCCAAAGTACCTCAATTTCATTTTACACTCCTTACAAACAATTGTGCTCATGTCAAGCTCTGTCTTCCCCGGGACATTGTAGAATCCAAAGTGTCGAATCACAAGCTCCCACTGCTCCATGGTAGCGGACTCCATTCAGACAACGGGAGCTGGCGAACAAGATTGCTGTATGGTGACCAAGTGGATACGTAATGCAAGATGCAGTACGCTCGGGAGTTGGAGCTGCAAAAAATACAACTTAAACACATTTTTAAATCAATTTTTGGGCATTTTGAATCGATTCAAAATCGCCATGACTAGGAATCGCGATCCTTTGAAGAATCGTTTTTTTTTCAGCACCCCTATTTTTTTACCTACACACAGAGGAATTTGTCCTCCACATTTAACCCATCCGCGCAACGAAACACATATATACACACTGGTGAAGTGAGCACATGAGCCCGGAGTGGTGGGCAGCTTTGTATACAGTGTCTGGAGAGCAATCGGGGGGTTAGGTGTCTTGCTCAAATGCACTTCAGCCATACTACTTTGTGGAACCGGGAATATAAACAGGGACCTTCAGGTCGCACAACTGATTCCTTTACCACAAACCTACGACTGCCTTAGTACATTTACGTCCTTGTTATTAGTTATTCAGCACTTGTCATACTTGTTGCTCTTTCTCCTGCACATATACTTGGCTTGTCCACCCTCTGAAGTCCCTACGGATCTCTATATGCCACTGCGAGTCCTTTTTTTCTTTTTTTTTTTTACATTACCTTGTGGTGCCATGTCCATTACACTAAATCCTCAGAGAACGCTGTCCACCAAAGCTTCCTTGGAGTGGTATTTTACTCACATAAAGTCTGCATAATAGTCTTTTCCCTCCACACAGACCTCGGAGTGGTCCATCCAACATGTTAAGTCCTTGGGGTGGTCTGTCCAATGCACAAAGCCCAGATGGTACCCCGTCACTGACATGAACTCCTATGGGTACCCTTTTACCATATGAAGTCCTTAGGGTACTGCCTGGAGCACATGTGGCCTGTTCACCATGTTTGATATCTTCTCCTGGCAGCTTGTTTATTCTGTATACAACAGTCTTTTCCTGAAAAATGGCAGTGACCAAGCTGCCAGTGGCACTGATGGATTGCAGGCTTACGAAACATTGGAGACACTTCATATGTGGCAGATGATTGTCATCTTAGATCAGCAAGTCAGTTTCGGTGGCTTATATGCTCATGGCATTAGAGCTAGTCATGAGTTATTTTGGATTTCTCAGTACCCTGCTTTGGGAAACACTGATAGTTGCAGGGATGCATCATGCTGGATGAGACAGCTTCTGTTGCTAATGAGCCTCTGGTGACATGGCTGTCTGTGTCATAGTTATCGAATGATGTTTGCTTTCTATTCCCTAAATTTGGTGAAACAAGTATTGGAGTGTAGTGTGAGGAGGTGTTATTTAATTTTAGCCTTGCTCTCTGTAAACATTTGGTTTCAGTTTAAATAATGATGATGTGTCAAGGTTGAGTGTTGAGGCATGTTAGACTTCACTGAGTAAACAAAAAAATAGCTGTCTGCTTTACAGGGTTATGTAATGTGCATCATTCGGCAGTGTTCTCAGCGCTTCATCTCTTCTCATTACTGTCGTTAAAGTGTCCGTGCCGAGCAGACAAAGCTCCTCAAACAAAGCACAAGTCACTTTGGTTCATGCAGGTGCTTAAAAAATACTCAGAAACTTTTTTTTAAGCACTGACTTCAAGGACTTTACATACGAACACAAGCGAAATAATCCAGCACATAATGCATCATTTTAATAGATGAACAGAATCGCGGCAACATTTTTCAAACACTTCAGAGCTCAGGCTTTTGACAGTAATGAGACAAAACAGCAAATGACATCTTTTAAAGTGAGCCACGTTCTACCTGATGAAAGAAGCTGAGTGTACAAGCTGTTGCTTTTAGACAGATATCAGCCAATCCTCTTTCAGCAGCCCACCCAAGACCAGATTCAAGACCAGTCATTTCTTACAGCATGAGGTAGCAAGAGGGTAAGAGCCCCACTTTGGATCCAGTGTCATGCAGTCAACAACATGTACTTAAATATGCTTAGCGCTGAATGATATACTCAGAATTGTGGGGTGAGGGGATGGGTTCTAAGTGTTACAGTGAGAGTTTGTCAGGTAGGTCTCTGCACGTTGTTCTTGGACATGCGAGCTTTTTCTTAGTAACTAGACATGCTACAACTGCATCTACAGCAGTATTTGGGGGTGAATTGGGATGTTGACCTAGTCAGTGATTCCTTCATAACGTCTTGTTTCTCGTCTTATCTTGCCACTAGATGAGCAGATGTAAAATTTAAAAAGAGAGATCCCCACCGTGCCGACTTATTATTATTATTATTATTATTATTATTATTATTATTATTATTGTTATTGTTATTACTATTATTGTTTATTATTCATTTATTCATTCATTCATTCATTATATTCCGCTTTGTCCTATATTAGGGTCGCAGATGTAAAATTTAAAAAGAGAGATCCCCACCGTGCCGACTTATTATTATTATGATGATTATTATTATTATTATTATTATTATTATTATTATTATTGTTATTGTTATTATTACTATTATTTTTTATTATTCATTCATTCATTCATTCATTATCTTCAGCTTTGTCCTCTATTAGGGTCGCAGGGGGGTTCCCCATGCCCATCCAGGAGAGAACGTTTTGGGCGCTGGGCAGATACACCCAGGACAGGGCGCCAATCCATCGCTGGGCACACACTCACACAGACACGCACACATATGGGGCAATTTGGAGAACTCAGTTGACTTGATCCATGCTTTTGGACTGTGGGAGGAAACCGGAGAACCCGGAGGAAACCCACGAGGACAAGGGGAGAACATGGAAACTCCACCCAGCTGGGGATTCGAACCGGGAATCCCTAGTGCTGAGAGGCGAACGTGCTAACCACTAAGCCACCCTGCCGCCCTTGTTTATTATTATTATTTATTTTTAATTCTCAAATAGTTTTGTCAAAGTTGCAACTTTAAGGAAAAAATAGTATAATAATATTTTATAGACATGAATTTCTATTCTGCTGCGGGCGTTATATGCAAAATAGTATTTATAATAAACAGACAATGACATACTACTAAAACCAGTGAGACACAGCATGGTGTTTACATTAAGCAATTATGTGATTTTGAATGATGGATTATGTGATTACATTTTTCATGGTACAGAGAATCACACACACGCACACACAAGTATTATTTATTCAGATTCTACAGAAAGACCATCGCTGATGTTTCACAAAGCTGCTGAATAATATTTGTTAAAATAATGGTTGAAATTTCTTTCTGTCTCTGAAGAAATGCTGTCCCTGAGATTAGCAAAAATACATATATATATATAAATAAACAAAGGCATTTTTTGCTAGTATATCTATATTATTTCATTTAAATTGTTTTAAAGTTGTGTTTAAACAGGATTTAACATTGACATGTTTAGTATCAGACATATGAACTAAAACTTAATACCTACCACAGTGGGGGAAAAAAAAAAAGAATTGTCATGTCCCAGACACACACACACACATACACACACACATACACACACACACACACACTATGTACCTGTTCATAATGGTAATCATATCGGTTATGCCTAGTTACTCTTACATAAACAGATGGATGAAGGCTTGTGGTCAGGTGCATGTTTACAGGATGGGAATTTTCCTTGTTATTACAACACTGATGAACTTCTGTTTGTTCAGTCATCGGTTTACATTTCAAACAACTTGGGCATCAACATTACCATATAAATTGCTGTCCATGATTTTCAGAGTATTTAATATAATAAATATAAAATATATATATTTTTTTTCATAGCGTATGCAAACAAAATCTATAAATCGATGTAAACAATATAGCCCTGTGTTTATTTACCTGCCAATATACTGTAAAAAGTTTTATGGTGCAAGCATTATACCCAGGTGCTGACTGTATTCCAGTGGACATGCTGGAATAATAAAAAAAACATTATTTGACAATTTTTTCAAATGACAAAAATCATTAGTACGATATTATCTTTTGTCCTGTTGTAATATTTCTTTTTTTTTTATTGTGATTTTTTTTTTTCCTGTTTTCCATTTTTTCCTTTACCTTGTTTTGATGATTCTTCATCATGTAAACATCCAGTGTGATAAAATGTTGTGGTTCATAATAAATGCATTTCTTGATTTAAATGTATTGCTTATCAAATTAGATTTACCTGAATAGTTTAGTATGAAATGGGATATTTTCTTAAATGTAATGTTTAAAATATAGAGATAATAGAGTTATAATAGAGAGATAATATAGAGTTTTAATGTAAATTTAAATTAATTAAGTCTGTTTTTTTTAATGCGACAAGACAAGGAGACTAAATAATTGTGAAAATAAACCTTTAGGATGTTAATCCTAAAAATAGGAATGGTGTTTAATTTGTTTAATGCTTGTATATTTAGGTTTGGAACAGGAGTAATCAAATTTTCTTCCTATGTACAGAATGAAAATCCCTCCGTTCATGAAGAATGCACAAGCAGGATGATCCTCACCTGTTTACTTGGCAGTCAGAAATTCTCTTTAAATACTAAGCAACTCCTACTCAACCTCATAATAAACTGTGACCCCATACAATTCTGAATTCTAAAATATCAAGCATTCTCCCCCGAATTTCTTTTCTTTTCTCAGGTGCCCTTCCCCCACCAAATAATAGGGGCTTATGACAAAAATAGGTCAAGTCAAGTGAAATTACCCTCAGACTCCTGAGGGCCTAGTAGTTGAATAATTTAATCCAATGCCTGCCTTGGCACTTTCTTCTTGTACTTATAATTAAATAATCTGCAAGGTTTATATCAGGGACATTGCTATGTAAAGTAGAGCTTTACCAGAAAGCAGAACTTCTGTTGCTCATATTACACTTTTTTTATTTGTTGAAAGTCTACAGTGTATATAACGTAAAACACAATGGACTTGCTGACATGAGCTGCCTTTTCTTACTTCTTTTTTTTTGCTTCTGCTATTCTGCATCTGTAGAAACAGCTAATGGTGAAAATATACTTGTTATACTATTATTTGAAAAGAAAAAAAACTCCAGTATTTCAACATGCTTTATAAACATTTGACATCTGCATATGAAAAAAACAAAAAAAACAAAACCTGGCTCAGGTCAAAAAACTGTTGACCATTTCCTTATAAATTCAGCAATAATTATATGAACTTGTTGTTTAAGGCTCTTACAGTACCAGTCAAAAGTTTGGACACACTTTGTCTTGCTCTATTGTCTACTTCCTTCACTTACCATATAGATTGAGTGTGTAGTTTTACAATTACAGACTGTAGTACATCTGTGTTATTTGTTTTTATTAGTGCCCTGTTGGTTCTATGTTTTCTATTGGTCAGGAACATCACAGAACAGGTATCATTTGGGTGGTGGATTGTTAATTGTCAGTTCTGCAGTGACACTGATGTGGTGAGGGGGTTTTGATGCAGCAGGGTTACTGTAGTTTCATTTAAACACCTCAGTTACACTGCTGGGATAGGACTAATGGACCAACCAAATAGTTCCTGCTCTGTGGTGGTAATATTGGGGTCATGACCATTAGAGGACAGAGTAAAGAGGACTATCCCAGTATGTACTGTAGTTCCCAAACAGATTTTAGAATCCGTATTATTATTTTTACAGTAAGTAGATCCTATAACATGGACAATAATTGTAGAAAAAAGGGGGTGTGTTCAAACTTTTGACTGGTACACTAAGTATAAAAAATGTTTTACATAGTTCTTTAGTAGAGTATTTTTGTCTCATTACGTTAAGCAGGGAATAGATCACAAACTGTAGGATGCTGTAGGATGTTTCTAGTCATGGATCTTAACATCTCGCCTGTATTGAATCTCTATTTATAAAGTTGTGGCTTTGTTGCATTATGAATAACTTTGTGACATAAAAGCACTGTGTGTAATCATTTTCTGGGTGATAGAAAACTGTTGTATTTGTGTACTTTCGTTGGCATGCAGCCGTGTAGTGACAAAAACAATCGACGTGATTGTGCATGAGGCAGTCATCACAGTTAAGATGCCACAGGCGAAGAGGTGCTGAAGACTATTGATTAAAAAGAATTAGGAATCAGCGATGCTCTTCTGCAAGGGATGTATTCATGTCTTTTATCTTTTCTAGATTAACAATCCAATAGGAACCTTAAAGGCAATGTGTCGAAATCAATTGAATGGGACTAAAGGCATAATAAAAGTCACTCAGAACAGTTGTTTTTCTAACTGTTATAATTACTGTAAACTAAAGCCATATTAATAACCCTGTGAACACAGTTTGAGAGTTGGAAAGATATGAGGATCAACTAAGGAGCGTCAATTCAGTTTTATCTTTTTTTTTTTTTCCTATGGATTTTTTTAAAGGCTGAATGAAGTAACAGGTTACTGACTTTTTAAATCCAATATTTTCAGCAGTCATTTAAAATACAGTTGGATGTTTCAGGGCCATACATTACAGAGTAGCATGATTGACCTGATCTGATCCATAACCCTGCTCTGTGGTATTTCAGTGATTCAGATATATTTCTTGGAGCATGCACTATATTATTAAGAATTAATTACATTATATAATTACACATTCATCATTCATATCATTAATATAGGGCGGCACGGTGGCTTAGTGGTTAGCACGTTCGCCTCTCAGCACTAGGGATTCCCAGTTCGAATCCCAATCTGGGTGGAGTTTCCAAGTCCAATGCCAAATTGCCCCATATAGAGTGTGTTTGTGTGTGAGTATGTGTGTAGTGTGTACCCAGCGATAGATTGGTGTATCTGCCCAGCGCCCGAAATGTTCTCCCTTGGATGGGCATGGGGAATGGGGATAGGGTATAGGGTACTCGGGGGGGGGGGGGGGGTATAGCTCTAATATAAATAAAAAATAGCTCTAACTGAACTGAACTCTTAACTCTGCATGTAAAAGGTCAATGAAATAAAAAATAACCCAAATGTTCTTTACAAATGTCGGTGTAAAAGGGTGGCAGGTGAAAACAACAGAAAAAAGCTGCTTTTTTATATCACAAGCTGAACCTAAACTTCATGAACATTTGTCACAATCTCTGAACATTCCAAGTCATGGCTCCCAGCGGACGTGTAAAAGTGTGGTAGCTTTTGTGCCTTTGAAGTGGTGAAGTGGAAATTATTAGAGCAGTTTAATTAGCTGGGATCAGAGTGTGTTTGTGTTTTCAGACTCAGCAAAAAGCAAGGGGAGTGAGAGCGGACAGCTGTCAGTAGCTTTAATGAGGAAGGAGACTATATTAGAGATTAACCGTATTGCTTAGCTACAGCACTTTTCATGACTGCCACCCAATAACAAGGTCTGTAGGGTATGTACCTGTGTGCTGTTTTTACCCGCAGCCCTTTTCTCTAGCCTGTCCTGCTGTTCCTCTGTAAAACAAGTAAGCAAGTTTGCAATTATTAGCACTTTTAAAAAGATCTGGACATGCACTCATTAAACAAAGTGAATCATGCTGCTTTAATAACAATGAGTCAGTATTCACTGTCTGCTCATCCGCATGGATGATATTCGGATGAGCAGACAAAATAACTCCACATGGTCTCGCACACCACAAAATGTTGAATACTTACTCTTTGTAAATCCTGTGGAGGTTTATATACTCTTTACAACCACCTAGAAGCAACTTAGGGGCTTTATTTAAGTGATCTGTAGCGAGATGTCAACCGCTCACTTTGCAGCTGCATTTAGGGCATGTCAGTGTGTCTTTTGCTATCATGATGACATGATAATGATGATTTATGGGTGTTTTTTGGGGGTCGTGCACTAACCCAACCAGCATGTCACTTGCCATTACCTTTAGTAGCCAGGTGCTGTCCGACGTCCAATTTCAAAGGCGCAGTGTGACCAATTACGCTTAAATTAACGTTTGCAGAATATGTTATCATAAAGCCAGGCCAACCAGAACCCATAATGACCCTAACTAGTATATATGGCCTTTTTATATTATCCATCCATCCATTAGCTTCTGCTTTATCCTGTAGTGGGGGGGGGGGGGGGGGTTCCCCATGCCCATCCAGGGGAGAACGTTTCAGGCGCTGGGAAGATACACCCAGGACAGAACGCCAATCTATTGCTGGGCACACACTCAATCACACAGACACACTCTATATGGGGCAATTTGGAGAATTGAATTGACCTTGATGCATGTTTTTGGACTGTGGGAGGAAACCGGAGAACCCGGAGGAAACCCACGTGGACACGGGGAGAACATGGAAACTCCACCAAGACTGGGATTCGAACCGGGAATCCCTAGCGCCTATCCCTAGGCGAACGTGCTAACCACTAAGCCAGTGTGCCTTCCCCTTTTTCTATTATTTATATACTAAATAAGATATTGTGGTTTTGTATTTCATGTAGATTCATAGTTGCATTGTTGTGATTTTGTCTTTTTGTGGCTCAGTTGACTTGTTTCATGTCAGTGCAGCCATTCATGTGGTCTGTATCTTAAAGTATTTAGAGGCCACACACACACACACACACACACACACACGTGTGAAAGAACGTTTCAGAAAGTGACTAGCCCCTGTGTCGTTAGTTGGAATCGACGCACTGGCTCCGTCATAACCACGCCACCCGACTGTACAGAGCCACGGCCTTGAAGCCGTTCTGTGCATGAATTTAAATGATTCTTCAAACAGTCTTCAGAAGGGGCAGGCCACTTCAGGAAAAGCCCTTCCCCTTAGCTCTTTTGATGCAGTTTAAAATGAATAATTGAAGTACCCTCCATGCACACTGGGACCTCATCAGAGTAGCTTTGGTATAATTACTCCAAGCACACTGTTCTTTGTTGTGGGCCCATATTGAGGGGTAGGGATGTTAGGACCCTGACACAGACGTTAAAACACGACGGGGCCAAAGTGGAGCAGACACAAACAGATGTATTCCGGTGTGTGCCGTAACTACCGAGTGTGTAGCAGTCAATCCTGGCTTTCATATTTAGACTGGGAGCTGTAAGCAGCTTCACAGATGGGAAGTTTCATGCATCATCCTGAGCTGCATCTTCATATATTTACGTCCTGCGGCCTTGTAAATTATACATTTGGAGCCTTAAGTCATAAAAGTGAGAGTGGTGGGTTCTGTTCTTCTGCATCTCATAACCTAAGCAATAAACCACATGAAGTTTGGTTTGTATAAACATTTAAAGAACTACAGCTAGCTTTCTGATGTGTACATTTTGGTAGAGTTGAACTTTTCTCAGCCCGGCCAGGAGGAGGGGGCTCCATTTTAATCCTGAAGCCTGACTATAATTGATGCTGGGAGCTTCTAAAATGGTCGCTGCTGTGCTTTTAACCCTGAAGCGTGACTATAATTGATGCTGAGAGATTCTAAAATGGTCCGCGCTTCATTCAGTCGACTGCGAGAGCTCGACTGTAGTGCTCGTCTCGTAGTCAGGCACTAGAGAGGGCAGATTTGAAGTGTGTGACAGTTGAGGCTTCATTTTGCAGCTTTAGCCTCCCATTCTTCTTTGCTTTACAACAAGCACAGAACCAAAGTAGGGCCTTCAGCAGTCAGAATGTTAATCTCCAGTTCACTCTTCTTATCACCATGACAGACAAAAGAGGCGTGATAGACTGCACCACAACAAACGAGGAAAAGTCTGTTGACAGAGATGCCACACTGTTTATCTTGCTGCTTAGCATTCGCTCCTCAGTAAAGTTCACTGTGCACTCACAGGGGAAGAGGTTTCTTCTGCATGACGGGGACCAAAAAAGAGAGTACCCGAATAAAACCTGCATACTGCATAAGACAAAAAAACGAAATTATGGGTCACGGACCCCGTTTAACCCGTTCTTTTAAAGAACTTAAATTTAAATTTTAAAGAAGAAAATGAGATAAAAATATAGTATAGATATGTAAAAAAAAAAAATTATATATATATATATATATATATATATATATATATATATATATATATATATATATATATATATGTTATATATATTTATTTATTTATTATATATATATATATATATATATATATATATATATATATATATATATATATATATATATATATATATATGTTATAATATTTATTTATTTATTTATTTTTCCCCCTCCCTTGGTGCAAATTTAAATGGATGTCCAGTGTGTGGTGATAAAACTGCCCATTGCTTCAGACACTGGGACACATGCTTGACTACGTTCTTCATTTTACACATCTTTAGAAATAAGGACCTATGGCATATAGCAGGTGTGCCCACACTTTTCTAGCCCGAGATCTACTTTTTGCAGTGGCCAGGTCTGATCTACCAGGATCAGATTCAATATTAAACCTGTTTACAAACATCATGTAAGTATTATGAAATCAGCATAGATAAGACTTTGGTTGAACAACATGAGGGTTGCCATTTTCACAGAAATTGCTGTTATTAAACACACTCCACCAAATAACATGAAAACATCTTGGTTTTAGTACAGCCTTTGGCTCAAGGACAAAACACACCTTTTCCCTAAATGGCAACCTACCCGAATGAGCAAACACACACAGCATACAACACAAACATACAATGATCCCTGCGACCCTCATTCACCAAAACAGAACATGACCGTTAAGAAAACTATAAAACATATTCCACACATAACCCGGCTGCAAGGTATACTGGGAAGTGGTAATAATAATAATAATTGGTCATAGATATGGTACGTAACACTAAGCCAGTCAATTACATTGACCCGCACATCGTTATAAACAGTTTAAATGCAACGTACATTTAAATGAGACGTAATTGAGGCACAGTTTGAGAATAGAGAGAGAGGGACGGGGAGAGCAGAGGTCACTCGCATGGGGATAGAGATCACGGTTCAGAATGACTCACAATGTGTGCGTGCATGTGTGTATAAGTGCTTCCGATACTGTGCATAAAAGTGCTGATAAGTCATTTTTCCTCAAACCCGTGGAGTGATCCATGGCTATCGACCAACATGCACTGTGCGATCGACTGGTCGATCACGATCGACGTATTGGGCATGACTGGCATATAGTGTAGCACCTGATTTCAGCACTACATCCCTCTTACTGCCCTTCCCACTGGTGGTGGATCCATAAGAAGGTGAACCCATGTAGCTCCTTTGGGCTATGCTTTGTCTGTCCCCATAAGAAAGAACATATGTTTAGTGGATTAGACTATTTTAAGACAACAGGAAGGGTACCTCCATTAGTTTTTGATGTTCGTCAAGTGTCTTGGTTGTGTCAAGAAATGCATCTCTTTGAATAAGTACTCTATAGAACATCTTACACTTATTCTGACCCACAGAGTTTCAAGGTGAAAGTTTAGATGAGGTGAGAGTTAGGTCACCAAGTCACCAAATCCACTTGCCACCCAGAATACTTTGTAACATTTGTAATTTGTATTCTTTTACTCTGATACCTCTCAAAGTATCACCGCCTCTAAGCCATGGTTTGAATGTATTTTAGTTGTGTCCCATCAGGGAGCCAAAGCCCAGTATAGCAGAAAACAATCACTTTGCAAAAATGTCTATGTTAGTGAGATCTAAACCCATACTCTCAAGTCTCTGGTGTCCGATTTCCTCCCCTTTCCCTCGCACTCAATTTCTCTTGTCTCCACAAGGCAGAGTTTAATGTCTCCCTCGATGATCCATTGTGTGAGAACTAAGTTTGCTGCTCAGCTAAGAGGAAGTCCATCATTGGGGCATTTGGCTCCTGTGGCGTTATCTCCGATCTCTGCACCCAAGTGGGTTAAATGGCTCTATAGAGGTGGCTCAGTGCATCTCTTGTACGATAAGTAAAAGAAAGTTGCCCCACTCAAACAGGCTTTTAAAAGTTGAAAATCTCCATTGTTCCATTCTCCCAATCAATAAAACATATGCTTGCCTTCTAAGAGTTTCGTGAATATTTAATAGCAGCAGGCTGTTTCCTTTTATCTGCCGCCTTTCTATAACAGATCAAAAAAAAAGCCTTCTTAAATCAAAGTCTTGACTTGTTTTTATCTCGCGTGTATGAGCAAGTATCTTGTCATTTACCAGCAGTTCACTTGGAATCAGAGACACCTACCACGGTAAGATGATCTGCGATGATATTTTAAGCTGCTTCCCATCAGGACCTAATTGATGCTGGACCGGGGAAGCGATGGAGATCGGAAATTAAGAGTGGCTGAGCTGTTTATTCAGAGAGTTAATGAGGAGGAACTAATGCGGCTAATTCGACCTGCTGTGCCCTT
Organism: Corydoras sp. C115; assembly: GCA_019802505.1. Lineage (NCBI taxonomy): Eukaryota > Metazoa > Chordata > Actinopteri > Siluriformes > Callichthyidae > Corydoras > Corydoras sp. C115. The sequence continues at coordinate 428,935 of JAFMOC010000003.1, forward strand.
TAGATTTCGCCAGCAACGTTAATGTTCATAATACAAACATTGGCCACTGATAGTGTGGATGTGTAACTTAAAGGTGGGGAATCTAAATACTAAGATGCACAAAATGTACCTAACTTTGTAGAAGTTACCTTTTATGAACAATATTTTTGGAGTCAACTATTTTACTTAATTGAACAGACATTGAACCTTCGACCGTCTCCTATTTTCTGTTAATTGGTAATGGGACTCGGAGGACTTGGTCCATCCATCCATTATCTTCCGCTTTATCCTCAACTAGGTTGCGGGGGGTTCCCCATGTCCATCCAGGGGCGAACGTTTCGGGAACTGGGCACATACACCCAGGACAGGACGCCAATCTATAGCAGGGCACACACACACTCACACAGACACACAAACGCACTTTATATGGGGCAATTTGGAGAATTCAATTGACCTTGATCCATGTTTTTGGACTGTGGGAGGAAACCGGAGAACGTGGAGGAAAACCACGCGGACACAGAGAGAACATGGAAACTCCACCCAGATTGGGATTCAAACCGGGAATCCCTAGTGCCGAGAGGAGAACATGCTAACCACTAAGCCACCATGCCGCCCTCGAGAACTTGATTAATATTCAAAAATCCTACAACTTAAAGAAAGACGAAATTCAAATGAATCCCAGGTCCACTAGAGTTACTGATGTGGGTCCTTGAGCAAGACCTTTAACCCCCATTGCTCCAGGAGTTCTGTGGCCAACCATGTGCTCTGATCCCAACCATCAAGTTGTAATGATAAATTGTCTCCTAAATGACCAAATTTGAATGTAAATATACAAGTGTCAGATAAGACTGATCTGATAAGACAGACGCCCAAATTTGCTTATATGCAGGTCAAAGGCCTTTAGATTCTGTACCAGTATTTTGTGATTTGAATTTGATATGTTGTTTTGCATCAGAATAGCACCATATAATAAATTGCCCCATTTGACCTAATCACCACCGATGTATCTGTCCTACAAATCTTGCACTTACTTCAGACTCAAACTTTTCATGACTCCATGGCCAAACATCATTTCACAGAGGCTTTTAAATTCTGCTTAATTGTGCCTCATGCATAGTGCATCAGGCAGAGCTCAGTAGGTTATAGAATATGCAGATTGCTTTATTAGCAGCTTTAGTACATTGGATGTTAATTTCAGATGCATTTCTAAAGAAGATTGGATCCGAAATTGCATTAAAGTCTAAGCTTATTCAAAAAGCAAGCTATCTGTTTTCTCTTTTGGATTAACTTGGAAGTTTGACTACCGACTTGTACTGAGTCTGCTAGATCTTTCAAAAATGCCAAAGCTAATACAGAGAATGCTTTTTGGTATGAAAATCATTCATTAATTATCTTACACTTAATCCTCAACCAGGGTCATAGGGGGTTCTCCATTCCCATCAAGGCGAGATTGTTTCGTGCACTGGGCAGGGCATCAATCTATCGCTGGGCATCATACAGACAGACATACACTTATATGGGGCAATTTAGGGCATTCAATTTACCATGAATCCATGTTTTGGACTGTGGGAAGATCCCAGGGGGAAACCCATGCAGGCATGGGCGGAACATGGAAACTCCGATTGGGGATTCAAACCTGGATCCCTAGTGCTGAAAGGCGAACATGCTAACCACTAAGCCACCATGCAGCTTCTCATTATTACGGTATTATTATTATTATTATTATTATTATTATTATTATTGTGATGCTGAAGAAATTTTCACCTACACATTTGTATAAATTGCCAAACTAAAATGTGGGCGGCACGGTGGCATAGTGGTTAGCACGTTTACATCTCAGCCCTGATGATCCAGGTTCGAATTCTGATCTGGGTGATTCCATGTTCTCCCTGTGTCCATGTGGGTTTTTTTTCCGGGTTCTCTGTTTCCTTCCACAGTCACTCTAATTGGCTGCTTTAAATTGCCCCATATACAGTGTGTGTCTGTGTGAGCGTGTACCCAGCAATGGATTGTCACCTTATCCTAAGTGTATTGGCCCAGCACCCGAAACACTGGAGGACCTGAGCGTCTGCACTGGATCATTGGCTTAAAAAGCATTTTCTTGAGGGATGTTTAACCTCACCACACAAAGGGGGAGCAGTGCACGTAGCAACGCCACTCTGCTGTCCACCAGCAGTAAAGTTCTGTCAGTCTCGTAGATCCCGCTGAAAGAAGGAGTGAGTGGCAAGACGTAAAGTAACTAACCCACTGCCGGACGTAGGCGGAAGCTGAGGGCCGCTCCTGTTGTTCGCCACCTGCTGACTTGAGCAGTGCAGTTTCTCAGCAAGGCTGGTGCAGCAGCAGGGATAGGATCCATATTTAACTTTTTTCTTTTGCTGGTTTCATTAAGGGCGGCATGGAGGCTTAGTGGTTAGCACGTTCGCTTCTCAGCACTAAGGATTCCTGGTTCGAAACCCAATCTGGGTGGAGTTTCCATGTTCTCCTCGTTTCCGTGTGGGTTTCCTCCAGGTTCTCCGGTTTCCTCCCACATTCCAAAAACATGGATCAAGTCAATTGAGTTCTCCAAATTGCCCCATATTGAGTGTGTCTGTGTTAGTGAGTGTGTGTCCAGGGATAGATTGGCGCCCTGTCCTGGGTGTATCTGTCCAGTGTATCTGTCCGAAACGTTCTCCCCTGGATGGGCATGGGGAAACCCCCCCCCCCCCACCCCGTGACCCTAGTAGAGGATAAAGCGGAAGATAATGGATAATGGTTTCATTAACTCTGTGTAGGGTGTCCATGCTGTCTGAGCTAAAGATCTTTGCCTATGCACCTATTTTGATGATTTTTGTTGTTGGTATTACGTTTGCATCTGATGTAATGTTTAATGGGTGGAATGCAAGATGTGCCCAAGCCCTAAAGTATTTAATACTGCTTTAATTATGTCTGTTTTTTAAACAGCAATGTTTCTTATGTGGTTTTCCTTATGTGAGGTTTGGTCCGGCAAACCGAGCCCACAAACATAATCAAGCAATAATTACTAAACAACCCCGCAGACCAACTTAGCGATGCCAGTTAAGCTTATTTCTCATAGCCCACATTACAATATCTTAAATACGCAGAGCAGATGTAGTTGCCTTTGCAGAAAACAATGTAAGCAGGCTTTTAAACCACACTAAGGCTAAATGAAATACATTAGCCATGCTGTCCAAACTAATTTGCGAAGTCAGGCGGACCAGCACGCGAGCAAAGCTGCAGGGTTGCAATCCTAAAAACTCGTGACTGGCCGGCATTTGCATCAATTGAAAATACAAAAGGCTACAGAGCCAATATCCTCAGGATAGTTTGGAACGTGAAGACCGTTGTCTCAGCTTGTAAACAATTACTCATTTAAAGATTTCATTATGTTTTCTGTGCTTAAAAGTACAAAACGTAAAAACTCGCGACATATGCCAATGCGAAAAGTCCCTTAACTTCTGTTGTTGTATAAAATATACACACGCACACATATACTGCAGCCTCTGACAAGTTGTAAGTTTTCCACACTTTTACTTAACACTATATGCATTTTGTTATATTATATATTAACCCACGTAATGCTGTTACAGCTATTTCCCATGAGGCGAGTTCCGATGCCTATCCAGAGGGGAACATACACCCAGGAGAGGGTACCAATCTATTGCTGGCCACACACACACACACACACACACACTATATAGGAGAAATTTAGAGCAGCAAATTCACCATGACTCATTTTGGACTGTGGGAGGAAACCGGAGAACCCAGAGAAAACTTGCGCAGACACGATGAGAACATGGAAAGTCCACTCAGATCAGGATTCAAACCTGGATACCCAGTGCTGAGAGGCGGATGTCCTAACCACTTAGCCACCACAATATTACATTAAATGTATAGACTCTTATTAGGATATATATTATGGCATCACATGGCTCTCAGATCTGTGATTTAGGTTTTTCTATTGGTCTTGGTCATAACCCAAGTGAAATTCTGTGCGATGAAAGCTTTCTGAGGAGAGTCTCTATAGTGAAGCATTCTTAAAGTGCTTACTCTGTACCTTTTAATCATATCAAGTATAATTTTCAAAAATCATCAGATTGGATCCAGTTTGCTTTGCTAGTCAGAAAACAGGTGGGGCGTTTTACATTTGTGCTTGGTTTTTGTTTCCAAATAGTGCTTGATCAGACATAAATTACAAAGATGCTGATTGGTTCTTTTAGATCCACACGCCGGCAGGTTCTTGATGCTGAAATTGAACCAGGGTTTTCAGACTTCTCAAATGTGAAAGCACCTCCTGTTTCCCAGGTAGCTGCTCTTCAGCACTGTGCTGATTGAAAAGGCCCTTAGTGATGCTTTGTTTGAACTGGGGGCCCCACCAAGACTGTAACTACTTGAGCTCCTGGTCACTCTAAACTCAACAATGATTGTTGGTGCTTAACATTCTTCTGTAGATTCCCTGCTATGCCATTAAAAAAGCCTTTCACGACAAGTGAGTGTAAGCAAAGCAATGGCAGCTTAATCTACTTACTTCAGCTGTAGCCAAGACTCGGCATCTCTTCAATGAAAACAATTCAGGGCCCAAAATGTACTTTTAATACTGACTGTAATGAATAGCCCTTGCAAAGGAGCCAGGTGGGCCTTAATCTGCTAAATCCGTCTGAATCGATGGCCTGGCTGATAGAATCGCATGGAGTTGTTGAAAGCGAAGAGACTTTTTTTTCTTTTTCTCTTCAAACCCTACTTATTTACTGACAAGAACCCACTCACTGCTCCAGTAGACTCTGTTGTTATGGTGATCTGGCCTAGAGTTTTGGGGTGACATCGCCAAGGGAACTGGCTAACAAAAAAAAGAGTGTGAGACCCAAATAGTAAAAGACATTGTGGTTTATTTATTTTCTCTTTCTAGGTTGTCAAGTGCAAGTTTGTTTCAAGTGTCCCTTAGAGCTGGAGTCTTCGAATGACCTACCAGCCTCGAAAAAAAACAAACTCTCAGCCTAAATAGCATTATGAATAGAAGTTAAAGTGAGTGAGAATTAACATTCACGCAGTTTAATGGGATGTCCTCCAAAAGGCTATATGCTGATAAAGCTCTTCTGTTTGCCCTCGGTGCTTCAGATTGACAGTAATGGTGATTCACTCACGGAGCCACAACATTAGAGCTATCTGCTGCTTCTCCAAGCACCATATGCTCAAAAGGCCCTGTGACACTGAAAATATCACTGTGCATTTGAAGTGTTGTAGCATTCAAAACAAGGACTGATCTAAACTACTCCATTCGCATCCGACGTCTGCTTATAGGTGCTGCGCCAGTCAAGCTCCAAATAAAGGTGAAAGCCAAGCAACGCGTTTACAACCATTTATCAACATAAGCAGACATCTTCTTAGTCAATAGAACCATTACAATTCCCTGTGGGCTCTGTCTATCCATATTGCTTGCTTTATCCCAGCTCATTAAAGAGTTTTCAAAGTGAAATCAATCCTGTTTTACAGGACAACTGGAGTGTGTGTGTGTTATCTGTCTGGTTCTATCTTCGGAGTTGCAGCCTCTCTTGGTTAGATGTTGATTAGAGCTGATACACTAATGGGGGGTTCTTCTACTAAAGTGCTTTATTGAAACATTTTCCGTGAAATCTCACCTTATCTTAAAACAAATAACAAAAGCATAAACATGAAAGCATCATCATGTATGCTGAAGTCATTGAATCCACTGCACGATCTGAATTTAAGTTATTTCATTTTGATAAACAAGCAGCTTGTGTTCCAGCATCAATGTGTGGCACAGAAGACTGTTGTAGTCAGCCTACCCACCACTATGGACATCTTCACCTCCAGATGCAGGAAAAGGGCCTCCTGCATCATGAAGGACCCCACTCACCCAGCACACTAAATTTTGTCCCGCTCCCCTCAGGCAGGAGGCTGTGGAGCATTAAGTACAAAACAACAAGACTGAAAAACAGCTTCATAGTAGAAGCTGTAAGACTTTAAAACTCCACCTAAATCAACAGACACGTCCCAAAAACACTGAAACAATACGACACTTTCCTCAACAGACACTTTCAGAATTATCTGCTATATGCTTTATTTTTATTATTATTGCTACTATATTTTATCCATCCATTATCTTCCGCTTTAAACTCTATTAGGGTCACGGGGGGGTTCCCCATGTCCATCCAGAGGAGAACTTTTCAGGTGCTGGGCAGATACATCCAGGACAGGATGCCAATCTATCACTGGACACACTCACTCACACAAACACACTCAATAAGGGGTAATTTGGAGAATTCAATTGACTTGATCCATGTTTTTGGACTGTGGGAGGAAACAGGAGAACCCAGAGGAAACCCACATGGACACGGGGAGAACATGGAAGCTCCACCCAGATTGGGATTCGGACCAAGAATCCCTAGTGCGAACGTGCTAACCACTAAGCCACCCATGACACATCCCGTATGTGGTATGGTGAATATTTAACATGACTTTAGAAGACCAACCTTTGCTAGTATCACTCAATATACAGTAGACAGTAGGTTTGGAGGTTGAGTCCATCCAGAACCCGGAACATTCCATCTAGCACATCTTTAATATTCGCAGCTCTGTGCCTGTTACTAAACCAGACACAGGCCCATCCATCTGGTCTGATAAGAGTCACTCTCATCTCATCTATTCATAAAACCTTAAAAACATCTGTCTACAATTATTTATTGACCCTGTTTCAATGTTTCAACTCATTTTTATTGTTCAGTAGTGACCTGGTTTTAGCCTTCCTGATTTTTAAGTTTTTTGCTGAAAATGGATTCAGTATACAGTACCATTCATAAGTTTGTACACACCCACTTCTTGTTCTTGTTGTCTATTTTATCCACTTAACATATAGACTTTGTAATTTTACAATTACAGACAATTATAACTATGCTCTTTTTTGTTAGTCTTCTGTTGGTTCTCTGTTCTTTATTGGTCAGGACCATCACAGAACAGATATAATTTTGGTGGTGTATCGATAATTGTCAGTTCTGTGTGGTGAAAGTGAGCAGTGCTGCTGTAGTTTCATTTAAACACCTTAGTGACACTGCTGGGATAGGAATAATTCACCGAACAAATAATACCTGCTCTGTGATACTATTAGGGTGTTGTAGCGGTTATGGTTTTGGGCTATCAGTTTGAATGTTGTGGGTTCAAATCGCAGGTCCACTGTGGAGGCCCTCATTGCTCCAAGGATACTGTGGTCAACCCTGTGCTCGCTTTGTAAATCGCTTTGGATAAAAGTGTCTGCTAAATGATCAAATGTAATTAGAGAACAGAGTAAAGGAACAAAAACTACAAAACCATCTTAACAGTAAGTGGAACTGAGAACATGGGCAATAAGTGGAGCCAAATGGAAGTCTTTCCAAACTTTTGACTGGTCCTGTACACCAAATACAAACATATATATGCTCTTTATTCCAGAGTTAGCTTCTGGCTAAACATTTAATTAAGGAGCATTCGCTAGGCCTCATAAAATTCAAAACATAAAGCTCAAAGGATCCACAAAGCAGAACTAGAAGTCAAAGGTGGTATTACTCACTGACAACTGAAAAGACTATTTTTCCTAATTAAAAATCTTCCAGCTAGCCTCTAGTAAAGGTTAGCTTTTATAGCTAACCTTTAGCTGAGTGCTAGTGGCCACTGTTAGCTATCTGTTGACACAATGGGCAGTGGGAAGAAAATGTCAATTGTTTAATTGCTCCTCATCAACCTGTAACCCACACCTTTAGGGCTGTTTCTCCAGTGTTGCCTCTCAGTACTGCACTCTCCTACTGTTTTTATACTGTTTTATTTTCAGGAGATGAGATTGGGAAGTGTGTATAGCCGTTGGCAATTGGTTGAGTGTGAAACTCCCTGTCATAAATTGCACTTAGAGTTGATTTTAAATCAGTTGACATAGGCTAGAAACAATATAATATAATAGTTTGGGATATTGTAAAGTGGGCCTCCAGCTACGAGTGTAACATATGGGTAATAAATGAAAATTGGTTTTAAAACTAGTCCATTTAGCCCTAAGCATTTGCAGCCATTAGCCTCTCTTGTACCCTGCTTCAAACACCAAGTCGTTGGAACATGCACTGTGAAATTAGTTTTGTTGACCTTGCTCTCAAAATGTTCACAGTAATATTTCATAAGGGGTGGAGGTCCCTAGGCTACAGCGATCGATGCTAGCTAACGGACGTGCGATCGATAATAGCCTTGTCCACGTGACAGGTTTCAAGTAACATGAACAGCATTTTACTGACACCTGTTTCAAAAATATTCATCTAAACAAAGGTCATCTTGCCGTTTTGTGTCAGTTGTATAAGTGAGACATGTCTGTCAGCTTGCGTTCGTTTTCGTCTGTGATGCCTTAATTGATTTTGCATATTGCCCATCCAGAGGAGAACGTTTCGGGCACTGGGCAGATTACACAATACGCAGTTACACTGCTTTTACATTCCTCACTCATATCAGAATCAAAATACTTTATTAATACCCACGGGGAATTGCAGCAGTTACAGATACCCAATTTTTCCGTGTTATAGTAAACAAATAAAAATTATTTTATTTTACGCTTAATCCTCTATAGTAATAGGGTTGCAGGGGGGTGGGGGGGGCATTCAGAGAATGTTTCGGGTGCTGGGCAGATACACCCAGGACAGGACGCCAATCTATCACTGGGCACACTCACTCAAACACACACTACATACAAAAATAATTACTAAACAATAAAGATTTTTTATTTCCCAGGAGGCAAAAACACAGTATGACCAATAAATTTAACAAAAAAACAAAACAAAATTTCTAATCTTTATCTAATTTTCTTTAGTTAATTCTATTATGAGGACTAGGGTTAAGGGGTGTTCCCCATTTCTGGGGTTCCGGAATACACCCAGGACAGAGCGCAAATCCATCGCTGGGCACACACTCACTCACAGAGACACCCACTATATAGGGGCAATTTAGATACTGGCAGTTCATTGTTATCAGTTTCAGATTAAAGCCAAAACGCTAGTGTGCCTGCATCTTAATCTGCATCATTCGTTCTGCTAAGAAACATGTGCCTTGTTTATTACTTCTCTGCTAGACCGAGGTTTGAACTTAGTGCTAGCTTCCCTGTTGTCATGCTAGATTCTTTGATTAAGCTTCATTACTCAGTGAAGGATCTCATTTCCTGGAGAGCCCAGGAGCCCGCTACGGCACTACCAGTCAGCAGGCCAGAGCCTGTTTCTCATGCTAATCACTTCATTTGCAACTCTTGTTTCCCATGCTAGCTCAAGCTGCTGCTCATTTACTCACCCCATCTCATGGCAATGGGTTGAGCTGGAGTACTCCTGGATCAAAAGGGTTTTCATTACACTCTTTACATTATTCTCACACCGTGGGCCCAGCAGGGAGTATGAAATCTTGTTGAGTCATGAAATCTTTAGGACTTGAGCGAGCTTTAATTCATGAGGTACTGTAAAAGATTAAAAGAGAGAGTCTGATGTGGCCCACTACTCTCACTTGGAATGAGCAGCTGCTCTGAAGCACTGTAATGATTTGCTCTGCTGCGGAATTATTAGTTGCAGTTCAGAAGAAAAGATAATAAAATCAAAGCATACTTCAATCTGGCTAATGTAACAATATGTATAGTTGAATTATGAAGATCCATGCCTGCGTTTTTGCGAAATGAATGTTGCTTTCTTCGTGACTGCTGTTCCGTGGTTTACCTTTCACGTTGCATTACTTCCCTGTTTGATCAGTGGGGACTCTGATCGCTTGGTCCCGCCTGCTCTCCGAATGACTGTTTCCTCTGGGCACATTCCACTACAATGATTTTTAATGAAAGTCTTCTTCTGTCCTCGTTTCTCCTCACTGCAGTGTGTATTGGGAACAACTTATTAATTAACACAAGCCTCTGATCAATTTGCAGGTTAATTCCGAATGTGAAATGGACCTGTGTGTCGTTTAACAATTTCCATTCCTAAAGTGATTAGAAACGAGCTCTGCAGTTAGAGTCTGCCAGTCATGCTTCCATCCTTTGCACTTCTTTAACTTCATGTATGTGGCGATTAATCAGAATTAAAAATGATTTAGCCTGACGATTCATAATCGGCAGAAATCAGACCACTTTGGGGCAGTTATAGGCTTGCAGTTAAGGAAATAGCCTTGCGACCATTTCCGGACCCACCAAATACTATGCTTGAATGTCCCTGGGCAAGGCACCTAATACCAAATGCCTCCTGGGTGGCATATACCCTGCCCATTGCTTGGGGAATGCTTGCTTACTTCCCAATGTGTGTGTGTGTGTTTATATATATATATATATATATATATATATATATATATATATATCCCCATGCCCATCCAGGGGAGAACGTTTCGGGCACTGGGCAGATACACCCAGGGCAGGTGCCAGATACACCATTGGGCAGGCGCCAATCTGTCGCTGGGCACACACTCACACGCACAGACATGCACACATACACACTATATATGGGGTAATTTAGATAATTCAATTGACCTTGATCCATGTTATTGGACTGTGAGAGGAAACCCACGCGGATATGTGGAGAACATGGACACTCCACCCAGATTGGTGATAACCACTAAGCCACTAAGCATATATATATATATATATATATATATATATATATATATATATATATATATATATATATATATATATATATGTGTGTGTGTGTTTCACTGCACAGATGGGTTAAAAATGGAGGACACATTCCTCTGTTTCTTAGCACGGTAGGCAAAATACAAAATACAACTTTATCACGTTAGCCTTTTATGAGGAAACAGCTATGCAACTGTCAGTCCAAGATCTCGTCATCTCCCATCTCGATTTCTGCAATGCATGACTTGCTGTTTATCAATCTTGCAGGATCAAACATCTGCAGCTCATCTTGTGTTTAACCAACCCAAGTGAACCCATGTTACTCCACTACTCAGCTCTCTCTGTTGGATTAATGTAGCGGCCCGCATTTAAAACAAGGCCTAGCACACAGGACAATCTCTGGATCTTCACTCTCCTACGTTTACTCTATCATCTTTACTGTGCTGTAGCGACAATTTGCTTTAAACTCACCAATGGAGCACATTTTCACTTCATATCTTCCACTCACCAATGATAAATAGTGGACTGAATCACCTTACTCCGTCCGGTCAGCATTTTCATGAAACACTTAAACACATATCTTACACAAGCACTTGCTGTCTTTTCTTTATTAAAAAAAAAATCTAGGTATTGAAAACAGATTGGGGAATAATCAGAATTAATGATACTGCGGTTCAGCAGGTTCCTCCTTAACTTACTGAGTGTTGTTTTCTTACTTGTAAGTCACTTTGGACAAAGGTATCTGCAAAATGAATAAATGTTAGATTTAGCTTTTTTTCCTTAAATGTTTTCTTGGGTAACTAAATGATTTTATTTTTTTTGAGCTAGAGGACAAATGGCAATTAAGTTTTTGTCCCACAGGGTTTCGTTAATTTTACCTCTTATCGCATCACTTAATTTGAATAGACGAAATATGTTTTGTTCTTGGTTTTAAAACAAAACAAAAAAAAAAATAACTATTGCAAGACTGTGATTTGAAAATATTTACTAAACACTGACCATTTATAACATCCCAGGAGGAAAAAACACAATAAATTCACCACAATTGAGCAAATATAAGTTAATATGATTTAACTAAATTTCTCATCTTATCTCATTATCTTCCAGTTAACCCTGTACTGGGGACTAGGTCCATGGGGTGGTTCTCCATGTCCATCCAGGGATTCCTCCATTTACACCCAGGACAATACCAATCCATTGGGCACACACTTACACAGACACACACACTATATAGGGGTAATTTAAATACTGGCAACATAGAGCACACGCACTGCGAGAGAGTGCATGAGAGAAAAAGGAAGATAGAATTGGTATGTGTTTGTGTACGAAGCTGCTTTCTGCCCCACTGTAATGCTTGTTAAACAGAACGGCACTGTTCTTTACTCATTCTGGAGTTATTTGTTTTACTCTTACTCTTTATTTTAGTTGCCAAATTTTGCCAACTATATATATTTGTATTTACTTATTAAAAATATATTTGAATTTGTCTATTTATTGCAGTCTTATTTATAGACTGGTAGTAATTTGGAGATGTAGCCAGTGACTTTAAAAAAATACCATATTACTCATATACGGGATACCATAATGGTTACTTATACTCTTAAAAAAAAAGCCCAGGAGATCTGCTAAAGCCACATTCACACCCCAGCAGATGCATATCCTGTAACCCAGCACCACAGCTTCAGACAGTACATTAGGCCTAAGGCCTGAGAGGAAGCTTCATAGGGCAGATTTTTGGTTTCATGTTGTAATCCCATATGGGACCCCAGTTTGTACAGCGAGACAAAAAACTGCAATGCCCCTATAATAAAGGGCATTTTGTCTTATTTCCAGCAAACTTACTAACCTGAAGCAGCCAGTAACCGCAATGAGCTATTGTACTTCTGCACAATAGTACACCTGCATTACAGAAAGGAGCTGGAGATGCACTCTTTAGCGGTTCAAGTATTTGTAATGGATTGACTTTCAGAGGCATTAGCTCATCCCTTTAGGAGGTATTCGTTTCTCATACTGCAGTCTGCAATTGTGCCAAAGGTGTGCAGACCTTGGAACAAGAGTGAAACTCTATCCAGCCATTTACAATCGACACAGCTCCATTGAATAAGACAGCAACCTTCAGCTGGAAAATGGAGTGAAAAGAAAGTCTGAATTAAGATACGTTACTTTGCAGTCCTCACAGCTGTAGCAGGGTAATAAATAGCACTAAGCAACGAAGTGAATAGAGACAAGTGTTTTCTGAATGCTGCGGTGTTTGTTTGCGATGAGTTTCTGTTGTTGCCAGCAGTCTTTGATTAGAAGTAGAACTTCTACATATGTAGATTTCCCCCTCTGTTTATCTCTCTCTCTCTCTCTCGGCTTTGGAGAGAAGCAGAAGTCTGGAGTGTTTTGAGGGTGCCACCCCTCCCCCTCTTCCATTCAAATGTATTTACAAGAAAGACTTTGGACAGGGAAGGAGTGGAGGGCTAATTCGTCAATGATCTTTCACTCTAATTCCCCCCCATTTCTCCCTCTCTGCCTGAAGGCGTTTAAGTAATGCAACCCTCCCCCAGCACACCCCTCAAATCACACACACACACATAGCCTGTGTATGTGTCTCAACACGTCTAGTGGGAGAAGATAAATGGAGACAGGGGAGTTCGCCGTCAGACTGGTGTTGATGTCCTGGGAGGCCTGCGTTTTTCCCACCCAGTAACCCGAAGTGATGATTATAGAACTGAAGCAAGGTGTGGTGAGACAGGGTGGTGTCTAGTCTTTGTCTGTGGCCGAGAGGAGGGACTAAAGCTGCTAGGAGGAGTCAAGCCCAGGAGCAGCGCGGCAGAGTCAGAGAGGGCTTAGTTTTAGAGACGGTCAGCATGCTGGATCACATGGGCTGGCTAAAGAAGTTCTCTGTAGGCATCTCTCGAGCTTCCGAGTGATTCTTTTTCGAGGATCTGTGCTATGGATGGATTGTATTACAGCAGTTGATCAGCTGGGATGAGTTTGGGGAAACTTGCAGGAATACGTGTTTATTTCACAATCAACCTAGACGGACTCTCGCAACCTTCGACTCGGATATTATTCACGTTCACACTATATCCATCAACTAGGATGAGTTTGAGGAATTTACATTGCTTGGGCATCATTTAAAGAAGATTTCATTTTTAACATCTGGTTAAAGCGGCGGCTTAGTTTTGACCAAATTCCGTCATTTGGACCACGGATGAGTTTCAGTTAAGCCTCACTGTAAGGTGGAATATGGGACATATTGTTGCTCCTCTGGACGGGAAAGACAGTCAATGGCTTCTCTGTTCTCTACTTCTTTTGATAAGTATGTGTAATTTGAAACCGAGACTCATTGTTGACCCGTTTGAATGCTGTAAGTTGCTGGAAATGTTGTAAAAATGACGTTCTAGGACGTGGGCTAACATAGTGCTAGAAAAGGCTCCTTTATTTATACCTGGAGTTGTGAAAAACCTACCTAATTTATTTAAACCTTTGCCAAACGAGCAATAAATGATTAAACACGAAATGTGTTACAGTTCAACTTGTGGACATAAATTGGAAAAAGATGAAGCTTAGGGGATAAACTGATTTTCTGTCAAGATGTGTTCTGCACCATTTATAATAATTTTATACTGCAAAATTCTGCTGTCTCAACATTTTCTGTAGTTGGTTGTTGACTAATTTGTTCTGAATATTTTTTTTTGTACTAATTTTGTTGTCTCTGCAGTTGCAGGTAATGTTTCCCCTACCAGCTATGATGCGTTGCTCAATGCCCCTGCAGCTACAGCCACCTCAAGCCCACCGGAGCTGTATCTTCCTGCGAGTTTCAAACTCTCCAACACCCAGATGGCCTTCTTTCTTCAAGAGAGTCAGAGCTCGGTCCGCGGCGGCCATCCCCTACAGCGTTCTGAGAGCTTTGTTGTCTTTCAGACCAAGGAATTACCCTCGGTCAACATCTCATTGGGTCCTTACACGCAAGACCAGACTTTATCGAAAGAACTTCTTCAGCCTTCAAGTCCCTTAGACATCCCAGGGAGGCTGACTGTCAACTGGAAAGTGCGAGCTTTTATCGTACAGTCCAAGGTGTATGCAAGCAACCCAGTGGTTCAGGTGTTGTTTTACATTGCGGGTAGAGACTGGGACGACTTTAAAGCTCAAGACAAATTGCCCTGTGTGAGGTTGCATGCCTTTCGAGATGTTCGGGAGATTAAAACATCTTGTAGGCTCCAGGGAAACTTGGCGCAGTGCCTGGCTCAGCTAGACATCCCTTCAGCTTGGTTCAACGTCAATGTGGCACCCTTGGGCCGCAGGAAGTCCTCAGTGTCGGAGGTTCTGGAAATGAGCGGTGAAACCTTTCAGGTCGAACTTTACTACACTCTTCACGATCCAGACAGCAAAGGGGAATGTGGGGAGAGTTACACAAGGCGAGGAGGTGGCTCCAGGGGGGAGAATTCATCCCAGCAGCCTTTACTTCGTATTGGGAGCATCAGCCTTTATCAGCCCAGTCAAGAGCAACTGGTAGTGGACAAGCAACTGGACAAGAACCTCTTCCTGAGGCTGCCAGAGAAACCATTAAAGCCTGGCGAGACTCTTAGCATTTATCTGTATCTGGTGCCAAACTCTACAGTGGAGCAGTTCACTCTCAAGTAAGTGCATTTACTTTCAACAGATGTATAGAACACAATCTGTCAGACAGAACTCGCTGCTCGCATTCTGACCTTCAGATTATTAGTCTGATAAAGTTTTGGAACAGGTTATTAAACAGCCTAAAGTAACTGATTTTTAACTCAGTACAGTGGTTAAAGTGTTGGGCTGTCTGACGGTTGGGGTTCTAACCTCGAGTCCACTAAAGTTGCCAGTTTGGGTCTGTGAGTAAGGCCCTTAACCTTCACTGCTCCAAGGGGGCTGTATCAGGTTCCCCCCTGAACCTGTGCACTAATCCCAACCATCAAAATAGGACACTGGATTAAAATATCTAAAGCAAGGTGACCATGTACTTTACATTAAATCAAATCTAAAAGCATCGAGGACAGCAAGGTGGCGTAGTGGTTAGCACGTCTGCCTCTCAGTGCTGGTTCCAATCCTGATCTGGGTGGAGTTTCAATGTTCTCTCTGTGTCTGCGTTGGTTTTCTTTAGGTTCTAGGGTTTCCCTCCACTGTCCAAAAACAATTCAGGGTTAATTGGCTTCTCTTAATTGCCCCTATCTAAATCGCCCCTATATAGTGTGTGTGTGTGTGTGTGTGCATTCTGCCCAGCATAACAGCGAAACATTCTCCCCAGAATGGACATGTAGAACCCACTGCAAACTAAATAGATTAAGTGATCTAGCTAATGAGATGAGACGAAAAAGAGCATCTATTTCATTTTTAAAACTATGATAGATATTTTATTATTATCTATTCATGGCGGTCAGTATAAACTCAATCCACAAACGGCAGCCACATTTGATTTAAAGGAATTTATTCTGAATTAGTTAAGCTTTGATAACTCATTAAGCCCAACAGGAGAAAGCAGCATGTTGATTTATGATTGCAGGGATAATTCATTAGTGTTGTCAGACAAAGGTTGTGGGGGAATGGTGTACACAAGAGTAAGAAGCAGCCTCCGTGCGAGGTTTCTGAACAAGCAACATGACTAGAATGTTAGCAGAGTAGCCCTGAACAAGTTTCTCCCACTAACACAAGTATATACAAAAATATGCGCACTTATGCAAACATTTGGACAACACTTTATAGATTGTGGTTAGTTAGCATTTGGTTAGTTGTGTTTGAGGGTTGATAATCTTAATCCACCTTGTATATTAATAATTTTATTTATTTATATTATTATTTTATATATTTATATATTATTTTATATTTTATATAATATGATTATTTTTTATATAATTTTATATTATTATTTTATATATTTATATATTAATATAATTTTATGTAAACAGCTTTTTGAAAAAAATACTATGCACTTTGCCTGTATGGGCTTCTAATACTACTACCCCCCTGCCCCCCCCACACACACACCCCATGCCTTTATTTTGTTCTGTGCAGAGGATGTGCTTACTTAATTCAAAATGTTGGCTTTTGGTCCAAACTACAGCTCACACGTTTGAACGCACATTATTAAAAATAAAGCCATTGTCTTAAACAGGTGTAAATATCGATGCTTGTGTTTTGTGTAATTCTGATTGCTTTATGTTGTTAAGCAAAACGGTTGCCACAGCTACTACAATCCCTCATAAACAAGGGTTGCCATAACTGAAGTAATCCCTTAAACAAGGATTTCCCCAACTACAGTAAGCCCTTATAAACAAGGGTTGCCACAATTACAGTAATCTCTTATAAACAAGGGGGTTGCCACAATCTAAAACTCTCATGAGCAATAATTGCCTCAACTAATATAATTCTTTATAAAAATGATTGCCACAATTACTATAAACCATTATAAACATTGGTTTCTACTAAAATGTCTCATAATGAAGTTGCTATAACTACTGTACCCTCTCACAATTAGTGGTTGCCATGACTACTAAAATCCTTCATAATCAATTATTGCCACCACTACTATAATCCCTCATGAACAAGGGCTGCCAGAACTACAATATTTCCTCATAAAAATGGTTGCCACTACTATAATCCCTCATAAACAACAGTTGGAACTTACTAATTACTATGCATGGCCAATTAGTGTTACTTCTATTATCCCTCAATAAAAGGTTGTCTCAACTACTATAACTATTATATATCTTATAAAATATATATCTCTTATAAAAATGGATGCCATGACTACTAAAATTCCTCATAATCAGTATGTTCCACAACTAAAACATTAAAAATAAACCTTAAAAAATGATTGCCACCACTAATATAAGCCCTTATAAACAAGGGTTGTCATGGCTTCTGTAATTCCTCACAAAAAACAGGTGCCACAACTACTATAATCCCTCATACACAAGGATTGTCACAGCTACTCCAATTCTTAATAACAAGGGGATAAAAACAGTTGCCGCAACTACTTTAATTCAATCAACCTTTATACCCACCCACAACTACAGTAAGAAATATGTAGTCCTGCCAGAATTTTTTGGACTTCCTTCATCATTTTTTTTAAACATTCTTATTCATTTAAAGTATTTGCAAACATGGCTAATAAGCAGAAAAGGTTCAGAATGGTAAATAGGCTCTGAAGTGTCTGGGAATGTCTCACTTTTTAGCTTTCCTTTTTCCTCGTCCTTGAAACACTTGGCCAGTTGCCAGTTTATTTAATTGAAATCAGTCACCAGAGATATCAGTCAATCTTGGATAAGCAAGCACTGCATCATAATGCTGCTACTTTGTTGAAAGGTTATTGTTATTTTCGTAGGAATCCCATAACATCATCGCATTTGTAAAATTCTAAAGCTTTTGTCCAGAACCGCTCTAGTTTCTCGTAAATATGTGGATGATCAAATCTTTCTGACCTCTCACGTATGTGTTCATATTAGTGTCTTTGTGCCTCAAGTCTGACGTACTAGCATTAATCCGCCGTGGAGCGACTGAGGAGCAGTGAACGTTCCGTCAGAACAAGAAAGTAAAGACTTAAGTGTAAAATCAAAAACTCCAAAGCGGATGATTCAATGACACTGGAATTAAAAACTGCTGCAAGTAAACAGCCGCGGGGCAAACGCTTAAACGAGAGTGTTAGAAATGAAATAAAGAACATCTTGAAACATGAATTAGGTTCAGCTCAGTTCTTTTGCCTTACAAGCCACCTTCAGATGTTGCTTTTGTTGTCTTATTTTTAGAGAGTGATGGTTGAATTAGTGTAGCTCTCAATATACCAGTTAAACATTAATTATAGTTTAACTTATGTGGTAATAGGAGTCCACGCACTGTAGTACACAGCCTGACATTTTAGTAAAATCAGAACCGTATACACATACCAATCAAAAGTTTGGACACACCCCCTTATTGCTCCATTTGTTTTTTATTTATTATTTTTATTTTTAATTTTTTAATTTATCAGTTCTACTTACTGTAAAGGTGGACTTTGTAGTTCTACAATTCCAGACTGCAGTCCATCTGTTTTTAGACTTTAGTACATACTGTGTTAGTGCCCTTTACTCATTTCTCTAATGGTCAGGACCATCATTACAGAGCAGGGATTATTTGGTTGTTTTTTATTCCTATCCCAGCATAGTCACTGAGTTGTTTAAATAAAACTACAGCAGCACTGCTGCACTAAAACCCCCTCACCACATCAGTGTCGCTGCAGAACTGACAATAAACAATCCACCACCCAAATGATACCTGTTCTGTGATGATCCTGACCAACAGAATACACAGAACCAACAGGGGACTAATCAAATCAAAGAAAACAGATGGATTACAGTCTGTAATTGTAAAACTACAAATTCCTAAAAAAAATCTATATTGTAAATGGAGGCAATAGACTATGGAGTAAGAAAGGGATGTGTCCATACATTTGTTTGATACTGGATCTAAAAAGGGCGCTTTATTTTGATTTAGATATATATTTAAAATGTTATTTTGGTCTGATTTGTAATAGATTATCTTTCCAGAAGTCATCTGTATAAAAAAACTATTTAAGCCAAACTTCAAATATTATGTTAAAATTTCAGTCAGTTATTCAACACCGTTCATAGTGTGTGTACGTGTTTGTCCGCTTGTGATCGATTAATTATCTTCCGCTTAATCCTCTACTAGAGGCGCAGGAGGGTTTCATCATGCCCATCTAGGGGAAAACATTTCGGGTGCTGGGCAGATACACTTAGGACAGTGCAGCAATCTATCACTGTGCATGCATACACACACACACACACACACACACACACACACACTCACTATATAGGGGCAATTCAGAGCACCCAATTGAATCCATGTGTTTGGACTGTGGAAGCAAACCTTGGAACCCAGAGAAAACCCATGAGGACATTGAGAGAACATGGAAACTCAAACCAGATCAGGAGTAGAACGTGAATCCCCAGTGCTGAGAGGCTGATGTGCTAACCACTAAGCCAACGTGCCGCCCATAATCTTTGTGTATGGTTATAATTATGGTTAGAATAATGTTAGTGGTTATTGTTACGGTGGTAGTACTCCTGGTTAAGGTTTTTGGTCAGTAAATGGAAGTCTATGTAAAGTCTCCACAGTACTTTTTTGTTTGATTTGTGTGTTTGTTGTGTGTGTGTGTGTGTGCTTGCGAAAGAGAGGTAGAGAAAGAATAAAAGAGTGGAGATGATGTGAGGACTATACAGAGGCTTTTGTATGTAAAGGTTGCCTTTTTCTCCATCTCTTTATTTTTGGCCACATATTCATTTGCACGATTGAATATATTCTCAATCCACCACGTACGTCTGAAATGTTGGGTTACCATGGAAATCTGTTCCATCAGCAGGCTGTTTGTCATTTTCCTCCCCAGAGTTTGTCTACCCATTGCCTATTGTAAATGATGCCACGTAAAGCATGAAGTAACTGCTTTTAAACACCAGTTCTACAAAAAACACTGACATTTTACATGTATTTACTTATTAAATGAAATGCTTCTGCTGATTAGTATAACTGGCTACAGGTCACCAGTCTATCACAAGTAAGACACACATGCATACAATTGAGTATGTGTGTGTTCTTCAGTTCAACGGACTTGTGTTTGGATGGTGGAAGGAATCTAGAACTCAGGGAAAAAAACACAAACACTGGGAGAACATGTAATTTCAATACAGTATGGATTTATTAGTTAGAACAGGTTTGATTTTAGACATTGACTTCTTCCATCCATCCATAATCTTCCGCTTTATCCTCTAATAGGGTCACCGGGGGGGGGGGGGACGTTTCCAGGGGAGAACGTTTCAGGCGGTGGGCAGATACACCCAGGACAGGGTGCTATCACTGGACACACACTCACTCACACAGACACACTCTATATGGGGCAATTTGGAGAATTCAATTAACCTTGATCCATGTTTTTGGACTGTGGGAGGAAACCGGAGAACCCGGAGGAAACCATGCGGACACGGGGAGAACATGGAAACTCAATCCAGATTGGGATTCAAACCGGTAATCCCTAGTGCTGAGAGGCGAACGTGCTAACCACTAAGCCACCATGCCACCGACAATGACTTCTTAAACATACAATTGCATCACTGGTGGCTTAGCACGTCCACCACTCAGGGCTGGGGATCAGAGTTCGAATCCCGATCTGGGTAAAACTTTCCATGTTCTCCGCATGACTGCGAGTTTTCTATTTTTTTCCCCCACAGTTTAAAATGTGGATTCAAACTGAATTGGCCGCTCTAAATTGTATATATAGTGTTTGCCCGGCGATGGATTGGCGCCCTGTTCTGGTTGTACTGCATAATGCAGTGTTGTTGTTGTTGTCATTTTTCTTTCACCCAAAATTTTAATTTAACACAGTTATGATAAATTTCATCCCATTTAAACCCTAAATTATAAGACATCACAGCTTTTGATAAAAACTTGTGATTGTCACAATTACCAAAGTAATCTGTATGTAAATGTAGCATCCCACTTAAGTTGCTATTATATTCTGAATGTACTGTTTAATACAGTAGAACATGCAGACTCTGTGTAGGTGGTCACAAAGAATGTAATTGACTTTATGGCAGGTTTCAGGATGAAAAGCAGCCAATAGTGGTTTTGAAACAAATGCATATACTCTTGTCTCTTTGACACGCCGGGCTCAGGTACAGTATGTGGTGCATGGAAGGACTATGAGACAGGTTAGCAGGAACACAAAGTACATCTATATGCAAAGTACATTAATATGTAAGTGTGCAGTCTTCATTTGTTCAATGATTATTTTTGTTTGTATGATGATGATAATAATAATAATAATAATAATAATAATAATAATAATAATAATAATAATATAAAGCGGGAGATAATGAATGAATGAATGAATGAAAAAAAAAAAAAAAAAAAATAATAATAATAATATATATATATAATTTTTTTTTTTTTAGTTTGCAAATACTGTAGTTTGCATTGCTTTGGCATTTTAGTTAATAGAAAGGCAGGGGAAGGTTAATTAGCCCTTTATCTGCAAATATTTACATGCAAGAACACTGCTAATTGCATACACAGCATGTTCCACATCTATTCACCGACTTTCAGTAATGCACTTGTTTCTGTTGGGGTTTATGTTTCAGATCATTGTGCTGTCACATAAGCTGACCTGTTTTCATTTTTACTTTAATTTGTATCTTAATTATAGTTGCTTTTTGAAGTTAATTATATTATGTGAAATATAACTACCCATGGGCGGCATGGTGGCTTAGTGGTTAGCACATTCTCCTCTCAGCACTAGGGATTCCCGGCTCAAATTCTGATCTAGGTGGAGATTCCATGTTTTCCTCTGGGTTCTCCGGTTTCCTCGCTCAGTCCGAAAACATGGATTAAGTTCAATTGAATTCTCCAAATTGCCCCGTATAGAGTGTGTTTGTGTGTGAGTGAGTGTGTGCTCAGTCCCAGCGATAGATTGGCGACCTGTCCTTGGTGTATCTGCTCAACGCCCGAAACGTTCTCCCCTGGATGGGCATGGGGAACCCCCCCACAACCCCAATAGAGCATTAAGCGGAAAATAATTGATGGATGGATATCTACCTATTCCTGTACCACTGGCTGATGTATATCCCATAACAAATGTATTGTTTCTGTTATATGTCATTATCTTCTGCTAAATCCTCTACTAGGTTTGCAGGGATGTTCCCCATGCCCGTCCAGGGGAGAACGTTTAGTTACTGGGCAGACACACCCAGGACACAATCCATTATTTTAGATTTATTTCAAAATTGTAATAAACCCCATCCCTGTGGTTGAGAAACCCAGTCTCCGGTCCTTTTTGTGCCCTGCACCTATGGTATCCACCCGAGCGCAATCCATTTCTTTATGGCCCTGTCAAAAAGAGAGTACATGTTTTCTTCAAAAATATTCTTTAGTAATTGTAAAACACAATCACGAGCAAAGTAATTGAAAGGAACAGAGTGAATGTAAGACATTCCGATCCACCTGTGGTTGCACTGGATTTGTGATGTCTGTAAATGCTATGAATGTAAATGGAACTAAGCAAATGTGTAGTGCAAAATACGACGAGCTTATGAGATGATCCTTCTCAGTGCTTGATTCAGGTATTTATCACTTCACACAGTAGCATTAGGCAACCAGAGTAGGTGATCATGCCACTGTGATGTGGCATTGGAACTAACAGAGTGGCCTATAACATGTCATTTTCAGTGCTTACACCTCCCCTCCCTCTTTTATCCCTGGCTGGTCGCATCAGTGTGGATACTCGCTGTCGATCAGCGCTACAGAGATCCCTGTTTCCATCAGCCTGCTATTAGACTGTTATAAAAGGAACTCTATTTTTTGCTTTGTTCCCTCTATACGCTTCTTACAAAGAGAATTCCAACCATAAAGTGGTTTTAGCACTCGCCCTGTGCTCAGGTCCTTCAGCTTTATGACAAACCATTTAGCACTGGACAATGAAAGGCCAGATATCTATTACTGAAGCTTTGTGTACTTCTGCCACACCTTATTAAACACATACACACATGTGGAGGTAATAAAATAATACATTCTGCCACATTTTCCCCAGACCGTATCCTCTGAAGTCGGACTTTGCATTGTTCTTTCATTTTGTTGTTGATAAGCTGAAGCAGAGGGAAAATTCGGCCTGTGACATTTAAGACCCTGATAATCTTTAAATACTCCTCAACATTTCTTTCATCTAAAGTAGAATGCCCCTGTTATTCCTGGAGGGGCAACAATTTTCATCCACTTGCACTCGTCTACTCTTTTGCTACAGACATCCTTAATACAACATACAACACTACATATATCTCTTGTCTCATTGTCTTCCGCTTAATGTTTTAGGCTCTGGGCAGATATACCCAGGACAGGATGCCAACCCATCTCTGGGCACACTCTTACTCACACTCACACACTATATAGGGGCAATTTGGATCTGCCAATACACTTTGAATACATGTTTTTGGACTGTGGGGAAAACCCAAAGAAAACCCATGCAGACATCAAGAAAACATGGAAACTCCACCCAGGTCTGAAAGGCGGACATACTTACCATTACGCCGTGGTCCAGCCCAGGAACAATTCAGATAGGGGCAATTTAGAAAAGCTAATTCAACTTGAATCCATGATTTTGGTCTGTGAGTGGAAAACCCTGAAAACAAAGAGACAACCCACATGGACACGGGGAGAACATGGAAACTCCACTCAGGTCTGAAAGGCGGACATACTTACCATTACGCCGTGGTGCAGCCCAGGAACAATTCAGATAGGGGCAATTTAGAAAAGCTAATTCAACTTAAATCCATGTTTTTGGACGGTGGGAGGAAAACCCTGAGAACCCGAAGAGAACCCACACGGACACGGGGAGAACATGGAAACTCCACCCAGGTCTGAAAGGCGGAGATACTTACCATTAAGCCGCTGTGCAGCTCAGGGGCAATTTAGTGCAGCTAATTCAACTTGAATCCATGTTTTTTGACTGTGGGAGGAAACCTGAAAACCTGGAGACAACCCTCACAGACACGGGGACAGTGAGTAAGTCAGACATACATACCACCATGGCACTATCCCATCACAGGAGTAATAGCTTTATAGTTTTATGATATGTTTTTAAAAATGCATGGCTTGCCGGTTGTTTCTTTAGTAAGTCTAGATGGAGTTTCTCTACAAAGGTATGGACTAGCGGTAGTATATCACTTATCACTGAGGTCTTTACTCTTGTGACAGGTTTACCATCATGAACTTCCAGGGACCAGTTCTGGGAACCATTTGCGATAGGAAATTCTTCCTGTAAGAAAATAAAAAGAATTCCGAATGACTTTTAGACCGAGCGCAATGGAAGCTTCCAGGCGACGCCGACTTTGCAAGGCTAGCATCGACCCAGGATTACGGGCTGCTTAACAACTCCATTTGTTCATGAAAGGCAGATGTCGTTTCCTCCAAGGAGTGTATCATTAAGCCAAATTGGGCTTGCCATCCCATTTGTCAAAGTCAATTGCCTTACGTTACGGCATTTGTGAGGGAATTCTTGCTTTTTTAGTGGGGTTAATAACGCGACTCGTGAGCTTTCCTCCAACCTTCCCCACTTATTACCTTTCTTCCTCATTTTGTTGAGACGCGTCTCCAAATTGACCTTGTGAATTTATCTGGGTATGCAGTTTAATTCTATTGCACTCAGTTCTTCATTGTCTCATTTAGTTTGCTACCGGCATGCAGACTCACGGGGGCTAATTAACATTGACGTAAACACAGAGAACAGCAGAAACATGAGACTGAGGAGTAAGGGGATCAGAAAGGAAGTTGTATTTTTGGTGTGAAAACAAGTGGAGGAGGGAGAGCGAGCAGAAGGAAGCTTTTTATTCCAGCTACCTGATTGTGGTGTTCAGTGTATCAGCGTGGGTGGCGGGCTGGAGACACTTTGTTTTTTGCATGTTTCTGCCTTTGTAATCACACACTGTGGACTTTTGGTTCTGTGGGAATGTATGCGCTGTTAAGATGACCCTTACTTTCAGCTGGAAATAAAAGGATGTGCTTATATTTATGCTCTCATATTGGAGAAAGCTGGGATACTGGAATATCATTATCTTCTGTTAAAGTACTGGGGTCGCAGTGGGGGTTCCCCATGCCATTCCTCTGGGCAGATACACCTAGGACAGGACGCCAGTCCATCACTGGGCACTCACTCACATAGACACACGCTATATAGAAGCAATTTAGAGCAGCCAAGTCACCTTGAATCCATGTTTTTGGACTGCAGGAGAAAACTGGAGAACCCAGAGAAAACCCACACGAAACAGGGAGAAAACTTTCACGCAGATTGGGATTTGAACCACCATGTTGCTCTATAACTGTAATTCATTCATTATCTTCCACCTGATCCTCTACTAGGGTCATGCAGGGTTCCCCATGCCCATCCATGATATTTTTTTATAATGTTTCCAGTGCTGGGTAGATCAGGACAGGGTTGCTGGGCACACACCATATGGGGCAATTTAGAACACCCATTTTACCTTGATGTTTTTCGACTGTGGGAGGAAACCTGAGAACCTAAGAATGAGAACATGGAAACTCCACCAAGATTGGGATTTGAACCTGGATCCCCAGCACTGAAGGTGAACATGCCAACTACTAACCCACCATGCCGCCCTATAACTGTAATATTAATTCTAATTTGTTCACTCAGTGGTGACAGAGGTCTCTTATTCATGGTCCTCACACAAACAACATGAATCAATAAATATTAGTTTGCACTGAACCCAGAGATTGATGACCAGCATCCATGGATTTAAAATGCACTTAGAGGGAGACAACAGATATTGATCAGATGAATAGTGAAGTCAAAGTGTCAGTTGTTAATATGCAGTAGAACAGTAACCCGTCAGTGATTTACATGTTTATGCCTGTAAGTCTACAATACGATTAAAGACTGAAGGGGCATTCAAGTCACATTAGAACAGAGGTGTAGAGCTCAACTGCACCGGGAGCCAAAAGTCAAAGCATACTTTAGGTTGCTGGTCGAACAAGATAAACTTTTATTGGACAAAATCTCATTCTATGTCATTTGGCGCTGCATTATGGGATCTGTAATTCTTTGTATTATCATTGCTTCATATTGTCGGGCCATTTATATATATATGTAATGTATCAATGTAAAATGATCCTGCAGACCAGATATAATTGTATTATGGGCCGGATATTATCCGCTGGCCTTGAGTTTGACACCTATGTTCTAGAAGTTAAGTGTCTGCTTCCAGATTTGTGGGAACAATTTGGGCAAAAGTCTTTTGTGTTCCGGTCTGAAAGTACCTTAGTTGTTCCATCAAGGCATGGTTGGGTAGGTTTGGTAAGAACATGGCTGACCTGCAGAGATCCCTGACCTATGCAATGGAGATTGCAAGCCAGGCCCTCCAACATCAGTGTGTGACCTTACAAACGTTATTTTGGATGATTGGGCAAAATTATGTAGAAAGCTTTTCTATGTGATTGGATGCTGTTGCATCTGCAAAGCTTGGACACATTCATAAGGGGTGTAAATAAAGTTTTCATAAGTGGATGGTGCCAGAATTTCTAATCCTTTAACCGTATAGAATGAAAGAATCTTATTTAGAGTCATTTATACATACAGTACAAAGAATGTGTCATGGTATGAGCACACATATAGTGCATATTAAAGGCTATATCAGTCTTATGGAAGTATGTTTTACAGCGTAGATCTATTCCACAGATACATTCTAGTAAGAAAGCGATTTGATTCAATGCATTTTTTCTTTAATTATAGCTTCACTTAATATATATATTTAAATCATGCTGGAATGATGCAGGAGAGCGTGCACACTCACCGGTTGCTGTGGTTACCTCCTGCTGTGAAGGCTCCATTTACTGCTGGGTTTCTGTACATGGCGACGGTGCAGGTACTTCTAGTTTAACAAACTGATCTTTTAAAGGTACTGCTTAGGGAACCTGTAGAACAGAATGCAGTGTGTGTGTGTATATATATATATATATATATATATATACCTTTCAGCGCAGATGATCTGGATTCCAATCCAGATCTGTGTGGAGTCTCCATGTTTTCCACGCAGGTTTTCTGGACTGCCCCCAGAATTCTGGATGCCCCCCACGAAACATGAAAACTGTAAAATACACATGAAAACCATTGAAAAATTCATGAAAAAATGTGAAAAATTCATGGAAAAGGTGAGAATTCATGGAAAAAGCAAACAATAAGATGAGATGAGATGCATTTATCCAGTGGTAGAAAAAATGAAAAACTATAAGATACTGCGTTCAGTATTCGCACAAACAAAAGAAATTCTTTGACCTCATCACTAATCTTAGTTAATAACCTACTAAAGCCCCTTAGAATTCACTGAAAAAGCGTAAATAAATCATAAATAAACCAGACCATGTGTGAGGTACAGGTGAGAGTTCACTGTTTTCAAGAAATTCGATTTGTACCTGTAAGTGTTGCATACCTCCACTCTAATTCCACTCTGAAAAACCTGTTTTCAAAGGATTGCATTGCCGCGAAAGCCCCGTCTACCTGACAAACAGCAAAAGCACAACCAAACTGCACTCCCTCCCAGGTTTTAGTACTATTGTGCAGACAGCTATTAATTTAGAGGCAATTTACAATAGGTAGATCCACAGTGGCATGTCTGCTAGAAGAGAATTGTGCAGTCACGGAACCTGTTCTGCAATAACAATAGTAATGATAATCTCAGTAATAATTATTTCAGATGTGTTGCCTTCAACTGCTACACCGGTTACACCAATTGTGCAACAACATCTGGCAGACATGTTCAGAAAACATTTTGTCAGTTCAGTAGCTGTTTATTTGTACTAGCAAATAAATAGTAAGTCTTTGGTTACTAATTAAAGAAGCTTAAATCGACAATACATGCCACTGCTGACGTTAACGTAAGCATCTCATTTTTTTCAGGCACTCATGGTTTGTCACTGACTTTGGATTTGAGTGAAAAGAAGTATCCCGAATATTCCATTCATCCGCTTTATTCCTTACTAGGGTCGCGGGGGGGTTCCCCATGAAACTTTTGGGTACTGGGCAGGTAGACCCAGGCAATTTTGGACACAGCTACACCTTAATAATTTTCATTCATTTATTATCTTCTGCTTTATCCTATATTAGGGGGGGTTCCCCATGCCCATCCAGGGGAGAACGTTTCAGGCGCTGGGCAGATACACCCAGGACAGGACGCCAATCTATCACTGGACACACACTCATTCACACAGAGACACTCTATATGGGGCAATTTGGAGAATTCAATTGACCTTGACCCATGTTTTTGGACTGTGGGGGGAAACCGGAGAACCCGGAGGAAACCCACAAGGACACGGGGAAAACATGGAAACTCCACCCAGATTGGGATTCGAACTGGGAATCCCTAAGCGCTGAGAGGAGAACATGCTAACCAATAAACCACCGTACCACCCACCCCCAATTATTATTATTATTATTATTATTATTATTAGTAGTAGTAGTAGTAGTAGTAGTATTGTTGTTGTTTTTATTACAATCATATACACCTAATTAATGCTTTATTTATAATTATAAAAATATAAAATATAAAAATATAAATGTATACATTTATATTGTTGAGTCAATACAACTACATATGTTGGAATGAACTGTATCCTGAATATTAAACTTTCAAAAGTCATAAAAGAATTCAATAAACAATTTTGATTGCATATAGTTTCTGGTGTTTAACCTCAATATAAAATATGAAAACCAATCTCAGATTTCAGAATACAGTGCTTTAGGATTAGCTCATGTTTGTAATATAAGGGTGATGTTTCTCCTCAGGGATTAAATCCTCGACTTATTTCTCGTTGCAAAACACCAGCACGTTCACATGATTAATCTACTGCACAGATCATTGACTGTCATGCTGACAGTGACTGAGGCCTGCACTGCATCTATTGATTTGGCACTTTCTTGCTGAACACATGCAAGTGTGTGAAGGGGGATCAGATTCAGCTGGGGTGTTTGAATTCGACACAGTGTCTTCTCCCTAACGCTGATGAGATACTTCCAGAGTAGTGCCTCTTGTACTGCCGTCATGTGAGTGCTTGGAAAAAAAGTAACTCTTGTTCTTTTTAAAGGAAAATTGGTCACGAAAAGAAAAAAATCCCAGAATTTACACATTTTACATGATTTATTCACAATAATACACAAACTCAAGGTCCCTTATTGCTTTTATAAAATAGGAATAAAAACATAATTTGAAAAAACAAGGTTCAAATAATAAATGTGTTTGTTGTTAGTTGTAAAATCATTATTAATAAACTGGTCTTCCATGGTGTAAACTGGTCCAGATATTAAAGTAAATACTGATTGTTGAGTAACGAGACACCGGCCTAATACTCTTCGGGAATTGGCTCACTGTTAATATTAATCTGTATTTCCAATTATTCGTACATGCATTTAAAAAATGTGCAGCATGGTGGCTTAGTGGTTAGCATGTTCACCTTTCAATGCTGGGGATCCAGGTTTGACTGCCAATCTGGATGGAGATTCCATGTTTTCCTGGTGTCCACATGGGTTTTTTCCGGGTTCTTTGGTTTCCTCCCACAGTTTAAAAATCATGGATTTAAGGTAAATTGGCTGCTCTAACTTCCCCATCTTAATTGCCTGTTTGTGTGTGTGTGTGTGTGTGTGTGTGTGTGTGTGTGTGTGTGTGTGTGTGTGTGTGGATTGGCACCCTGTCTTTGGTGTATCTTTCCAGTGCCCAAAACTTTCTCCCCTGGATGGGCAATGTAAACCTCCCATGCCACTAGGCCCCGGTGTTATTAAGTGGAAGATGATGGATGGATTAAAAATAATGTATTGTATATCATGCATTGATACGGATGCAAAGTGATCAGAGGTATGCATTATTGTCGATAAAGTCATGGCTGAACAAACAGCTCAGCCAATCAGATTCAAAGGCTGGAACTACACAGTGTATAATATTGATTAGACATTACCATTAGAACTAGTGCCTTTTGTCATCTGCCGTTACTTTAAAAAACGATGGCTATTGTTTGCAGAGTTTTTATGTGATTTTTATAGATCTGCTCTACCTTATGTATTGGTTTGTAAGCAGTTCTTGCAATCAGTCTTAAAAAATAATGCAAAACATAAACAAGCAATTTGAAATAATTACAAAATAAAGATTATCTCATTTACTGTTATGTGCACAATAAAAACAAGCAGTTACGATGCACAGTGTAACTCGTTCTTAGCCATTTTTTGCTGTTCAATAAAAAAGAAAGTCAATATTAGCCAGCAACACTACCAAAAAACAACAGCAGTATTTCTTTATTTATTCATGTTTGTTTTTGTCATCTAATTAATAAGAAGATTAACACCTGCTCAGCTTGTGGGCAATTTTCTTACCAGGATCAGTTTTAAGTGATACAGTCATTGGGCTTTGAAAATGTGCATATACACCCAGGCAATTTGTGCTAAGAAACCGGAGTTCAGGGAGAAAGCCTACGCACTGGATGACTTTAGTCCACACTGCCAGGGATCAATATGAGAACCATCTTGCTGTGAGGCATGAGCACTAACTAGTGCGCCCCAATGCCACTTATCATAACAGCAGTACATGATAACAAGAAATAAAATGGTTGTGATCCAAGTGCAATGAGCATGTGCGGGGATAAATACGTTCAGTTATCGGTTATAGAACCAATTGGCATTTATACTTCTCCTGTCCGGCAGCAACAGTTTTATATTAATGAGATTTCTTTGTATGATGTTGAACATAACAGCAGGTTTAGATTGATAATTCATTCATATTAAATCAGTCTTGCAAAGTTTGTCTGATAAATATATACTGTGATTAATCTGTGCAAAAATGTCATGAGGTTAATGACTTAAATCAGTAATTATTGCACATTGTTGTTTTTTATTCTTGTTGGAAAGAATGCTGACAAACTTCTCTCGGTCTCGCTCTCGGCCTCACTCTGTCTTTCTATCTTTCTCTTCTGTGATTTGTTGGCTCATTGCCTTCACTTATTGGCAGCTTTGGGCAATAGCAAAGGCTCGTACTGTATAATTCCCCTAGCACACACATTGACAAGGTGTGAACACCCCCCCCTCAATTACAAATAGTATTGCATTTATAAAAACAAATTAGGCAGAACTTTTATATGTAGGATGGTATGGTGGCTTAGTGGTTGCCTCTCAATGCTGGGGATCCAGGTTGGAATCCAAATCTGGGTGGAGTTTCCATATTCTCTTCATGTCCGCATGGACTTCCTCTGGGTCCTTCGGTTTCCTCCCACAGTGCAAAACATGGATTAAAGGTAAATTGAATGCGCTTAATTGCCTCATATAGAAAGTGTCTGTGTGAGTGAGTGTGTGCCCAGCGATAGATTGGTGCCCTGCCCTGGGGGTGGTGACCAAAACATCCTCCCCTGGATGGGGATGGGGAATTCCCCCCAGTCCTAGTAAAGAATTAAGTATATATATATATATATATATATATATATATATATATATATATATATATATATATATATATATATATGTATATATATATATATATATATATGTGTGTGTGTGTGTGTGTGTGTGTGTGTGTTAAATCATTCCAGAAGATGGCAGAACAATAATTAACTGTCAAAATTCACATGACCAAATTGGGTTGGACAGTGTTGCCTCATCCACCATGCAGCCCTCATTCCCGCCTCCTCGGACTTCCATCTCTTTGGGTCTCTTTTTTTTTTATTTCTTTATTTTATTAGAACTATGATTTTCATTTCTTCATCTGTTGATCGGTGCACAATGACACTCACATTATTATTTTATAGTTAATTCTTTTATAGTTAATTATTTTATAGCGTGTCTTACTTCACCAGTGTTTAAGTGCCAATCGGTGCCATCTACAGAGTCGATGATTCTAAATATTATCTATTTTGGACTAAGCACAATATATTTCTCATGTGGGTCAGTTAAATTGTTATTCTTACATTTTTGTCAACCAAAAAGTGTGTATCTTTCAGATAATATTGCTCCAAGTCCAAAAGAAAAGCAATAATTTTCAGTACTGTTGCAATATTTAGTCCCAGTCGAAGTTGGAACTGTCACAGTCCCACTCAGCCATCCGTCATGGTTAGAATCAATTCTGCCTCTGTTGGCCACTGATGTAGTCAAGTGGCACAAGACTGGCACTGTATATAGGCGTTTGCATCCCTGTGCCAGGCTAAACCAGCACAGGATGCCCAGTTGCTATATCATTTAGTGTTGTTGGGGAAAATATATTTAATTTAAAGGCATGGACAGCAAGCAGAGATTCTGGCTCAGATCATAGTTGGTAGCTACACAAACCTTATGAGACTTGTTGCAGCTTTAGAAATTCCAGCACTTGAGTTCATATTTTAATGCTGAACAAATGAAATGGAATGCATCACGATGCTCAGTTTTTCAGTAGTATGTGTACTTACATACACATAGACGTGTAAGGCAGGGTTTTATGGTGCTCAGGTTTAGAAAATGATGGCGAACGTAACTTTTGATTACTAGTTTATTGTGTGAATAATAGCGAAGCGAAGTGATTAAGCAGTGCAAAGCTGCAGGCTGTTGTGTAGAGTGTTTTCATTCTTTGTAATTCCATGGTGGCTTTTTCGGCAGTGCTGTAGTTGTTATCTATAGCAGATCGATGCTAATCATGATTGCAGCATGTTGGAACAGACCAGCAATGTCTTCACACTAGAAGTTCACATGATTTTGGATTGCAGAGGGGAGCCTAAGGTGAGATGACATCAACATCAGGGTTTGGCAGTGCAGATATAATAGCACTTATACTTTAATGTACTTATATGTATAAAAATAGCCTTAATAGCCTTGAATAATTAGCCTTTACCAACTTAGCAGATTACCGTGGTGCCATGCAATAATAACAAATGAAGTATTGAGTTTTGATCTAGTATTTTAATAGACCAACGGGATGCATTTAAAAATGCCCTCTGCCTACAACACAGTAAACAAAATAACTAAGTATGTCCAGATATGCAGTAGGTTCCATGGATGACCTACTGTATTAGTAACCCAGTTTGAAGTAAGTGTCTACCCCATAATTAAACCGGCGCTAAGACATTTATTCAAACTAATGATGAAACGAAAATGGGCATGGCTGTTTGCACATGAGAGTAAACTACATCAACGCAAACACAACATTAAACAGATTGTATAGATTTATATTGGATACTGGAACTTTTACGGTCATGATGTGATCTAATACGTCCAATGACCTTTGTGATGTAGAGGACATGATGTGTCCAGGGTTGCATGCTCACTACATTTACTTAATCAACAAGCCCATTAAATGGCATTCATAAGTTCGAAATGAGTTCCTGCTACTTAGTAGGCGAATTGTGGACGCAGGTACAACTCAGTAAAATTTTTAGTCCTTATTTTAATAGACCAATGTTATAAAATGTTATGAACTTTTACAGTCATGATGTGAGCTGATAAGTCCAATGACATTTGTGATGTAGAGGACATGATGTGTCCAGGGCTGCATACCCGTTTACCCAAAGAATCAGTTAAATGGCATTCATAAGTTCAAAATGAGTGCCTACTGCTTAATAATTTTCATTCATTTATTATCTTCTGCTTTATCCTATATTGGGGGGGTTCCCCATGCCCATCCAGGGGAGAACGTTTCAGGCGCTGGGCAGATACACCCAGGAAAGGACGCCAATCCATCGCTGGGCACACACTCACTCACACAGACACACTCTATATGGGGCAATTTGGAGAACTCAATTGACTTGATCCATGTTTTTGGACTGTGGGAGGAAACCGGAGAACCCGGAGGAAACCCACGCGGACATGGGGAGAACATGGAAACTCCACCCAGATGGGGATTCAAACCGGGAATCCCTAGCGCTGAGAGGCAAACGTGCTAACCACTAAGCCACCGTGCCACCCCACCTTAATAATGTTTTTAGTATTAATGACAAATGGAAATAATTGCCCTCTGCCTACAACACAGTAAGCAAAATGACTGTGTGTCTAAATATGCAGTTGGCATCAAGTAGTGAATGAAGGTTCCATGGATGACATACTGACATACTGATGATTCAACCAGTAGTGTTCTGTTTTAGGGTTGTGGGTTCAATTCCTAGGTTCACTGAATTTACCAATGTGGGTCGTTGAGCAAGGCCCTTAGTTCTCATTTCTCCAGGGGTTCTGCTCCCAGTGTTCTGACCCCTACCATTAAGTTCAGATAGTTGTAAGTCGCTTTAGGATAAAAGCGTCTGCTAAATGACCTCAAGTGTTATAACCATGAGAGTGGGCTGTGGCTGTTTTTAGAACTGTTTTGTAGCTTGGGTTTTACAGGAAAAATACCCATTAGAACAATTTCTGGGATGTAAGGTATGAAGCTAGTGGATACTTCCTGTGAATTAAGGGATTTTAAGTAATTAAAGTGCATTACAGTAATGACTGTAAAATGCTGCACACTGTAAAAAAAGAATGTTTCCAAAACAGTTCCGAGTGTGTGGGATGAACCCATGTACTGTATGTTTATGTACACACACACACACACACACACACACACAGTCTCCCTGAGGGTGGTCTGCCTGAGGCTGGGAGATAAGGGATCCTTGTGTGCAACTATGACAACTGAGGAGGCTTGCATCTCAAGTACAGGACATTGGACATGCCCATGAGCACACACACACACATACACACAAACACCTGGGGACAGAGCAAACAACAAAATACCTTAAAGAAGACTTACTGTGACAAAAAGTCCATGGTGCCAGTTATTACCTCAAAGCCTTCATTAAATCTTCAGACACACACAAGCACACACACTCTACAAACATAATCGCCTTGCACTCAGCAGGCAGGACAAGGAACCAGGTGAAATATCTTCAAAGCAAACACTGTACGACCCACAGAAATAAGACCTCAGGGGATACAAGCAGACCACACACTCCTCAACCCTGTTATTAAGCAAATGTTAATAGTAGTCTCTCCCACTAAAAATTCTTAGACATGTACAATACTGGATTTTTACTGATATTCAGTATGGTAACATTTTTAAACTCATTATGACCTATTGCCAGTTTGCATACCAATAGATGTGAATATAGTGTATACTTTATCAAATAACCACATTTATAATAATAACATTTGTTACTATTCTTTTTTTTTCAAATAAATATTAACAACAATAGGGTGGCACGGTGGCTTAATGGCTAGCACGTTTGCCTCCCAGTGCTGGGGATTCCCGGTTTGAATCCAAATCTGGGTGGAGTTTCCCCCTGTTCTCCCCGTGTCCACATGGGTTTCCTCCAGGTTCTCCGGTTTCCTCCCACAGTCCAAAAACATGGATCAAGGTCAATTGTTTGTGTGAGTGAGTGTGTGCCCAGCGATAGATTGGCGTCCTGTCCTGGGTGTATTTGCCCAGCGCTCAAGGGTTAGGATTATAAAGTGGAAGATAATGGATGGATGGATTAACAACAATAATGATAAAAAAAATAACAAATATTATTATTATTGTTGTTTTCATCATTGTTGTAATAATAATAATAATAATAATAATAATAATAAATAACTGCTTATAGCAGTAGTTCACAGTGGCTCTTAATAAATTGTTATTCCTGAGTTACCTCTAGCTCAAACTGTAAAATGTGCCTGTTATCATTTCTTTTTCTTATGAGCCGTCATCACTGTGCCTCCATATAAATGTGTAAAAGGTTTGTTTTTCTCTCAGACACCTACACACTCTGTTACACCAGGTCTGCCACATTCTCAGAACTCAGAGAAGCTCAGGGACAGCTTTAGTCCTTTGGGAGCTGAGGGATGGACATCTCTACTGTAAAGTTTTTAAAAGAATTTACCAAGAGCTACAATGTCACATCCATCCCTCCTCACTAACACCCACGTTCTGAAAACTATACTGTCGCTTGCCTTCAACCTGTTCAGAGCGCTACACAAGAGCGAACCTTTTTTTCTGTATTGTGGTACTTGTACTATGCTTAAATAAGTTGGCCAAATAAAGACAAAATCTTATCATTACTGTATTATAATAAGAGCTTTTACATATCAACATGCAGGCCTGACACACAGATAGGTTCGGCTGCAGAAGATGGCAAAAAAGAAGATAAATCTGTGTTAGTTCTTGATTTCAGTTTATTTCAAAGTACATGGATCGAGGAAAGTCAGCACCGCTGATTTTTCTCTTTGATCTTAAGTCACGCATGTTGGCATTGAATTAATTCATCCCGTTCTTGCTGTACGGGATTTCTTGTTGACTTTGCACATTAACATTTATCCAGGCATAAATCTATTTAAAGCATCTTGCAGGCAAGGTACATTTCACTTCATGCAAAATAAGAACTACGGCTTAAAACATGAGTAGAACAAATATCTCTGCAGAACTGTGTATACGATAATCACAACACTGCTATATAAAGCATGAGGCTTACTTTTGTTCATAATTTTATTGCATGTGCTTGCTTGCATATTGATGTGCAGATACAATTATTTGATCCAGTCATGATTTCTGGGCTTTCATCTGAAAATATTCTACAACAGTTTGCAGGTTATACAGACAATCACATGCAATATATGCATCATTCAAGATATTTACATACTCGTTTTTTTTTTCTTTTTTTATAGCAGATTTAAAAACAAATAAATCTGATATAATTACTATATTCTGCGATCCGGACCCCGGACAAACGGAAGATAATGGATGGATGGATAATTATTATATTACATTATATATGCAGTTGTTGCCTATAATCCTTAAAGGTATACAGGTTTGTATAATAAAGTGTCCATTAAGTGTATATAATAATATTAATAATAATAATAATAATAATAATAATAATATGTTGGAAGGGTGCTCTATAAATCCAAGTTATTAATATTATTATTATCATCCACATTTATCTTCCAGTTAAGTCTACTTCCGTCATGACGGGCCCCATCCAGGGAAGAACGTTTTGGACACTGTACAGTCACACACTGACACACACACACAATATAAGGGGGCTAATTTAGAGCAGCCAATTTACCTTTAATCCATGTTTTCGGACTGTGGAGGAAACCGGAGAATCTGAAGAAAACCCACATAGACAGGGGGAGAACATAGAAACTACACCCAGATTGGCATTCGAACCTGGATCCCAAATTAATATATATATATATATATATATATATATATATATATATATATATATATATATATATATATATATATATATATAATCATTATTATTATTGTTGTTGTTTTTATTATATACACCTAATTAATGCTTTATTAAAATAAAAAGAAACTGTATATTCTTGAGTCAGATAGGCTACAACTGCAAATGATGGTATGATCTTTAGTCAGCCGTGAATAGAAAGCCAATAGTATAATCTGCAAAGCTTCATGAATATGTAACAGAAGACTCAGATCATGGCTTTCGAATCCGATGACAACGACGTCCCAACCTGCCTTGAGCCAACAGACCAGGTCTGTGGTGGTGATTTAATGATGTGAGGAATTTGAGCTGATTAATATCAATCACTGCACGAATGCCACGGCTTATTTATTATTGCTGTCGATGTGCATGAGCCATAAGCACAATTTACTCCTAATTTAATGGCTCGTTCCAACACGATAATTCACCATGCTTTGGTCATAAAGCCAAAGACAGATTGTTGTAATCAACATGACTATGGGTTTAATGTTTCTTAATGGCCTTCCCAGTTAGTGGATGTGAATCCATTATAACACTTTTGGTATGGGGTATAAAGCAGCATCAAGTGGTACAGCTAAAAACGCAATTAAAAAAGTTTTTAATAAGTTCTATAAACAGTACTCAACTTATTTTATATTAATTAATTATATTATTATGTACCAAAATTAGAAAAACAGTGCAGTCGAAATAAATATATTTATAAATATGAATAAAGGCCAGTGTAATGAGGTTGACATTAAGATTTTAATGTTTAACCTATGCCGTCAGACAAAAGCACCTTACATTAAAGAAAAAAATGCCATTCAAAAATCTGTATTTCTTTATAATGTAAGAATTTGTACTCATATGTCACATTTCACATTCAGATGTTTAAATTAAAAAAGGTTCCTCCGGTCCCAATTCCCTCTATCTGCAGAAATCAAGCATTCCCAGAACAATATGATTCCACCACCATGCTTTACTGTATATCACTGTCACATGCCGGGACACAGTAACAACCGGAGGCAGGATTTATCGAGCACAGGAATGGGTTTCATTCACAGACTAATTAAAATACAAACTGCTGGCTGGTTTAGCTGCTGCAAAGCTCATGTTCCATTCACTGCTGCAAATACTTTGCACCTGGTATGTCTCACTCTGGCTTACATAGACCATTAGCAGAACCTCAGACAGGTGGGTTAATTGCCCTAAATTACAGTCTATTAACCTTGCACCACCCCTACCCACCACCATCGCCTGTTCTCCAAATTCCATTTGTATTATCTACTGTGTTTAGTTTGTCGTACATGCTTTATACCTGGTCCCATCTAAGAACCAAACTTTTAGCCAAAGTGTGTCGAATGCTTGCCATACGTGTTAGGTTTAGATGAAGGCACACACTCACTCACCCAGACACACCCTATATAG
This sequence comes from Corydoras sp. C115, assembly GCA_019802505.1. Classification (NCBI taxonomy): domain Eukaryota; kingdom Metazoa; phylum Chordata; class Actinopteri; order Siluriformes; family Callichthyidae; genus Corydoras; species Corydoras sp. C115. The sequence goes on from JAFMOC010000003.1 coordinate 467,675, forward strand.
GAGCGATTTAGATGGGAGCAATATAAAGCGGCCAATTTACCTTGAATCCATGTTTTTGGACTGTGGAAGGAAACTGGAGAACCCAGAGAAAACCTCAGCAGACATGGGAAGAACATGGAAGCTCCACCCGAATCCGGATTCGAAGCCATATTTTAAATTTGTAGCGTTTTGTTTTTTCAATCAGCAAACCTTTAACCCTGTCAAATGGCTTGGAACAATGCAATTGCTTCGGTTCCATCCATTTCCAAATCCCAGAATTTCCTCTAAACATAACATGACTTGTGTAGAATCGATAGTAAGACGAATACAAAAGAAGTAGACTGGGTGAAAAGTTGCAAAATTTCCACTTGTTCTATGCGGCCATGTGCACTCTTTGATGTGCCTGCGTCAGATTTACAGGAATCATTGATCTCCATGGCCCTGAGGCGATAAGAAAGCCTTCCTTGAATAGATTTTTTCCCAGTCGAAGGGCACTGTATGCAGGCAGTATGAAAAATCTGCTCCTCACTTGCATTTCCGCAAGCCAGCCTGCCAAAACAGCAGTGTGCTTCACATGGTTCCCTGGGGCACGCCACAGATCGCACTTCATTTCAGCAGCATCAGGCTCTTGGGTGAAATATACAGCATTAAAGGAGTACGAGGCCTGTCAGACTTTTTTCCCTTTGATGGGTGGTGATGTCTTTTTTGTCAGCTTAAGGAGGTGATTTGTATGTCATGCATGTTTAGAGACATATGTCTGGATACAGTGCCGAAGGTGGGATTTGTTCAAATGGATGCGGTGATCTTGTTCTCCGCCCCACATGAGCAGTGTCAGAAGACCTATCGGGGGGCCAGAGGACCCAAACTGGTTCATCCATCTGTCCATTATCTTCCTCTTTATCCTCTATTAGGGTCGTGGGGGGGGTTCCCCATGCCCATCCTGGGGAGAACGTTTCAGATGCTGGGCAGATACACCCAGGACAGGGTGCAAATCCATTGCTGGGCACACACTTACTCACACAAACACACTATATGGGGCAATTTGGAGAATTCAATTGACCTTGAGCCATGTTTTTGGACTGTTGGAGGAAACCGGAGAACCGGAGGAAACCCACGCGGACGCGGGGAAAACATGGAAACGGGAATCCCTAGCGCTGAGAGGAGAACGGGCTAACCACTAAGCCATCGTGTCGCCCCCAAACTGGGTTGTTTGGTTTTAAATATCCAACCACTCATCCATTATCTTCTGCTTCATCCTGTACTAGGGTCGCGGGGAGGAACGTTTTGGGCGCTGGGCAGATACACCCAGGACAGGGCGCCAATCTATCGCTGGGCACACACTCACTCACACAATTTGGAGAACTCAATTGACTTGATCCATGTTTTTGGACTGTGGGAGGAAACCGGAGAACCCGGAGGAAACCCACGCAGACACGGGGAGAACATGGAAACTCCACCCAGATTTGGATTCAAACCAGGAATCCCTAGTGCTGAGAGGCGAACGTGCTAACCACTAAATCACTGTGCCGCCGGTTTCACATATATTTTTTGAATTTCTTGAAAAGCTGTTTGTTTAAAACCGGTCAGCTTAGAGGAACCGGTGAACGCACGCTGTGTAGTGTAAATGTAGTGTAAAGTTTGAGATGGTTTAATGTGAGCTGTGGACCTGGAACAAACTCTGACCCTCTGCTCTGTAGATAAACGCAGTGATGCTCATGATTAGCTGGTGCTAATGTGATTAATCAGTGTGTAAAACACAGCATTCCCCCCCCAATCAACCTCTTATGCTTCTCCCAACCCACCCTCTCTTCCACCATTGTCCCTCCTCATCTCCATTCCTCCTGATCTCCTTTCCTTCCTCCCTTTCTCCCACCCAATCTCCTTTTCTCCTTTCCTCTCCCCCCCCCCGATCTCCTTTCCTTCTTCCCTCTCTCTCTCTCTCTCTCTCTCCTAATCTCCTTTCCTTCCTCCCTTTCTCCCACCCAATTTCCTTTTTCTCCTTTCCTCTCTCTCTCTCTTTCTCCCGAACTCCTTTCCTTCTTCCCCCTATCTCACTCCGTCACCTTTTCTTCTGATTTCTTTTCCTTCCTCCATTTCTCCCACCCAGTCTTCTTTTCTCCTTTACTCTCTCTCTCTCTCTCTCTCCCCCGATCTCCTTTCTTTCCTCCCTCTCTCTCCCTCCTGAACTCCTCTTCTTCCACCCTCTCTCTTTTTCCCGATCTCTTTTCTTCCTCCCTTTCTCCCACCCAATCTCCTTTTCTCCTTTCCTCTCTCTCTCTCTCTCTCTCTCTCTCTCTCCTAATCTCCATTCCTTCCTCCCTTTCTCCCACCCAATTTCCTTTTTCTCCTTTCTCTCTCTCTCTCTCTCTCTCTCTCTCTCCTAATCTCCATTCCTTCCTCCCTTTCTCCCACCCAATTTCCTTTTTCTCCTTTCCTCTCTCTCTCTCTCTCTCTTTCTCCCGAACTCCTTTCCTTCTTCCCCCTATCTCCCTCACAAAATCCTTTTCTTCTGATTTCTTTTCCTTCCTCCAATTCTCTCACCCAGTCTTATTTTCTCCTTTACTCTCTCTCTCTCTCTTGATCTCCTTTCCTCCCTCTCTCTCCCTCCTGAACTCCTCTTCTTCCACCCTCTCTCTTTCTCCCGATCTCCGATCTCCTTTCCTCCTTTTCTCCCGATCTCTTTTCCTTCCTCCCACTCTCCCACCCAATCTCCTTTGCTCCTTTCCTCCCTCTCTCTCTCTCTCCCGATCTCTTTTCCTTGCTTCCTCTCTCTCCCTCCTGATCTCCTTTCCTCCCCCCTCTCTCTCAATCTCCTGATCTCTTTTCCTCCCTCCCTCCTGATACCTTTTCTTTCCTCCCTCTCTCTCCCTCCAGATCTCTTTTCCTTGCTTCCTCTCTCTCCCTCCTGATCTCCTTTCCTCCCCCCCTCTCTCAATCTCCTGATCTCTTTTCCTCCCTCCCTCCTGATACCTTTTCTTTCCTCCCTCTCTCTCCCTCCAGATCTCTTTTCCTTGCTTCCTCTCTCTCCCTCCTGATCTCCTTTCCTCCCTCCCTCTCTCATTCTCCTGATCTCTTTTCCTCTCGCCCTCCTGATACCTTTTCCTTCCTCCCTCTCTTTTTCTCCCGAACTCATTTTTTCTCTCCCTCCCGAACTCTTCTTCTTCCACTCTTCCTCTTTCTCCTTATCTCTTTTCCTTCCTCCCTTTCTCCCACCCAATCTCCTTTTCACCCTCTTTCTTTCTCCCGAGCTCCTCTTCTTCCTCCCTCTCTCTTTCTCCCGAACTCCTTTCCTTCTTCTTTCCTGTCCTTTTTCCTTCTTCCCTCCCGATCTCCCTTTCCTTCTTCACACTCTCTCCCTCCCTGTCTCCCCAATCTCCTTTTCTCTTTCCCTCCCTCTCTCATTCTTCAGATCTCCTTTCTTCCATCCCTCCTGATACCCCTTTATTCTTTCCTCTCTCTTTTTCTCATTTCCTTCCTCACACTCTCTCCCTCCCTGTCTCTTTTCCTTCCTCCCTTCCTCTTTCTCCCGATCTCTTTTCCTTCCTCCCACCCAATCTCCTTTTCTCCTTTCCACCCTCTCTCTTTTCCCAAACTCCTCTTCTTCCTCTCTCTCTCTTTCTCCCGAACTCTTTTCCTTCTTCCTCCCTCTCTCTTTTCCTTCCTCCCTCTCTTCCTCCCAAACTCCTTTCCTCCCTCCCATTCTCATTTCCTCCCTCTCTCTCTCTCTCTCTCCCGATCTCTTTTCCTCCCTCCCTCTTGATTTCCTTTCCTTCATTCCTTCCTCTCTTTCTCCGAATCTCATTCCTGTCCATCTCTTCTGTCTACTTTTCTTCCTTCCTTTCTTTCTGCCCTAATTTCTTTTTACATGAACAAATAATTAAATAATTTGTAATAATAGGATAGTCGTAGTATGCCCCTAAAAGACTTTTTAGATATAATTTGCTGCCTGTAAAGTCACAGACACTGTATGCAGTCGCTGGATGTCAGAGTTGTGTGTCAGTGGGTGCTTTTCTTTAATACTCTGACTTTTATTTGAGCTTTTTCTCTGTTTGGTCTGACCGGATAAAAAAAAGCCCAGCTAGAGAAAAAGGTCCAAAAGCTCAGACTGTTCAATGTGTGTATAGCCCTCGCCTCTCTGTACTGAATCGTGATTCAGATTTAAATGAGTCCCTCAGATCTGAGCTCGGCCTTATTATGGGATGCTGTTCAGCCAACTGGGCCACATTTGTCCTGGCAGAGTCCATTGTTGTCTGTCGCTCTTTAATAGCTGTTTCATGCTTTCGCTCCCTCTTCTGCTTCACTCTTTTTCTTTTCGTCGGAAAAATAGTATAGTGTTGCTACATGTGGAGAATAGTCTGCGGCTTCTGTCTTCTCTGTCTCTGTCTCTCGCTCTTGCTCTCTGTGTTTGTAAAGAAAAAAAAAACTAATCCCTGGGTAGAAGGTCCTCCACCAGCAGCACAGTTTTGCTATGGGGAATTGTGCTTGCCTGGTCTACTCAATCAGGTGTGTGTGTTTGTGTGCTTGCGGTTCTGTGGGTCCTCCATTTCCAGGAGGCTGGAACTTTACAGCTGATGGGAAGAGACAATCTCTACACACATTTTTTACACATTACTATCTAGTCTCCACATTCTCTCGCTCTCTGTCTCTCTCTCTGTCTCTCGCTCTCTGTCTCTCTCGTTCTCGATCTCACTGCTTTGTATTCTGTCTGTCTCTAAAAATTCAAATTATTTTTATTGTCATGACTTTAATAAGCACAATGTTCTCAAGGCTGTAAAGAGTAACAAAATAGCAATTCTATCAACTATAAAGATAATGTAAAAATTTTTTTTTGTGAAATATATATATATATATATATATATATATATATATATATATATATATATATATATATATATATATATATATATATTAATAATATATATTTTTTTTACATAATATTTTTCAGTTCTGCAGTGACACTGATGTGGTGAGGGGGGTTTTAGTGCAGTTTAGTGTAGTTTTATTTAAACACCTCAGTGACACTGCTGGGATAGGAATAATGCACCAGCCAAATAATATAATTCCTACCCTGTGGTGTTACCATTTTATATATATATACACCCAGGATATATAGAACTTTGGTATGTTTAGGATCTGTATGAGGATCAGAGAGAGAGAGAATGGCAGGGACTCTGTTAGCTGTTTGTTGTATTCCCTGTAGCAATGCTTTCTGAGTGGTCTCCATACCTCACCTCTGTACAATGTAATGGACATGGGATGGGATCATGCTATCAAATACTTTACACCAGATTACGACAGGCATTGTGATATTCCGTGAAATCTTGTTGAGATTAAGATAAAGCTCTGTGAGGGTTATCCCTCTGTAGTCACTGTGGGGTTTAAACTGCCTGATGCAGTGATGATAAGGCTGAGGTAAGTGTACTGCAGTATCGCTCCAGAACCTTTCTACTCAGGGTACCCTATTCGAACCCATCAAGTGATACCCATGTTCCTGACATTTGGGCTTTTTCTAGAATACTATGTTATTTGTCTTCTTCAGCTTTGCTGCAGGATCCAGTTCTGGCAACGCTGCTCGAGCAGGTCCAGGTGCTGCTGTAACCCTTATGTGTCATCAGCTTAGAACAGGGACATCACCTGCCATCCAGTTGGACGAGACCAGGGGGCGCAGCCTCTTCCAGTTGCACTGCTAACTCATTAGTGTAGATGGGAAATAGTGTTGGACTGCAGGCCTGTCTTACACTCACTCTCTCTCTCTCTCTCTTTCTCTCTCTCAATTCATTTTGCTTTATTGATATGACAAATGTACAAAACTATATTGTCAAAGCATAGTATATATAAATAAAATTACAAATAGATACATTAATGTGAAAATAATAATAATAATATTAATAATAAAAATAATGGTGGCACGGTGGCTTAGTGGTTAGCACATTCGCCTCTCAGCGCTAGGGAATCCCCGGTTCAAATCTCCATCTGGGTGGAGTTTCCATGTTCTTCATGGGTTTCCTCCGGGTTCTCTGGTTTCCTCCCACAGTCCAAAAACATGGATCAAGTCAATTGAATTCTCCAAATTGCCCCATATAGAGTGTGTTTGTTGAGTGAGTGTGTGCCCAGCGATAGATTGGCGCCCTGTCCTGGGTGTATCTGCCCAGCGCCTGAAACGTTCTCCCCTGGATGGGCATGGGGAACCCACCCACGACCCTAATAGACGATAAAGCGGAAGATAATGGATGAATGGATAATATTAATAATAACAATAATACTAATAATAACAATTCATTTTGGTGGCACAACGGCTTAGTGGTTAGCATGTTCTCCTCGTGTCCGTGTGGGTTTCCTCCGGGTTTTCCGGTTTCCTCCCACAGTCCAAAAACATGGATCAAGTCAATTGAATTCTCCAAATTGCCCCATATAGAGTGTGTTTGTTGAGTGAGTGTGTGCCCAGCGATAGATTGGCGCCCTGTCCTGGGTGTATCTGCCCAGCGCCTGAAACGTTCTCCCCTGGATGGGCATGGGGAACCCACCCACGACCCTAATAGACGATAAAGCGGAAGATAATGGATGAATGGATAATATTAATAATAACAATAATACTAATAATAACAATTCATTTTGGTGGCACAACGGCTTAGTGGTTAGCATGTTCTCCTCGTGTCCATGTGGGTTTCCTCCGGGTTTTCCGGTTTCCTCCCACAGTCCAAAAACATGGATCAAGGTCAATTGATTGCTCTAAATTGAGTATATAGAGTGTGTTTAAATTACATTTTTGCAAAAATGTGTGTATGTGTATGGAGTAGCGGAGGTTTTTTTTGCATTGTTGGGGGTGAGTGAGGGGGGGTGACAATCAGGTTTCACACATGTACGTACATACATACATACATACATACACACACACATATATGTGTGTGTATATATATATATATATATATATATATATATATATATATATATATATATATATATATATATATATATATATCCCTTTCTCTATCTCTCTTTCTCTCTCCCTCACTTACATGTTTTGTGAACAGATAACTGAGCCCCAGGTAGCAAGTCCTCCACTAGGTCTTTTGTTTTGGGCACTTGTACCTGTTTAACTCCATCAGGTGTGTCTGTGTGTCTGCGCAGCTTCTTGTTTTGTAGGTCCTCTGCTTCCAGGAGACTGGAACTTTGTACCTGATGGGAAGAGACAGGCTCTACACACATTTTAACACACTGCTGTCTACACTCTGTCTTACTTCCTCTGTCTGTCTGCCTCCACCTCCCCCTCTCCTGCCCTAGGCTGCCAGAAGTCCCAGCCTCCTAAAACCCAGTTCAAAAGAGAGGAGTGCTGGGACTTCACATGGAATTCACTTGGACTTGATAATTCCAAGAAACTAAAATGTGAAACCTTAAAATATAAAAATATATTATTATTAATATATTTTTACATACCTGTATTCACTCATGATGTCCAGTACTAAACAATAGTAGAAATCTAGAAATATATTTTTTGCTTTTTTTTGTAACAATTTGGAACTTTTTGCTGTGATAATGATGAGTGCTGCAGATAAATATAAAGTGATGTGATCTAATCTGTCACTGCTGCTTTTATATTGATTAATGGATGAGCTCATAAACCTGAGCCGATTGGCTTTCTTATTTATTTATTTTCTACTTTCTCATCTCATTATCTTCTGTTTAATCCTATACTGAGGACTAGGGTGGAGGGTGGTCTCTTTGTCCATCCAGGGGAGACATTTTGGGCAACTGGGCAGATGCACACAGGACAGGGCACCAATCCATTGCTGTACACACACTTACACACACAGACACATACTATGGGGCAATTAAGATATATAGTTTAGACAATTTAGATCAGCCAATTTATGTTTTTGGACTGTGGGAGGAAACTGGAGAACCTGGAGAAACCCCACACGGACACGGGGAGAACATAACTCCTCCCAGATCGGGATTCGAACCTGGATCCCCAGCGCTTAGAGGTTAACGTGGTAACCACCACACCATTTTTTTTTTCCCCACCATTTTATTTTTGTTTTTTATGTTGTTAATTTAATTACATTTTTTTTTTTTTTAATGAAACAATTTGATGGTAACACAGATGAAGAACTATCAATTAACTCTAAATTGTTCAAACTTGAGAACTACTTAAATATGAGTTTGTGCCTCTTTAAAGGTGTTTTTAATACAGAGAACCCCCCCCCCCTTGTGTTACTGGTATTAAAACTGCAGGATGCACGAAGTGGGGTGGGATTAGTTTGCTCACATGTGCCCTGTAAACAGTGTGAAATCCATTATGTGGGTAAGAAGTGTGTTTTGTTCCTTTCCTTTCACTCTGCACATTTTAGTTTCCAGGGACTTCTTTTATTTCGTTACACTCTTTCCATTAAATGTAATTTTTTAAATTGACACATACGTAAAAAAAAACAAAGGTTCATACCTAATACATTTGTATAATCTGTTGGAGTGTGAGACCGTTAAACATTTTTGCATTAGGTACTGATGAAGTCTTACACTCAGACTCAGACTTTTTGTTTAACAGTGAGTCTTATATGCTTTTGGAATTGTGTGGAACAAAATGGATCATAGCTGTGGAATATTGTGGCTTTAACACAAAGCCTTTCTATCCTTCCTAAAGTCTGCTGCAAACTCATTTCCAAAAAAGCTGAGACACTTTCTAAAAATGATAAAAATTAAAAGCTGTATTTCTTTTTTTTTTCACACACAATTAACTCAGAGAGGCTCAGATTTTAAAGTCTCATATTCAGCATTGTGGTCTATAGAATAAAATGTTTTCTTATCTTAATAAGTGTATGGTCTGGGGGCACGGTGGCATTGTGGTTAGCATATCTACCTCTCAGCCCTTGGGTTCCAGGTTCAAATCCTGATCAAGTTCCAATGTCGTCCTCCTGTTCTCCCATTTCCTCCTCTAGTCCCAAAAACATGGATTTAATGTGTATTGCCTACTTTAAATTGCCTCTATTTTAATTGCCCCTAATTAGTATGTTTATTAATGTGTATCTAGTGATGAATTGGCACCCTGTGTTGGGTGTTTGTGCCCAGACCTCGAAACATTCTCCCCTGAATGAGCGTGGGAACAACCCCCACCGCGGCGACCCTAGTAGGGGATTAAGTGGAAGATGAAGAGATGAGTGTTCAGGTTATTAATCGAGGCAATTCTAAAATACACCATTTTTATAGATTTTATTTATACACTGCAAACGTATTCCAACTTGAAAATTGCCACAGTCTCATCATAATAGTCTATGAGGAAAAGTGAAACGGCAAAGGTCTGTAAGCTCTGATTCTGTGATATTCAAAAAACATAGGAAACCATTTTCGTCCAGCTCCTTATATTGGACAGCAACAAATACCAGGTACAGAACAGAATCCCAAAACTGAAACTATCAATATGTAGATGAGAGCATTTGAGTGCTGTCACTTTGACATGGCAAAATAGCGACGGATTTTAAATTTTTCATCTTTAATCTTTTTATCCATTATTGAGAACACACATATTTAAAAGTATGATTAGATTGAGATACTGACAAGTAGACAATTCAGACAATTCTGTCCAATCAACGGAAAAGAAAAGCATTTATCCTGTTTACTTGTTTGTTTTTCCTTCAGTAATGAAAAAACAAAGATGGGAATTTATATAATTTTTAAATTAGAATGATACAAGGAATATTTGAAGTGTGATTTTTTTTTTAACATAGTATTAATGATAAAACTTATCATTTTGAGTAAACACAAGAAAATAAGCAGTTGCTATTTTCTGAAGTGTTTCTTTTTTTTGCTTCATCTTCAATATTATGTTTGGTGGCCTAGATATGTGGTCTTGTTGATTTTTCAGTTTTCTGTGTACAATGAGCACAATGGATCTTTTTTATTATTGGGTTTTATTATTGTTTATTATTATTATTATTATTATTATTATTATTATTAGTGGCAAGCAAGGGAGAAGAGGGTAAGAGGGGGTATAGATTATTCTAATTATTATTCCTTTTACTATTATAACTATTAGTAGCAGTGGTAATAATAATAGTAATATAATGATAGTATTATTATTATTGTTATTATTATTATTGTAGTATTAATATTAGGATGCAGAGGAGTTGGACGAATAGTTTTTTTTTTTTTTTTTTTTTTTTTTTTTCCCCCAGTTGTAGTCATGTATGTTCCATCAGTTACATTTGTAACCTTTAGATATTTGCAATCAAAAATTTAAGTTCTAAGACATTTTATCTAAACATTCACTTGAATGTGCTTTTTTTTCAGAATAAATTCACAATAAAAATAACATTTGCACAGTGCTGATATTTTAATGATGTAAATGAAGCTGGTTTTATTGAAATACAGCAATCATTTTGATGAAAAACAGGGATATATATATATAATATGTGAACTGTTTTCCTGATTTAATTTTGGAAATGCTACATACATTCGTTTGTACAATATGTACCCCGTGTATTGATAATTGCCTTATGAAATCCCCACTGTTACCCTCATCTCTGCCTCTATACCATTCTCTACCTCATCCAAGGTAACTATCTGAATGTGTACGTATGTACATATTCAATTTCATGGTGCTTTCCGTTTCTATCATGTGCGAACACAAAACTTACTGAAACACCAGACACCTGGAACGCTACTGATGAAGTCTCAGAGAGTGTGTACTATGGGGGATCTGAAGGCATCGTTCTGGTTGAGAGTGCCCTGGCTGTGTGTGTATGAAGAGAAGCATCGGCAATAACCTGTTAGCCACGGATGCGTACACGCACACACAGGGGCCGTCACACTACCACAGCCTGTCGGTTTGAAGAAAAAATAGGAAAGGATGTTCAGCCAAAATGTGCTCTAGTTTCTGAAACGTGAAAGTGTGTGTAACTTCAGCAGTCCTTATCTTTTTCTTCCCTCTCTCTCTTCCGCCTGACTGCTCTGATCTTTTTCTCCCATCTCCGTTGTTTCCTCTTCTCTTTAACTCTCCACGTTGTCTGTATTGTTTTTTTTCTGCCCTTTGATTTGTCAGCTCTTTGGCTCATGCATAAGCTCATGCAAGGCTGTGATTATGGACTATCTGTCTGGGTTCAATAACTGAGTCGGTCTCAATAAATCTAGACAAAAAACTTGAAAGTAGGCACGGTGTCATGTCTTTCTGCCTTTAGACAACATACTTGTTTGATACATGTACAACACTGCGTCGGTAACAGTCGCAGATTTCATTCCAGTTTTGCAGTTGCAGGCTTAATGTCATCAGTCGGTAGGGCAGCGCTTTCTCAGCAGTGTGGTCGTGGGTTAGAATCTATTCTTTTACACTTGGAGTTTGCATGTTCTCCCCATGTCTGTGTGGGTTTTTCACCCAATTTCTCATTCACTGTCTGAACAGGTCAAATGAAGTCACTAAAATAAATATATGTGTAAATACATTTATCCTGCAATTAATTGGTAGTCTGTGCATACCATAAATGGTTTTGGAATTTGAGTATAACATGATGTTTCTGGGTGTACAGCTGATCTGCCCCAAAGAGAAATCTTTTTATTATTGTCTGTCATATGTCTATTACATTCATGTATTACTTTTAAAATCTGTAAAAGTCATGAAGCACAAGGTCTCTGTCTAAATGCAAAAGGCAAAGATTCATGTTTTCATATCCGATTGTGGATAAAAAAATATAATGGCTCATAGTAAAATAGGTAAAATATCAGATATAAAAATCAAATCAATTATTATTTGTCACATACAGAGTAATAGTAAAATGATTTTAAATGACAGTCTGCGAATTAAAAACGAAGTGTGGTATGTGGAAAAATTAAGTATATCTTTAAAACCAAGTTTTAAACTGTATTGCACAAATTACAATACAGTAATTACAATGTGCACAATTAAAGTATGAATGTCAACTATTATGTACAAAAATTAAAAGATGTGCAAGTACAGAATTTAGAAATATAGAATACAAAATTATCTACTATGTACATTGTTAAGTTGTGCAAAAAAAAAAAGTCAAAAAATAAAATAAGGAATTTCACATAAGATGCATAACCAAAAGAACCTCCCACTGTGGACACTGACACATTGTGTTTCTTTAATACAGCAGCACCTTGATGTTGTGTAGTTGATGCTGATCATGCGAGTTTATTTCGGAGCGAGAGGGATAGAGAGTGGGATGAGCAAAGGACAAGTCCCTATCTGGAGCAATAGCCCTCCTGCTGGCTGTTCACCTCCATTACACAGAGCAGACAACTCTGAAGGCAGAAAGCAACTCACACGTATTTCCTAATTTATTAATAACAGAATGCTGTTTGATAAATAAATAGTAAGCAATTCACAAATAACCACATGTAAAAAAAATTTATTAATAAAATGTTTAATGCCACAGGACTGCAAGTAACAGCGCGGTATCCAGTGGTGTTTATAGATTGCAACAAGCCACATGTCATTTCCTCCAAACAGTATAGCAGCCACATCATGGCATTGTGGGGGTGACCAATGGGGGTGACCAATCAGGATCTGTAGATGTTTAACCTCTAGACAGAACCTATGGCTTTTTCCCAACAGCAAAACAGTTATAGAAGAACTTTAATGTCCTTGTTCTTGTCACATTTCTTTGGAATGTGCCAGAAAACCCATGCAGGCACGTGGAGGATATGCAGGATCCACATCATTTTTTCGTCTTATGCATAAACTGGAACCGGCGAGAGCGATAACTACTGTACCACACAGAGCAGCCTTAGTTGCTGATGAAATATGTTCCATATAAAAGATGCAGTTTATTAGAAGAACCCAGTGCACACTCTCATTCATGCAGTTATCTGATGAGCCAGTACTGAGGCAGCGGTACATATGATATATGAATCTACACAGAGACAGGATCATGTCCTCAAAGAAAAATCCCTGTAGAAAATCTGATTGTAAGAAGGAGCATCTACAATTAGCATATAGTATCTTGATGGTGATGGGCTACCTCAGCACTATTCAGTATCATTATATGTTTGCATGGTATAGTACAATCTATGAGGTTATTGGTGTAAATTCACAGAAAAAAATATATTCAAGAGATTATTTTAATATACAAATACATTTGTATATTACAATTATCTCTTGAATATTTTAAATTTGTATATTAGAAAAAAACTGATATATTTTAATTCTATAAAAAAACTGTGGCTGTATCTACTAGAGAGGACATAGAACCCTGAAGAATCTAGTACTTCTAATATTCAGCAATAGTATGGTTCCATATGCCCATCCAGGGGAGAATGTTTTGTGCGATAGACAGATACCATTCTATCTTTGCAGGTGCCAATCTATTGCTGGGCACACACTCATTCCTTTACTCACACACACACAAACACTATATAGGGGCAATTTAGAGCAGCCAATTTACCTTGAATCCATGTTTTTGGATTGTGGGAGGAAACCTGAGAACCTGGGGGAAACCTATGTGGACATGGGGAAAAGATGCAAGCTAAACCAGATTGGGATTGAAACCTGGATCCCGAGTACTCAGATGCGAACATGCTAACCTCTATGAGGCTGTGTCACCCACAAATATATATATATATATATATATATATATATATATATATATATATATATATATATATATATATATATATATAATTTTTACAAAGAGTGCACAATGTTCAGATGAAGGTGTGTTTAATCTGATTGGCTGGGCCACCACATGTCCATCACATTGGTGTCAATGCGTGAAACGTGTGAACGTGGTTAAACATTATTTAAAAGCATATAGAATTCATTGAAATACAGATTAAAATAAACAGCTAGCCATTTCCTGCTGTGCACTACAGACTGTGCGTGTAATTACAAATTTATTCACCCGTAAATTTATTTAGCAATATAAGTGCTGGCATGTCTTTTCAGTCTGTTTCAGTTTTCTTAGGGTTGGCTTGCATTCTGCGTCTAATTCAGCGGAACTTACAGGGGAGTCGAAGGTTAATAAATAATCCAATGAATTTTTTATGGATGTTGTCGACTGTCAATCAAGAAAATCCCTTTCAATTTGCAATCCTAATGAATTAATCAATGCATCACTGCAAAGCACAAAAATGAAAATGGATGTTTATCTATTTAAATCCTATTCTGTTTCAAATAAAATACAAAAAACAGAATGTTGTATGGACAGTTTATGATTTGTGGTAAAACATTTAATGGTCCAATACGAAGCACTTGTGGAAAGTGCTGTATAAATGATGGCCATTGGTTCTTTTTTATTCTTTGTCTTTTACCAGGATCTAAATGACTTTCTGTTCAGAGTTTATACATATTTGGAGGATTAGCAGAAAGAGAAGAAGCGATCTGTACTCACACTCACTCATCAGGGATTCTAATTAGCTGTGTGAAGCCACTGGAAAAAACTAGTGAAAATTTCATTGAGCAGCTGGATGCAGGCGAGTTATTTATTTAAAAGCAATGTGCTTTTGTTGCTTCTGGCTGAAGGGTTAATGTGTCCCAACCTCAACACAGCCTCACTCTCTTTTATTGTCACTTATTGGATTCTGGGAAGACATGACCAGCAACTGATATGTGGCTTGGTTCTCCATTCCCCTCCTTCTCTCTCTTTACCGCCCTCCCTTTCTCCATCCTTCACTTTCTCTTTGCATTCCTTTCTTGGCTTCAGGGTCTTTTTTTAATGTTTTGACATTCATTTGGAGCTGAATAGAATCTCATATTTGGTTGAGCCTCAGAAGTATCTGACATGACATTTATCTTCCGTCAGATTAATATACGGTGTCAGTCTCTATGTTCTGCAGTGGAGAGAGAGCAACTGAATAACTGGAATATATAGAAAGGAAAGGAAGAAGGGAGCAAGTGCCGGACTTAATTAAATGTGTCTCTAAAGTACAGCATAACAACAGCCATCTTCATATGGAATTCAGGTCTCCTGCACCATCCCAAGACCAGAAAATTAAACCAGAACATGCTGTGTATTGATAATTTTACATAGAGCTGCCTCATTGTGACCCAATCAGATTGTAAGTTCAGATCTTGGTAGTCAATTAGAATTGATCAGCCAATAATTGTTTTTTTTTCATTACTTGCAAAACTACTTGTTTTATTTTTTGGCAATACTCGAATGGTTATTTTAGATATTAAATGTCAAATCGATCTGATATTTATTAATTTGTAATACAAATGATGTTCATAATGGCATGCAACCAAATTTATTGTAGGTATGCGTGAGTGTTTGTGTGCGTGCGTGCGTTTGTGCGTTTGTGTGTGTGTGTGTGCACTCTGCTGGTAAATATGAGCTAGAGGGAATATGACAGGAACTGAATTACTTATGTCTTTCAATGAAAAAGAAGTCATTTTGTTCCCGTAGTTCCAACATGAGTTTTACTGCCAATAGTTGTGGGTTGTACCCTGACTTTCATTAATAACAACGTTGCCATGCAGTTAACCAGTATCCTTATTGCATAAAATTTGTATGGTCTCACTAATGCATGCAAAATGTTTTCTTATTTAGTCATAATTGGAGGTACTAAATGGTCCCTATTGTGTGAATGTGTAAAGATGTAAAGCCTGCAATGGACTGACAATCTACCCATAATTGCTGGGATAGGCTGCAGTACAGATCATTACCATTCTTAAAATGACAAAGTAAATTCCAAGCATATAGTACTATGGAACCAGATGCTTCTCTGTTTGGGGAATTGATTAAAGAAACCAATTTTTCCTTTGGATTTAACCAAAAAATATTTTATAACACATTAAGAAACTAC
This sequence comes from Corydoras sp. C115, assembly GCA_019802505.1. Taxonomy (NCBI): domain Eukaryota; kingdom Metazoa; phylum Chordata; class Actinopteri; order Siluriformes; family Callichthyidae; genus Corydoras; species Corydoras sp. C115. The sequence continues at coordinate 483,404 of JAFMOC010000003.1, forward strand.
TGAAAAAAAGAAGTTTGATTTGACTCACCACAGTAAGAAGGTAAAAGCCTCAAGCCTCTTAAAAGTGCCCTTAATTGCTGGGATAGGCTGCAGTACAGATCATTACCATTCTTAGAATGACAAAGTAAATTCCAAGCATATAGCACTATGGAACCAGATGCTTCTGTTTGTTGAATTAATAAAAAAAAAATTTTCCTAAGGATTTAAGCAAAAATGTTTTTATAACACATTAAGATACTACTGAAAAAAAGAAGTTTAATTTGACTCAACACAGTAAGAAAGTGAAAGCCCCCAAGCCTCTTAAAATGCCTGCACTCTTAACAACAGTTTTTTTCCCCATAATGAAGTGCATGTTTTTGTTCAACAGTTTCGCCAGCAATACTGAATAATTCATCATAGCCGGCCTTTAAGTAATAACAAAATGTAATGAAATTTAAATAAGTTTAACAAATTGTTGTTTCCTGTTTTCTTTAATATATTAGCCAAAGTGGTAAAATTGCCGCATCATGAGTGCAGAAACAGACTGGAGTGGTGAAACAGCAGCATCGTGGCCAGAGGAACATGTTCAGCATGTATTACGGAGAAATTGAAGAGTTCTCGCCCTCTGAGAGCAAAAAAAAGGAAGGAAAAAAACTCTCTGGCTCACTTGAGACTTGTCTACTTACCAAGGCAGGCTTTGGAGAAAACTGCTCAGAATAATTGGGTTTCAAAATAGGATTGCCACTCATTCTCAGTCTTTGTCTCTCAGACTCAGATTTCCTCTGTGCTTCGTTTTTGTGTCTCTCAATCTCTGTTCTGTCTTCACTTTGAATTGTTAATATTCCCCTCCTTTTATTCACTAGAGATTGCCTAGTTTATTTGCTCCTTTATGCCCCCTTGCACCCTCACACTTAAAGTCACAATGAGGTCAGCGCTAGACTCAGTGGTCAAATTAAGCCTGACAGCGGCTCAGGCGATTTATAGAGGAAGTCAGTGTTACAGCATGGGCTGGACTTCACTGCCTGTAGAATCAAAGGCTGTATCCTCTATGGACTATTGAAAATTGGAGCCATGTACCATGCCGACTGCTTTGCTTCGGAAACCTGGATGTGAAATAGCATGATGTTAATGGAAAGTCAGGCGAGTTACCATGGTTTCCACAGCTGATAGGAGAAGAGCTAGTTGAGTACCTTTGAGTATAGCTAAGCCTTGTGAAGTGCTGGACAAGACTCACAATCTTTTTTTAGATGTTTTGGAGGGATTCCCACCAGAGTGAAAGAGGAGACCCTAGTAGCCAGAGAATTTTGCAGAACTTACATTACATGCACTTTTACTTCATGTTCCTATAATGATTAACAGTATGCTGTTGAATATGTGAAGACTGGAATCATGAAAGTCGATACTTTTAGCATAGCCCAAATTAACACTAATTAATCAGTACATACACAGGAGGGGCATAATGGTGGCGTAGTGGTCTCGCCATTGGCTCCCTGTAGTTACTCGCAGTACAAGACACTGACTCTGTGACCGTCTCTGGATCTGCCACCTATTACATTCAACTTATGAGGAAAGTGTGACCGCATAATAAAGCATCCAAAAGCATCAGTTTACCTCATGTAGATCATCTTTTTGATCGGAAAATGTGGAAATCCATTTCATGAGAAATACTAGAAGCACAGTTGTCCATCCATCCAATTATCTTCCGCTTTATCCTCTACTTGGTTCGCGGGGGGGTTCCCCATGCCCATCCACGGGAGAACGTTTTGGGCGCTGGGCAGATACACCCAGGACAGGGTGCCAATCTCACTCACACAGACACACACAAACACACTCTATATGGGGCAATTTGGAGAATTTAATTGACCTTGATACTTATTCCTGTGGGAGGAAACCGGAGAACCCGGAGGAAACCCATGCGAACACGAGGAGAACATGGAAACTCCACCCAGATTGGGATTCGATCCTGGAATCCCTAGTGATGAGAAGCAAACGTGCTAAACACTAAGTCACCGTGCTGCCCATACAGTTATTGTGTTAAAATGAATTAATGCTTTGAGGTGTCTCGAGCTTTTCCTCCATGGTTCTGCTGGAGCACTGCGGCTATGACTATGTACTGGATGGAACCTGCATTTCTTTTGGACTGGCAGTCCTGCAGGATGGCCTCAATTAGCTTATATAGTTTCTCCAATTGTTGTAGTTTTTTTTCCAAATGTTGAATAAGGATACCTGATCAATATACAATCTGTACATGGGTGCCCTACAATGTTGATGCTGCCTAACGCTCAAGCAGGCGGAGTCCCCCACTGAGCCTTGGTCCTCCCAAGGTTTCTTCGCCCCCCCCCAAAAAAACAACAAAACAACAGGACAGGGATTCTTTTTCTTGCCAGTATCGCTTTGGCTTGCTCTTTGGGGGTTTTAGTTTCATAATCACTAAAGCTGCTTTGCGTCAATGAACTTTTGTAAAAAGTTCTATATAATTAAACTACTGGAACTATTATTTTTAACACGGAAACTGAATTAGAGCAAAGGAACACACTGCTAATTGAAGTCCATCGGAATGCTTTACAGAAGCAACAAATTCCTATTCTACCTCATATTTCACTCCTGTAGCTTTGTGCTAAGGTGTGATTGCTTTCTGCATCCTCCTGTTTGTTTTACTGGATCTTAGGAATTACTTCTGTCAGCCCAGACAGATTGAACTTTGTCTTGCATCCAGCTTTGATGGATTGCCATTTCTGTGCTCATACTGTCTGTCGGTTAGTTTTCTTTGTTTTGCATTAAAGATTACTGAGAATGGTGATTGTTCTCTCTTTCTTCATCCTTTGATTTATTTTCCCTCAAGCAAAAGTTAGGATAAGTACTGCAGGCCGAAAAACAGATCGGTATCACTGGTCGGATTAAATACTTCCGGTCGTTTCTTACTTTATTGTAGTCTGCACCACCTTCATATCATGGGACACAGAGGTGGCTTTTGAAATAAAATTGTATAATTTTTTACATACCCCCTTCCTGCTCCATTGTCTAATTTCTCCATTACCATATAGCTGGGCTTTGTGGTTTTACAATTACAGACTGTGGTCCATCTGTTTTCTTTGTTTTTGTTAGTCCCCTGTTGCTTCTCGTTTTTTTTTTAATCAGGACCATCACAGATCAGATATAATTTGGGTGGTGTATTGTTTATTATCAGTTCCACCTCCTGTTTATTGTCAGTTCCACCTGATGTTGAGGAACCTGACACTGCTAGGATAGGAATAATGGACCAACCAAAAGATACCAACTGTGGTGGTACTCGTAGGGTCCTTACCATTAGAGAACAGAGTAAATGGGACAAACACAGTATGTACTGTAGTCCACAAACAGTTGGACTGTAATTGTAGACTACAAGGTCCATTTTTACATCTGATCACTATCTGAGCTGATCACTAAATGTAAATATTCTGTAACCAGTATCTAAGATATCTGAGTTTTTTGGGCGCCTGATTATTTTATCCGTGCTCATGTTCCACCATAACACTTGTTCGTCTGGGTAGAATGTAGTGTGGTGGGACCTGCTGCAAAAAAGTTCAGGCCAAGAGTGGTAACCCAATGCAGGGAGTAAAAGAGGTCAAGAGCTGTCAGTGCTTGCTCCCAATTGCCGCGAATAGGGCAGCTTCCATCCCATAGGCAATGCTTTAAGTGAGCCGCTGGGGTGCACAAGGATTCCTCTAAGCTTCACAGCATGGGCAGCGCAGCAGCGTAGAACCCTTTGTTTCTTTTATTCATTCTGTATAGGATCTCACACTCTCTGATTTAACCTTAATGCACTTGTGCAGTAAAAGTTCTTTCTCACATGATTATGTTGTGTATTCTCACACCTCCTACCAGATCAAACTATTTTCATTTAGGTTACATTTCTTTTCATAAAAAGTTCATAGTTTTTTCCCAGTAAGCAGAGACAGGCTTCAGTAACCTCACAAACCCAAATAGAATAAACTGCTTGGACAATTATTCACTTAATATGCAATTACTGGTTTAATGTGGGGCGGCACGGTGGCTTAGTGGTTAGCACATTCGCCTCTCAGCACTCAGAGTTTCCATGTTCTCACCGTGTCCGCGTGCGTTTCCTCTGGGTTCTCTGGTTTCCTCCCACAGTCCAAAAAACATTGATCAAGGCAAGTTGAATTCTCCAAATTGCCCCATATAGAGTGTATTTGTGTGTCTGTGTGCGTGAGTGTGGCCCAGCGATTGATTGGCACCCTGTCCTGGGTGTATGTCCCCAGCGCCTGACACGTTCTCCCCTGGACGGGCATGGCAAACCCCCCCTGTGACCCTAGTACAGGATAAAGCGGAAGATAATGGATGGTTCAGTGTGTAGATTCAGCAAAGAGCCACAAACATAATATTTAATATTTAACCTTGACTAGGATAAATGTGGACTTGTGGTTAAGGATCTGGCCTTGTGACCTGAAGGTCCCCGGTTCCAAGTACTTTAACTGAAGTGTCCGTGGTCAAGGCACTTAATCCCAATTGCTTCAATGGTGCTGTATACAAGGCTGCCCATCGCTCCAGGGACGTGTGTTCACTTCACTGAATGTGTATAGTTGTGTTTCACTGCACGGATGGGTTAAATGTGTTTATTCACATCCCCACATTATAAAACATTATACATTAAACAATTCAAAGATATAAACAAACAGCAGATTCATATATTTACCCATTATTAATTAATTTGTCACTAAAAGCAGGCCGGTCCAGTTGTCACCATCACAGGGTTAAAAAATACAGCCCCGTATGTAAGCATGTTAAAGGTGTATTTATTTTGACCTCAGCACTGAAGTCACCACTAAAGTGGCTCTAGATACTAATGGAGGACCCTGGCTTTACAGATGAATGGAGGGAAGAACAAAATAGAGTGGCTTTTTTCCTATAATGCATTGATACAGAGCAAGAGTGCGTAATGCCCTGGAGATATGCTCTTGCTGACATTTCTCTTCCTGCTTATTTACGAGTTCTCTTGCTCTCGTTATTTTTTTATTTATTTTCTTTTTTTTTTTTGTACCGGTTTTCACAGTCATATGTTTTCCAGTTACGGACCGCTTCGGGCACGGCCACTAAAGGCCGGAGTTATCCATCAGGGCCGGCTGTTTTTCTGTTTATCTTAGGCTGCTGACTCGAAATCAGCTGCGTGAGACTGCCGCAGAAGGAAGGATTTCTGAACCTCACCTCCGACTGGTCCGGCATCAGCTGAGAGAGCGAAAGTGAGATTTTAATTGCAATTCCGATCTCCTCGCCTCTTCCATCAAACACAAGAAGGCCAGATTGGGTCAGGTGCTGAGGCAGCTTGTTTTGAAGTGTACTGATATTTGCAGGCCCTGTCCCACTCGGGATGTAATTTAGAGCGTTTGCAACGTCAGGATCAAGAAGACTGCAAATGTCCCGTGTTCTTACCGCAGTGTTTAAAGCGCTGTCCTACTTATTATTCCCTCAGGATTATAAGTACATGCAAATATAGAGACTGGGGTTTAAGAATGCCGTTCCATCTGTTACATCAACATTTTTTGTGCCCTTGTCAAACAGAACTGGATTTTATTTTATTCTACTGCAAAAGGTTTATTAGCAGCAGTGATGTTGTACATCCTACGAGTGACATCATACATCCCGTGTCCTTGATCTCCTTCCCCAAACAAACCACTGAAAAAATTGTCATTTTGCAGACAAAAAGCAACTTACAAACAGTAAGTAAGGAGCACAGAGGAAGTCACAGCACAACTAGAGCAATTAGGGTGGTGGAGCACTTCTTTGATAAAACTATTTTTGTTCTTAAAACCTTATGATGGAGCTGATGACAACTCCAATTTAATTCAGAGCAACTAGTCAAAAAAAGAGAGACATATTTTCGTGGAGAAAATCAATTAACACAAATCCGGTGAAGTCTACGAAAACAAGAGGTTCCACTGTATTTTGTAAAGAGATAGTAGTAGTAATAATAGTAATAATAATAATAGTAATAGAGTTAATGTAGGGCGGCATGGTGACTTAGTGGTTAGCACGTTCTCCTCTCGGCGCTAGGGATTCCCGGTTCGAATCCCAATCTGGGTGGAGTTTCCATGTTCTCCCCGTGTCCGCGTGGGTTTCCTCTGGGTTCTCCGGTTTCCTCCCACAGTTCAAAAACATGGATCAAGTTAAGTGAATTCTCCAAATTGCCCCATATAGAGTGTGATTGTGTGAGTGAGTGTGCCCAGCGATAGATTGGCGCCCTGTCCTGGGTGTATCTGCCCAGCACCCGAAACGTTCTCCCCTGGATGGGCATGGGGAACCCCCCCCGTGACCCTAGTGGAGGATAAAGAGGAAGATAATGAATGAATGGAGTTAATGTATATTGCGCTTTTCTGGGACCTCAAAGATGCTTTACAACAATTTACACAATATAGCATAATAAAATAGTAAAAACACAAAGAACATAGAAAATAACAGTAATGTAACTTTTAGTAGTGTGTAGTGTGTTGTTGTTGTGTGGTGCTATAGCGGTTCAGGTCTTTTACAGAGTTGGGGTCAGACCATTTGTATATTATCCTGATAGCCCCACACCCCATCAATGATTATATCTGATCCTGTTATGTTCTGGTTCCAGTGTCAGGATTGGGAACGTTCCAAATGCCCTGTGTTTCCTCCGCAGTGCTCCAAGTGCCGCCCTACTTCTTATTTCCCTGTGGTATTATAAATACATGCAAATCTAGAAAATGTGTGGATCAAAAATACGATCTTATCTGCTACATCAATTCTGCACTGAGTCCTAAATTTTCACATCAACACTCTATATGGTTAGACGAATGGGACCACCCTTCTAATTAGGGTCTTTGGCTGGTGAAGCTACAGGTGGATGTAATCAAGCATACAGCTGCATCATTTCCATAAACCAACTCTAGCGATGTAATGATCTTATTGAAGAGCTCCGTGGCCAAAAGCATGTAATCTGATGTAGACTTCAGATGCCTGAACAACGTTCTGACCTCAGCCTTATATAACATCTGTGGAATAAATTGGGATGTTGATTTTGGACTGGATCGAGCTTCAGGCTGGGCTGTTTGATGTCTGTTTTTCAGCCACAGAATACATTTTCAGTCTGCTATAGACAAAGTTGAACGTCAGACCCGTAGTACATCGATGGCTCCTTTAACGTGATTTGCTTTATATTTATTCATCTTTGCATTTTTTTTGATTCCAGGCCAATAGCTTACCTTGCGTGTTTGGAAAAAAAAGAACGGTGCCTTTCTTCTGTATACACTTTTAAAATATAATGCATTGATGTGACACTGCACTGTGTCTCTCTGATATTTTTAACCATGGGGTTCATGCTCTAGCGCCGCTGTCTTTGGTAGAGAGCTAGGGTAAGGAGAGATAAGGACATCCCACAGCGCGAGCTAAAGAGGCCGGTTGGAGCTGCTGCTCACGGTCATGGTCGGCTCCTCAAAGCCACGGGACTGGGTGTGTTTTTATTATCAGCTAGGTGCAGCTGGAAAAAGCGCTTCAATCGGAACAGAGGTGAACCTTTAAAAAAGAAAAAAAAAGCCTATTCGGGGTTAATCCTGCATAGAGATTGTCCTCTGTGTGAGGGTTTTGTCACTTCAGAGTTTGGCGACCCATAGCTACGGTTATTAGAAAATACCAAACCTGCTTTTCCTCATGGGAAAGGAAAGAATAGGGTTTTTAAAAAATTATTTATCTATATATTTATTTGTCACAAGAACACAGTCACACAAATACACAAATAAGCATGGGATGTTTTTTTCCTGCTCCATTTCTCTCTCATTAGTATTTTTTGTTTTCATCATACAAGAAGCGTCGCTGACTAGATTTTTTGGACTGATAATCTCTTATATCTAATCTCCTGAACACACTCACTCTCGCTTTGACTTCCAACCCAGAGAACAGGCTTGAGCCTGCTGGGAGATCTCATAGCTGATTGATAGCCGTGAGTCTGATCTGATTGTGAAGATAGCAGTCACTGATCTTGAGGCATAAATATGAGTGGTGTTTGTTCATTTTTTTTCCCTCAACATTTAAGCATCCATTTCTTTTAAGCATCGTTGACCCAGTCTAACCTGCCAGTTAACAAACCTTGATACGTTTCCATCGTTATTGCTTCCCGAAGCCTGTATACATTAAAAACGATGAGAACGATAATCATGTAAACACAGTAATTCAAGTAAAATGCTAACAGACGTCGTTAGAGCTGGGCTTTCGGGGCTATAGACACGGATGTTTTGTCAGTAGCCCTGGATAAATGAGAGCAGCTTTCTCTGCAGCCTCTTCTCCATCAGCGGGACCGAATGATTGAGTCACCATCAGCTGTTTGTGCTTCCATGCTCTGTGTGTGTTTGAGGGAGACAGATTTTTTTCACCAGTATCGAGAGTAAAGTTACCGTAATAACTGTATGTTGGCTGTAAAGAGCAGCTTCTCAGCTATCAGAAACCATCAGAATTTTTATGAAGGCGCAAAGTTACGGTATTTAAAGCAAAACCTTGTTAAAACTGTCTCATCTGCGACCGACTCATAAAACGGATTCATGCTTTTCTGCCAAAGCTCAGGTTTGTTTATTAAAAAAATTCACCTAAAACCATCATTTATTAGAACTGAATGTGCTATCCACTGCTGACAGACATATTTAATGTGTAATTTTATTTTATCCAATATAACTAATAAATGATCAAACAAAATGAATGTAACAACAGTTTGAAAATGGATAAATATGCACACAAAATTTTAAAGAGGACAGAGGGGTAATAAGGGATCTGGGCTAAAGCCCCTGATGTTTCTAAACCCTAAAAATGCCCCTGACAGATGTAATACATCAAACAGTGCATTTATAAGATTATTCCACAAGAATAAGCCACTACACTCTCTATTAGTTTGTACATTCGACCCCACGTGTTTAAACTCATCCACTTTATTTACCTCAACCCCTTACAAAACATGTCCACCCTCCTTCCCCTCAGCCATGCAGATGTACTCATTTTTACTACTGCTAATCCCCTCCCTAATTAGTTGAGCTTGAGACCGGCATTTGTCCTCCACATATAACCCATCCGTGCAGTAAAAACATACACACACACACACACACACACACACACTGAGTGAAGTGAGCACACGTGCCCAGAGCAGTGGGCAGCCCTGTATACAGTGCCCAGGGGTAGTTGAGGTTAGGTGCCTTGCCCAAGGGCACTTCAGTCATGGTACTTGGTGGCACCGGGAATTGAACCGGTGACCTTAAGGTCCTATGGCTGGTTCCTTAACCACAAGCTTATGACTGCCCGGACTACACTGGGAGAATATGAATCCTCAGCGTTTAGAGGCGGACATGCTAATTACTAAGTCACCACTCTGCCCTTAAATTGTTTAATGACGCTAATAAATATATTGTCAAATGACATCTGACAGGCGGCACGGTGGCTTAGTGTTTAGCACATTCGCCTCTCAGCACTGGGGATTCCTAGTTCGAATCACAATCTGGGTGGAGTTTTCCATGTTCTCCCCATGTCCGCGTGCGTTTCCTCCGGGTTCTCCGGTTTCCTCCTCAGTCCAAAAACATGGATCAAGGTCAATTGAATTCTTCAAATTGCCCCATATAGAGTGTGTTTGTGTGGGTGAGTGTGTGTGCCCAGCGATGGATTGGCGTCCTGTCCTGAGTGTATCTGCCCAGCGCCCGAAACGTTCTCCCCTGGATGGGCATGGGGAGCCCCACCGCGACCCTGGTAGAGGATAAAGCGGAAGATAATGGATGGATGGATGGATGACATCAGGCTGTATGTGTAAAGACCATAATACTCTCACCTGATCTAAACACTTAAACCTGTTACTGGTACCAATTAGGGCCTGTGGCAGCAACCACATGTCACTGTGAGGTGACTTAGTAGTTAAAATACTGAATCTTTAGGGTTAAGTCCAGTTAAAGCCTTAAGTAAATAACTTGAACTTAGTTTGATGGGATTGTCTGATGTAATGACCTGGTAAGCTGCTTTGTTTAAGTGGATGTAGCTTTCCCGACCACACACTAGTCCTTTGAACCCAAATCACCATTATCAAGAACAGTTCCATTGTTAAAACCTGTCTTTATTCCCTTTATTCTTATTTTAAATCCACTTAATTGAAACAGTTTTCCTTCAAGATAAAACCAGCTCTTTAATGAGTGAGAAAATCCTATCACCCCGCTGCGGCACGCTGCAGTATCCATTCCATCGCATCGTCTTGAAATCAGTTCATTTGCAGTTTCTATTGCTGACACCCAGAGCCTAAATTTTCACCAGATTTGATCTTTATGCTTATATCCTGTCATAATTATCAAAGGTGAGTTGTAGCTTACATTTCTTAAATTAGTTGTCAAAGTATTTTTATAATACACTCACCAGCCATTTTATTAACTGTTTCTCCATTTACCATATGGATCCCTTATAGTCCATCTGTTTCTTTGCATACCTTGTTAATCCCCTTTACTCTGTTCTCTGATGATCAGGACCTTCACAGAGCAGGTATTATTGGGGTGGTGGATGATGGTACGAGTGGATCAGACACCAGTATGCTCTGATTGGTGTACTGTTCTCTGTCCAGCAGCACTGCTGTGTGATCCACTCACACTGTACCAGCACACTAACACACCACCACCATCTCAGTGTCACTGCGGTACTGAGAATCAACCTCCTCCATAATACCTCCTCTGTGGGGGTCCTGATCACTGGGGAACATACCAATGTGGATTAACAAAATATGTAGATAAACATATGGACTACAGAATGGAATTGTAGAACTACAAAGGCCATGTATATGAACAGTGGAACTGAAAAACAGACAGAGTGTAGAACTCAATATATATACTGTATATTTTTTAATTTACACTGTTCATTATTTAAAGAAGGGCGGGGCGGTTTAGTGGTTAGCACGTTCGCCTCTCAGCACTAGGGATTCCCAGTTCGAATCCCCATCAGGGTGGAGTTTCCATGTTCTCCCCGTGTCCACGTGGGTTTCCTCCGGGTTCTCCGGTTTCATCCCACAGTCCAAAAACATGGATCAAGTCAATTGAATTCTCCAAATTGCCCCATATAGAGGGTGATTGTGTGCATGTCTGTGTGATTGAGTGTGTGCCAAGCGATAGATTGGCACCCTGTCCTGGGTGTATTTGCCCAGAGCCTGAGACGTTCTCTCCTGGATGGACCCCCCCCCCGCGACCCTAATAGAGGATAAAGCGGAAGATAATGGATGGATTGATTATTTAAAGAAGGGTGGGGCGGTTTAGTAGTTAGCACGTTCACCTCTCAGCGCTAGGGATTCCCAGTTCGAATCCCAATCTGGGTGGAGTTTCCATGTTCTCACCGTGACCGCGTGCGTTACCTCTGGGTCCTCCGTGTTCTTCCCACAGTCCAAAAACATGGATCAAGGTCAATTGAATTCTCCAAATTGCCCCATATAGAGTGTGTTTCTCTGTGAGCATGTGCCAAGTGATAGATTGGTTCCCTGTCCTGTGTGTATTTGCCCAGAACCCGAAACTTTCTCCCCTGGATGGCATGGTTGGATTATTTAAAGCTTTAACCTTTAACCTTTTCACATTCTCCTCTGTGGCTATACCTCAAATAGTGTTGTATTGGATAGTCAACATTTTATGGCATGTCATCGCTATGTTTAACTTTGTGTAGAAGGTTTACTAGTCATGACTCCAGTGTAACCTGTGCAGTTCGGAGTCCTGACACTACCTCCTTTTGATTACTATGATATTTTTTCCTCGGCAATAACTGGCATCTTTTATGCAAATGCATAGGGTAGCGCCACCGTGCTGAATTATGGTCTAATTAATATATGAAAGCAGGCAAATACGAAACATCTCGAGTCATTAAATTTAGAAACTTTAATGGCATCTGAAGACACTTGTCTTTAATGATAACCCCCAACATTAAATGTGGTGTGTAACCAGCTTCACTAAGCTCTCATCTATTAATGACATGTTTTTTTTTTTTTTTTTTTAAAGAAAAAATTGCAGAATGAGGGCGGCACGGTGGCTTAGTGGTTAGCACATCCGTCTCTCAGTGCTGGGGATACAGGGTCAAATCTCTCCCACAGTGGATTCAAGGTAAATTGGCTGCTCTGAATTGCCCCTATATAGTGTGTGAGCGAGAGAGTATGCCCAGTGACGGATTGGCACCCTGGAGTGGACATGGGGAACCACCCGTAACACTAGTATAGGATTAAGCAGAAGATAAGGGATGGATAGATATTACTAAAAAACTAAAAAGTGCAGTCTCACCTACTGCACAATAAATTAACTTTAGTGTATTTATTCAGGTCAAGACAGACCAACCTTTTTCTCTCTTTCAAACATTGTTCTGCTATGGTTCTGATTTTTAAAAGTCTGAAATTATAAATTCAGCTGAAAGAACTATAATGCTGAGTGAAGATCAGCTCCAGTCATTCAGAACCTCCATTTTCAAAGCTAATTAAAAGGGTGGGTTCTGATCAATAAAAATAATCGCAGGGGCATTATAGAGTCAGACATTCAGTGCACACTCACCAGCCACCTCCCCAGTACATACTCACTGTCTATTTTTCCAGTTCCCCTTACGTTTACATTACATTCGGTCATTTAGCAGATGCTTTTATCAATGATGCGATTTACAAATGAGAGAACAACACAAGTCAGTAGTTAGTAGCTTGCAGGTGACGTTCTCTGATTTTTCCCAGGATTCGGCACCAGTTGCAACGGGGGTGGAGACTATATTTGACCCCAACATATATGCTTTATTGCCGACATGACACGGCAATATATATATATATTTTATCGTATTATTCTCATGCAAGTGTGCCATGCCCACCGTCCCACAAGCTCGGTCGGTCTCTTTCCCTGCGGCTTCTGATGTTCCCGTTTTTTAAACGAACGTGGAGCCGTGTCAGGTGCATTCATTAACTATAATCAAAGTTCATCTCATTACATTTACATTACAGGGATGATGTGGCCAACCCTGTGCTCGCTTTGTAAGTCACTTTGGATAAAAGGGTCTGCTAAATGACCAAATGTCATCCTGCCATAATGCACTTTGTGGTTTTAGAATTACAGACTGTAGTCCATATGTGTTTCTACACGCTTACTCTATTGCTTTGAACCACCTACAGGACCTAAACATGGCTGGTTTTACATGGAGGATGATTTTGCACAGTTCTATGTACTGTATGAACAGATCCTTTCCACGTTTTTATAACGTACACGTCTGTGAATAGCACATATAGTGCATATGTGGTCGCTGGTCTTTGCATTCTAACCCGATTTTCAAAGAAATGCATAACGCAGACTGCTTATTCGAGCCGCAATTCTCCTTTTTACACCGAGACGTACAAAGATAGCATAAAGCCACCCACTGTGCTGCACAGCACGTAGCAATCATACACATGGTTATGCTGTGTCCTGTATCACAGAAGTCTCACATGTCAATATACACCCTCTCCACGACGCAGATTTGGCTTCGCAACTACCTTTGCCACTGCCGTCGGCATCGGCACACTACAGGCTGACATGGTATCCCCCATCTGAGTACACCTGCACTATTTCTAACCTTAAGAGGCGTTAATGGCTGCAGGTTTGCCTGTTTCTATGGCTACAAAACAAGCCCAAAATATCCATCCCCTACTACCTTTTGATTTTGATGTATTTGTACTTATACTTACTGCTGACCAATCTGCCACTGAGCACAGATGTTTGGGAACAATACCCACTGATGAGACTGAAGTACAGACATGTGGATGTTCTACTCAGTGACAGGTTTACATTAAAATACATGTGGACTGAAATAGATGAGATGCTAACGATTTGTAAAGCAAATGTCATGTGCCATCCTGGACCCCATGTGTACAGGCCCTTAATTAGGCTTTAAGCTTCCGGGGGAGTTTTCGAACACAGTTTCCTCTTTAGTAGTCAGTCTCTCTACTGCAGTCCTTAATAAAGGCCTGTCTTGGCAACGCGCATCTGTGACATGAATAAATAATTGTAGCATCTTCACTAAAGCAGTCCGCATGGCTTTTTTTTTTCATGTGGTTTGTTTATTTTATCACAGTAAGAAGGGCTGTTGGGCTGGATTTATTTTGTGTTTGTATATGTGGACTAGAAGAAATGCCACTGTTTATAGCAGCACGGGGCAGTGCTAGCTTTCTTTTCTTTTTCTGCAGTCTGTGTGTGTATGTGGGCACCACTGTGTCTCTTTTTGCTTATTACGCCAGCTCTCAGCTTTATAGTATGAGACGTTCCATTTGTTTATTAATCAGCTTTGGGAGTTCCATTGTTAACTAGTGTGCCACAAATTGGGGACACATTTCCACCCTTTTCATTTGTGCCGGAACATGAATTGCACTTACCAAAACTGCTATGACGTTTAATCCCCTAGAAAGATTATGCTATTATCATTTATTGTGTGTGTGTGATTGCAGAAAGGTTTTCCATTCGTTATTGCATAATATCGGCTAAGTCCATGTCTGGCGCTTCTGAGAGTACTCATCTGGTTACCTCGTAGAAATACGAAGAAAGGGATTAATCTCGCATGATCATTAGAAATATGAGAATACTCTTTTTACTTATTATTTACTGTTTTCATTGTGCTGCTCTCATTATTGTCTTTTACATCCTTGTCATGTCCCACACAAGGTTTTTGTTTATTGACTCATTGCTTGATTGATTCATTCCTAAAGGCAGCGGTGGTTCAGTGGGTAATGTACTAGAGCATGGACAAAAAGTCTAAGGGTTCAAATCCTGGCATGGCCACTTCAAGATCATTAGACTTTGGCTGCTTGCTTGTACATGTAAAAGGTGTATGCACAGTAGAGATTCAGGCTTTACACCAGGGACGTGCTACAACCAGCAATGTATTAACAAGAAAAGCATAGATGTATATTAATTTCTAATGGATATTATATACATTTAAAATGCCACATTTTGAGCTCTGAGACTTGCGGTGTTTCCTACTTTTTGATGATGTGTATTGTTTACTTGGCCTTCTTTTATCAAGGAAGTCATCCTTGCTTTACAACTTTGTTTTTTATGTTAGAGTTCAAATGTATCCTTGGAAGCTTAAAACACGTAATGAAATTCTACAAAATCAATTAGTTTTATCATCATTCTCTATCATCATCAACATCATCAAAATGCAATTCAGAATCCATGGAGAATAAATCAACATCACTTTTGTAAAATCAGACTATAATCTATAGGTCAGTTAAACATTTTCATGTTGAAATAAACCATGATACTGTTAGGAGTGGCACTAATGGCTTAGTGGTTAGCATGTTCATCTCTCAGTGCTGGGCATCCAGGTTAGAATTCAGATTTGGGTGGAGTTTCAATGTTCTTCCTGTTTCCGCGTAGATTTCCTTTGGATTCTCTGGTTTCCCCCCATGGTCCATAAATAGTGCCCCTATATACTGTAGTTTGTGCATATGTACATCACTGCCCTGTGGGTGTATTCCTCCAGTGCACGAAACGTTCTCCTTGGATGGGCAAAGGGGAACTTCCCCTCCCTCAGCCCTGTCCTTAGTATAGGATTAAGCAGAAGATAATAAAATTATATTTATTTATTTATTTATTCATTTGCCTATGAGGGATTTATTTGGAATAAATGCAATTTGGATTAGTAAACAGTTCTTTTAAAGGCACATTTCATGGGTGTAAATTGTGAAACAAATAATAGCAGATGGTTCAGCCCCCAAAGATCCCAGATTTCAGCATCATTATTCAGAGATTACGTTATAAGACAGCAAGTGAAAATCAAACTGCAACAAAATTGTGGTAAGTTTTGCAGGAGGCTTACAACCACCCACCATTTAGAAACCATAAAAACCATGCACACCTACATAAACCTCTGCTGAACTGCTGCTCATTCAAGGACAAATAATCCACACCAAGTGAATTAAGCCTACCTGTATTTACTGGGTTTTTATATATTTTACTATATTAAAGTAACACCATGCTGCAAAATGTGGCCAATAAAATCAAGAGAGAAAATAAACAATCAATATAATAAAACTAATAGTTAATGGTCCAGTGCTTTGAATTTAAGGCAAGTATTAAGGTCTCAGTATTAAGACTAATGCTAAAATCCCAGGTTTACATCAATCACTGAAAGTGACATATTCCTCCAACCATCAGGCACTCATCTAATCTCATCTCTGACTGCCCAATCCCCTACTAGGGTCACAAGAAGGTTCCACATGCCCATCTATGGGGCAATGTTTCGGGGGCTGTGAAGGACAGGACAGGGCACTAATCCATCACAGGGCACACACACACACACACTATATTGGGGCAATGTAGAGCATCCAATTCACCTTGAATCCATGTTTTTGGACTGTGGGAGATAACGAGAAAAACCAACGGGGACACGGGGAGAACATGGAAACATCACCCAGATTGGAATTCGATCCTGGATCCTATGCACTGAGAGGCAAACATGCTAACCACTAAGCCACCGTGCCGCCCCAAATTAAATAAATAGTAATTATAATTACAAACTATTCTTATGTGTATCTTGTGTAGCTAAAGATTGCTAAAATAAAGCCACATGAGCTGCTTCTTGGTAGTACTGAAGACTACTTAAATCTCCACAGGATCTTAAAGAGTGAATATGATAAGAGTGAAATGTCGTGGTAATGGAAGCAAAAGTGTGGATTTGTATAGGAGACACACACACACACACACACACACACACACACACACACACACACACACACAAACTCACAAACTTTCAACTTCATTTATAAAAGACCTACGTCTCAAAAGACCAGTGTAATCATTATTTTGTTTAAAATAAACACACTTTTTAATCAAACCTCGTTTTTATTATTATTATATTATGTTTTTAACCATTTTATAAATGCAGTATGCCACTTGAGGATGTGTATTTTTGTCAATTTATCACAAGAAAGAGGTGTAACAGCACTCCGCTTTGTGTCAGGACTAACAGAAAACGAAAAAAAAACAAAGTTTAATCTAAGTTTATCTCTTTTATCATTTTAGGGTGAAGGCAAAGAAAGGGGTGAATCTCCTCAGCACCAGGTCCAAGAGCAGCCAGTGGAAAGTGGAATCAGAGGTGCAGTCCGGGGCTAAGCACTCCATCGCTACTGTGGAAGTCAGCAAAATCAGTGGGCATCCTGGGTAAGACGTCGAGTCCGTCAATACGTGCACACTTGCACCCGCCTTACAATTATTTTATTTATTTTGCAGCATAGTATAGATCACAATAAGTAAATCTGATACAAATGGATAAAAAGTGAAGCAAAAAGGAGGCGTGTCCAAACTTTTGAATGGTACTGTGTGTGGTCTAATTTGTGCCGTTCACGTAGAACATTACTGTATATGAAAGTGATCTTCGAATGGTTCATTAAGTAAAACTAGGGATTAATTAATTCGGCAACACTTTACCTAAATCTGGTATTCATAATGCATTATACAGTATGTGCATTTGTAAAGCTTTATAAAGTTCCTATTGCTTTATAATACTTGTCATAAGCCTTTGTTAATGTCCATAGATGTCCGTACATAACCACACTAATAAAGTGTTATAAGAACATGCCATAAGGCTTTATAACACAAAGTGGCATAATGCATTGTAAATTATATATTTTTACTGTCCATCAAATTTTTATAGAGTCCAGCGACATAAAGCCTTATAATAATTGTGTTGAATGAACGCTTTTCCTGAAAATGACTTCATAAGAGCTTATAACTTTAGCTCTCTTTACAGGCATAAAGTAAAGTGTTGTCATCAATTACCTCCTTTAAAAAGACTATATACATAGTAGTACATAGTAGTAGTACATACATGACTTATTAAAGCTTATGAATGCTCTTTACAGACTTTAAGTAAAGTGTAATCATCTTGTTCTAAGTAAGAATTTCGGAACATCCAAAGAATCAAAAGTTGAAATAAGTTCATATTATAATGCATTATGTCAATTTTTGTTATAAAGCCTTGTGTCAAATTATAATAACAATTTATGACTATGATTATGTACATGTATGTATGTTATGACACATGTTATTAAGCATTATTAACGCTTTAAAAATGTTTATAAATGAACTTATAATGAATTTTAATACAGGATTCATTAAAAGTGTTACCATTACTTCTAATAGAACCACAGTTCTTGATTCTGATAATTAGAACTTTCAGTATAATGGTATCTTTATATACTACTATAGTTTAGCCAGTGCCCCATTACTTTTTGAGTTTTAGTCAAGTCCCAAAATGTTCTTTGGACTTTAAATTACCACTGACTAATCTTTTTTCTCTCTCACTTCTCTCTCTCTCTCTCTCTCTCTCTCTCTCTCTCTCTCTCTCTCTCTCTATATATATATATATATATATATATATATATATATATATATATATGTATATATTATGAAACTCTGTGGAAGTCATTAAGAATAATTGAAATCGAGCATCTTTAAAGATAACACAAAATAAATACTCTACTTAGATTGTACTCAATCAAATGACAATTGTTATATTTTTGGACAATGTCAGGCCCACTCTTTTCAAAAAGGAACTGCAGAATGGATTCCAATTCATCTTCTCTTCGAATGGCAAAAGCTGAAAGACAATTTCAAAGAGAAAGAAGCACTTGAAATACAAGGCCATTCAGCAGTTCCCTTTTGGTCGGCCCAAAGTCAAATCGATAAAAAGCTAAACTAAGTGGTCTGGTTGACAATTTATGCTTCCTGTTCATACAAAAGCCTAATGGCCTAATATTTTTTCTTTTTTTGCCACTTTTTTAGACTTTCTTCGTCATGAGCCTTGCTCTTCAAATCTTCTCAGGTAGCAGCAATGGCCCCTCAGTCTTTGCTTCAGTCAGTTGGGTGGCTGTATAATTGTGAGCTGTTTATATGCAATAAAGATGATAAGATTGAAGAGCTGCTTTAGTCTCATCCTGCTTAGTGCAGGACTTTTTGGGGGGTTGGCACATGTATGGCACTATAGTTCTGCTAAGTTTTTTAACGTGTGACATAATATTTTGATTTTGGCCTCTGCAAAAAAATGCATCCATGCATCCCCCCCCCCCCCCTTTGCCGCAATCTTTGCACTTTTTGGTGTGTGAATTTTTTTATGTAGAAGTAATACTGTTTACTATATACTTAAAATAACATGATTATCTCTTTGTTATTTTTAATTTTTATAAAGACTTTTTACTCTTCAGTGATGGATTGGTGCCCTTTCCCAGGTGTATCTGCCCTGCGCCTGAAACGTTCTCCCCTGTATGGGAATGGGGAACCCCCCCACGACCCTAGTAGAAAATAAAGTGGAAGATAATGAATGGATGGACTTTTTACCCCAACCATCCCTCGTTAAAAACAAACCACACATTCAAGAGGATTAGAAATGCAAATTGAACCTTAAAAAGCCTTTTAAATAAACTATTAAGCACAGAGAAATTAATTGTAACAGGGTAATTTTATTTACATTTTGTAATAGAAATCTTTGGAATAAAAGTAAAATGTTCCCGAGGTGAAAGGTTCTCTCAAAGGAGAAAATTTTAGCAAAAGGTTAGTGAAGTCAGTGTAACGGAGTAAATGTAATATGACAGTACTCACCTTTGGGAATCCAAGGACAAGTGTTTTTGAGATTTGCACAGTAGGAACATAAATAATTTTAAGACAACTGAGTTCAGAACTAAACTACATCTTCTGTTATCCAGATGTTCCTCCTCTTTAATACTAAAGAGTTTCTTACTTCTTTGTTCACCTCCTGTTAAACCCAATCTTATTATTATCCATCCATCCATCCATTATTTTACACTTTATCCTCTACTAGGTTCTCCATGCCCATCCAAAGGAGAACATTTCGGGCACTGGGCAGATACACACAGGACAGGGTGCCAAACTATCGCTGCGCATACACTCACTCACACAGGCATATACACAAACACACTCTATATGGGGTAATTTGGAGAATTCAATTGACCTTGATCCATGTTTTTTGACTGTGGGAGGAAACTGGAGATCCCGGAAGAAACCCACGTGGACGTGGAACATGGAGAACATGGAAACTCCACCCTGATTGGGATTCGAACCAGGAATCCCTAGCGCTGAAAGGTGAAAATGCTAACCACTAAGCCACCATGCCACCCTATTATTAATATGTGTAGTAAAAATGATCACTTTATCTTTAGTTTTTAAATGAATGTACAGAATTATAAATGTAATAGCTCTGAAATCAGGTACAGTACCAGTCAAAAGTTTAAACACATCTTCTTTTTGGTCCACTTATCATTCATGTTCTCACTTTAGTTCTACAATTCCAGGCTGTAGTCCATCTGTTTGTGGACTACAGTACATACTGTGTACTATGTTCTGTGATGGTCAGGACCCCTATAGTAGCACCACAGAACAGGTATTATATAATTGGTGGCTTATTCCTATCCCAGCAGTGTCACTGAGGTGTTTAAATGAAACTACAGCAGCACTGCTGCACTAAAACCCCCTCACCACATCAGTGTCACTGCAGAACTGACAATAAACAATCCACCACCCAAATGATACATGTTCTGTGATGGTCCTGACTAGAACAGGGGACTAACAAAAACAAAGAAAACCATTTACCATGTTTGTAAAGATGGGTTACTAAGAATACACCTTATAAGATGTCGCTTAAACTCATGTAATTGTATGTATTAGTTCATCATTAGCTATACACTATCATAATCTATGCGTATAAAGTAACTAAATATTTACTATCCTTACTATCCTAGTATTTAATTTTACAAAAGACACAAGTTATTTATCACCAGGAAGCTATCACCATCATTATAATTGCAGAACTTCTGGCAAGTGTTTTGTCAGGAACATACAAGTTTGCGTTTACACCATGCCAGGACTGAGACAACAGCCATGACAGCATCTGCTTCCTCCTATCTAAATCTCATTCTAATATCATTTCACAGCAATTGAAAAATTCACCCCTATAAAGTGAGAAGGGGAATAAAATGAGGGCGAACATTCCAGACAGCTGCCAATCTTCCCAGGGGTGAACTTCCTAAGGTCAACTCAATAGCTACATCTGGAAATCTGCGACTTAATGAAGCTGCTCAGCGAAAATAGGTTATATCGTGTGCTATAGAGGCGGCGTTTCAACACTCGCATCTCGTGTCAGCTATCAGGCTGAGGACAGGGTGATGATGTGCAAGTGTTTTGCAATAGCTGGACTCGCAATCGAGACAAACCATTTGGCGTTGAATTCTGAAAGCTAATGTGAGAACATCTGTCCACCAGGTAAAGTCTTCCCCAAACTGCTGATGCAATAGACGCGTAATCTCGTTCTCAAGCATCTCTAACATCGGCATGACAGCCGACAGAAAAAAGGAGAAAAGTAAAGTTTTCAAAAGCTTCGGGAAGTCAACATACAGACCCCGACCTAATGAAAGACGTTGGAGGTGAGAGTCATGATGTGTAGTCATGATTCGGTGTACGAATGCATAAATGAGCACCTTCAGCAGCAGACTGAGAATCAGTTTTCACTCCAGCACCTACTGAAGTGCTTACTAACCAGTTCCAATTAGATGACTTTACTCACGATTCATAGTACTGCTTATCTTTGCATATCTTTTTGTTTTAATTACAAAAAAAACAATGTAATCGCAACACAATGGCTTAGTGGTTAGCACGTTCGCTTCTCAGCTGGGGATTCAGGTTTGAATCCCGATCTGAGTGGAGTTTCCATGTTCTCCCCATGTCTGTATGGCCTTCCTCCGGGTTCCCTGGTTTCCTCCCACAGTCTAAAAACATGGATTCAAGGTAAATTGGCTGTCTGCTCTAAATTGCCCCCATCTAAATTAAAACCATGAGGTATAACAGCACTCTATTTGTCAGGGCTAATAACACCTCTGTTCTGTGATTTTATTGATGATGATGCCGCCTTCTCAAACCTTATATTAATAGCAAACATGGATCAAGTCAATTGAATTCTCCATATTGCCCCATACAGTGTGTGAGTGAGTATGTCTGTGTGAGTGAATGTGTGCCCAGCGATAGATTTGCACCCTGTCCTGGGTGTATCTGCCCAGCGCCTGAAACGTTCTCCCCTGCATGGGCATGGGGAACCCCCACGCAAACCTAATAGAGGATAAAGCGGAAGATAATGAATGGATGGATGGATTTTTTTAGCTTCTGCAATCTAAACACACAGGTACAGTTTGGCATCAAACTGGTAAAACACAGAAGTGACTTTCACTTTGTTTAACATTCTATTCAGCTCTGTTTGCCCAGAGCAGCTCAGTGCAGAGCTCAGTCAATTTTACAGATGATCAGATGGCTGATCTGAAAACAGGTGTTGAGGCTGAATGCAGGATTGACTGTTTTTTTTTTTTTTGTTTTTTTTCCCTCGCTCTGAGCAATTTTCTAAACTCACCAACACATGTGCACTCCTTTATTAAATAAACTCAAGACAAAGGGATGGACAGCTTGGATGTTACTAGATGTTAATAATATAAGGTGATAGTGTTGGATTGTTTTATTATCCCCTATATCCTGTTATTATTATTATTTATTGATATATTGCACTGCAAAAAAATGAAATCTTAACAGGTTAGGAAATATAAAAAAAACTGTAACAAAAATAGGGGACGGCACGGTGGCTTAGTGGTTAGCACGTTCACCCCTCAGCGCTGGGGATTCCCGGTTTGAATCCCAATCTGTGTGGAGTTTCCATGTTCTCCCCGTGTCCACGTGTTCACAGTCCAAAATACATGGATCAAGGTCAATTGAATTCTCCAAATTGCCCCATATAGAGTGTGTTTGTGTGTCTGTCTGTGAGAGTGAGTGTGTGCCCAGCGATAGATTGGCGCCCTGTCCTGGGTATATCTGCCCAGCACCCAAGACATTCTCCCCTGGATGGGCATGGGGAACCCCCGCGACCCTAGTAGAGGATAAAAGCGGAAGATAATGGATGGATGGATGTAACAAAAATAGTTTTGACTTGTGAAACTTTTTCTTATTTTAAGGAATCTTAACAAGATAAATTTAATTACTGTATTGGCTCTTATTTTTACATGTGCACTTTTCTTGATTTGTGTTTATTTTTCTTATTTTTGGATATGGATATTTTCCAGTATAAACACATACAACAACTAGGTGCATTTTTTTGTTGTCATTATAGGCTTACCCTATATAACTTTATACAAACACATACGCAGCCACTTTATTATGTACACCTCCTTGTTTCTGCTACTTGTAGGGTGGCCAGATGTCCCGCTTTGTGCAGGACAGTCCCGCAATTTCATTACTTTTCACGCGTCCTGCAAATTGAGACGTTGTCCTGCATTGTTATTGAAAGTCAGACTCCAGTTTTTCAATGTGTGTTTTATAATCCGACATTGGATGGCTGTGTTGTCTGTTATCGGGGGAGAAGCAGGCTGTTTGAATGTCAACCAATCGGGAACGCAGATGCATGTTAAGGGCGCGCCCACCAACACAAACAATGTAAATTAGGTCATATATATATATATATATATATATATATATATATATATATATATATATATATATATATGGCAGTACGTTGGTGTCCCACATTGTCCCACACAAACATAGTCTTTGTCCCACATCTGGTGAATTGGAATCTGGTCACCCTAGCTACTTGTGATACAAACAATAACACCAGTTGGAGCTGGTCTGTAATGTCCTGTAAAGATCTTGATCATTAGAGAGCAAAGTGGAGTAAAGTGGACTAACAAAATATGTAGAAAAATCAGATACATCACAGTCTGCAATTATAGAACCACAAAATGCATTTATAGGGTTGCTGGAACTGCTCGAATGTACCTAATAGTGTGTGTGGGTGTGTGTGTGTGTGTGTGTATGTTTACATTTTTTCCTTGAGGTCTGCTGTTTAATCACCCATAAAATGAGTGTTGGGTGTTTAAATGCTCAACTCTGGAACAGGCCAAGCTTGATGACTGATTGTTGACAAGACCCTTTCCTTGCCTCTTTGAGTGTGTGTTCTGCTGGGGTATTGATCCCCGGCGACAGGCTAATTAGCGCAATGTTAACTTAGTAAATGCAGTGTCCTAGAAAGGGGCACTAGGGAGAAGCAAGGCGTTTGATGGAGATTAATTCCCACTTAAGGCCCTTTCTGTGAGCTATTTTCTGTCTAAACAAAAGGCAAAGTAATCAAAGTTTTAGTGAACACGTGAATGAGCTTACTATTTTAATTGTCTGCATCAATCTCATCAAGCAAATTGCTAATGACTGAGGCAACGGATGCTGCACCTGAACATGTAAATCGGCCTTTTGAAAACACAAACCCTGAGATTGCTCGGCTGATTCAGAGTCATTCTGCTACATTACTGCTACACAAAATACATTACCATAGTTTATAAGGCACACTCACTTGCTGACTGATGGTGTCAAACAAATCATAGTGGTGTCCAAAAAAGTGGTGTCCAAAAGGAACAACTTATAACATAAACTACATAAATTGTAATTATTATAATTATTATATAATTTATCGTAAGAGTGACTTAATATTGTCATGACGACATTTATAGGAAAAATGGGTTTAGACCAAGTGGCTTAACTCTAATGGAACAAAAATAAAGTTACATTTGCAGCACACCAGTCTATTTATTTTGTCCTTACAAGATTTTTTTTACTAAATTTTGACAAATCAATTTGATATTTTGTCTTGCATTGTAACTTTTAAAATATTATATAATAATCGTAATAATCATACCATACAAATCTGTAATTGTCTTATCCTTACCTTAGTGGTTAGCACGTTCGCCTCTCAGCGCTAGGGATTCCTGGTTCGAATCCCCATCTGGATGGAGTTTCCATGTTCTCCCCGTGTCTGCGTGGGTTTTCTCCGGGTTCTCCGGTTTCCTCCCACAATCCAAAAACATGGATCAAGTCAATTGAATTCTCAAATTGTCCCATATAGAGTGTGTGTCTTTGTGAGTGAGTGTGTGCCCAGCGATGGATTGGCACCCTGTCCTGGGTCTATCTGCCCAGCGCCCAAGACGTTCTCCCCTGGATGGGCATGGGGAACCCCACCGCGACCCTAATAGAGGATAAAGTGGGAGATAATGAATGAATGAATGAAAATTTAATGTCTAAAATCAAAACAGTTAACCTCTGAAATTGGATTATTGGGAAGAATATACATCTTAATGAACTCTGACATCAGCACAGGCAACACTTAAAGATGTTTCAACCAGGAATAGTTTAGACACAAACACACATGTGACCTAGTAAGTACAGTTTCAGCTATAAATCAGTGGGCTTTTTGTGTAAAGGAGTGTGTAGTAACCACACAATGGCAAATGCATCATGTCCACATATTACAAACGTTATTGATGCGAGAGGTCACACCACCACTCTAAAAGTGATATTCTGCTGCAGATGCTTGAACGAAAAATGGCTCAGTATTTCAAATACATGGGAATTTTCACATACTGCTTAACGCCTATGGCATATTTAGACAAACTAGCCATTATCGCCTAGAGATTTTGCCTAGGATGTAATGGACATGTAAAACTGGGTAGTTCTGGTCCTTAAATCTGATTGGCTGAGCTGTTTGTCCATCCGTGCCTTAATGACAATGATGCACGCCTCTGACTTCACATTCATATCAATGCGTAAAAGACAATACATTATTTTAAATCATGTAACCTTAATGGAAATGCAGATTAATACAAATAACGAGACGAATCACAGCATTAAGTCGCTATCCCGTTACTCGATCAATGTTCACTTTAAAAACAGGACTAGATTCCGTGGCCAAGGACTAGTTTATTAACGATTTTGTTTTTAATAAGCACATTTATAAAGCAGCACCTTTGAGGTTGTGCATTATTGTGAATAAATCACAGGGAAGTGGTGTAACGGCACTCTGCCTTGCGTTGTGCCTAACCACATTTATTTTACGTAATTTATTTACAATAATGCACTCCTCTAGTAACTTATTGATTTATTAGGCGACGGTGACCGCAGCCCTTGTAATACAGAACTATGTTATGATGTCATAGTGCACAAGTAGATTGAGCTCTGTACAGTTTATGATAACTATGGACAATGCTAAGAAAAGGAATTACGATGTTGCAGTGTGAATTTAGTAATTGTTAGCACTTATGCAAAATAAATGACGTGTGTGGTACTTAATCTGCTGCATGACCTTTGAAGCACAAGTGCATATTAATGGTATTTAAGACTGCTATCACAGATTAATCCAATTAAGTGGGGGAAACCTTCTTTTTGACCCACCCTATCTTTGTCCAGGGTTTTGCACACTGTTCATAGTAGATAGTGTTTAAATTTAAGGGTCCCCACAAAGAATTATTTTGCAGAGGCCTTATAAGGCACTGTTTTTTATTTTATTTTATTTTTATTAAAAGTCACAAACTCCCCCTTTCAAACACTCTCTTTAGCAGAGATGTCGAAGAAGATAAACAGGATACACTTCTGCAAATTGAAGTGATTTAAAATGCAGGTGCTGACAAAAGCACATGGCAGTGACAAAACTCTTCATTAAATGAAAGGCGCCATACTATAATGCACTCATTTGTGAGCCAATCAAACACAAATCACTTCTAGAATGTAGCGGTAAGTGGCTGAAGACAGCTGGTAAACAAGCTGCAATGTTTAAAAAAAAAAAGTGGATTCCATGGGACATGTAGCAGGATTAGGCAAATACACACCAACACTCATGCAGGTGCACAGGCTGAATGAGGCAAAATACATCCGGAAATTCAGCTCTCCTTCCCTCTTTTCATGAATTCACTCGTCGTATATTTTCTCAGTCAACCTGATCAGTAGGTAATAGCATTTTTCCAGATGCCTCCCCATGTGAATTTCAGTACCGGTGAGTAGGGTATCAATTCCATCCCGCTGCATCCCTATGTAGTTGTCAGGTACCATCAGCGGCTTTGCGTGTGCAACAGGCAGCTTGGATAAAGCAAATAATGCTTGATGAGTGAGCAAGGGACACACAGACCGAGCTGATTTAGCCTGTCACTATCCATTACAGAGTTACGACGGAGAACGCAGAGAAGAAGAAAACTTGCGTCAGCATCGGTGTGGAGTTGTGTGCTTGTTTAGAAAGAAATTAGGTTTTCAGCATTGAAATGAAGTCAATTTATGTGTAATATCATTGTAGTCACAGTTTTGTGGAAAAGGTATGTAAATCTCCCTTATGTAAATCACATTTTGTCGATTCATTTTCTTTTATTGGCAGTAAAATTACACGTTCTGTAGAAAACATACACTACATGAATATAATAATTGCCACGTCTACATGACCTTATACTTACAGGAGCTTTTATGAAATTCTTTTTTATGTTGTCACTCTTTGTGGCTCTAACAGCTTTCGCAGTCCTTGAAATGCTTCGTACAACATTATAGAGTGAGTCTCTTTGCTTACATTTACATTTTGGTCCTTTAGCAGATTTTTTTTTTATCCAAAGCAACTTCCAAGTATCCCAACTTAATCTTTTGGTTTCAGAACACAGGGTTACATATAGAACCCCTGGAGCAGTAAGGGTTAAGTGTCTTGCTCAAGGACCCACATTGGTAACATCAGTGGACCTGGGATTTGAGTCCACAACCTTGAGATTGTTAGCCCAACACCTTAACCACTGAGCTAATAAAATAAATAGATGCAATTATTAAATTATCTTAAAATTACTTTAAAATAAAAGAAATTAACCATTGAAATGATACTTAGGGTGGCACTGGGGCGTAGTGGTTAGCACAATTGCCTCTCATGAATTTTATTAGAAATTGTCTTTAAAATGTCTTTAAAATAAAAAAATTTACAATTAGAATGGTTCTTCACTGGAACTATAATGCCTATATTAAGTAATTAAGTGAGTTGTCTACATACAGTATTATTAGTTTCCAAATATAAATTGATCCTTTAAGGTCTTCAAAGCTTTAGTTCAAAACAATAGCTGGTCTTGTTTAATTGTTTCTTAGATTGTTCAGTATTGATTGAACATCTGTTTATGCTGATGACCAAACTGTCCAACCATTCTAATGATCAAACACATGCCTGACCCCAATTAGTGTCTTCTGAGTGAGCTTAATTGCTAGATTTGATAGCCATGATGCATTTCCATAACACTGCTTTGCATTAGGTTACATCCTTAGTTTGATTGGTTTGGTCTTTTTTGTTTCTTCCTACAGAGACATGACTGCCAACACCGAAATCATGCAGCTGGATTTTGAAATGGAGAACTTCACCAGCCAATCAGTGACCAGGAGAATCAACTGGAACATTGATTACAGAGGTCAATTTCCAGCCTCGGACACAGATAAGGTGGTAACCGAGTTGACCGTGGTGCAGAAGGATATTCAGGCGATCATACCACTGTCTATGGTAAGAGCTATCTAATAATACGATGTGGTTACATTGTGTATCATGGTGCCTGCTCCACGCTATTAACTTCAGTTAATAAATACAACCCAGGGCTTGAACTTCAATTACGGCTGTAAACATACGGATGTGAAATTGAACAGACAACCCTCAGCTCTGCTGTCGTGTTCTGAATAGTATCACTCTACTATCTCACAAACATATGGTGTTCATTGATTTTCCATAGATAGAGCTTTCTTGTATTGTATTGTTTACTAAATAAATGCAGGATGTTATTGAAAATGCCGGTTCCATGCTGGCAGAACCACAGAAGGTCGGCGTCATCTGTGTGTATTTAATATCCGGTAATATTGTACATGACATTTGTGCAATTCAGTTGGTTTGTTCCATGTTATAAGTTGGTTAAAGTAAATGGACTTGATTTCAAGGAAATGATGTTCTGGAGATATAAACATTCCAAAAATATGTCACACAACAGGTTATGTCTATTATACTGTATACACTATGCATTTCCTCTAATGGTCCTGTAATGGCCACTTTATAATCTTAAGACATAAGCACTGGTAAGCACCGATCTGGCCGCCTCTGTTATTGTAATTGTGTTTCAGTTGATAACTACCCATGAGTCATGTCATAAGGGTTATGTTATAAGCTCCTTGTGCTCATCCATGACTTATTTAAAACCTAAATAGGAATTTTAAAATTGTTACACTTCTCCATTCAACACCATCAGCTTAGAAAAACAACAATTTAATAACCAGCTTCATTTCTATACTGTAAATCAAACACTCTTTTTATTTGAATGAAACTATTATTAATAACCATTGGCACGGTGGCGTGGTGATTAGCACATTCACATCTCAGTGCTGGGAATCTATGTCCGAATCCCAATCTGAGTGGAGTTTCAGAATCAGAATCAGGCTTTATTGGCCAAGTATGCTTCCACATACAAGGAATTTGTCCTTGTATTTGTCCTTGTATGTCCTTTCCATGTTATCTCTGTATTTGTGCGGCTTTTCTCCAGGTTCTCCGGTTTCCTCCCACAGTCCAAGAACATGGATTCAATGAGAATAGGTTGCTCTTAACTGCTTCTATTTAAATTGCCCTTATATACAGTAGTCGGTGTGTCTTTGTGGTTGATTGTGTATCCAGTGATGGATTGGCCTCCAGTCCCGAGTGTATCTGCCCAGAACCCAAATTGTTCTCCTCTGGATGGGCATTAGGAACCTCCCCATAATTCCAGTCTCTAGTATAGTATTACATGGAAGATAATGAGATGATATTAAATATAAATCTGTCATGTAAAGCTGCAAGGTCTAGGCTGAGAACAGCATTAAGCAAGAACGACCTCCTTCTTACTACATTGAAAAACTATAGTTATACAGTTGTGATCAAATTTATTCAACCCCCAATGCTGCGAAGGGTTTTATGGAATTCAGTGCACATTTGTAATTGTGTTCATAATGAAATCTTACAAGGACTTGTTAAAGAACTAAATGCAACTAAGATAGCATCAATTGTTTTTGTCATAAAGTATTAAATGGCCTTTTTGTGATTTCTTCATTGACACAATTATTCAACCCCTTTACAACTACCACTCATAAGAACAGAGGTTCATTCCAGTGTTTTCAATCAGGTATTGAAAACACCTATGGATGTCAACGAGCAGCAATCAAGCATGATAAGCACCAATTAGGCCGATTTAAAAGGACTGTGATACTCAGCTCCTTCTAGACATCTACTGGTGTGTTTACAAGCATGGTGAAGGCAAGAGAATGGTCCCAGAAGACAAGAGAAGAGGTTATTGCTCTTCACAAGAATGGCAATGGATATAAAAAGATTGCGAAGTTGTTAAATATTCCAAGAGACACTATCGGAAGTATCATTCGCAAGTTCAAGTTAAAGGGCACAGTGGAAACGTTACCTGGTCGTGGCAGAAAGAAGATCCTGACCGCGACTGCTGTGCGCTACCTGAAGCGTAATGTGGAGAAAAATCCCCGCGTGACTGCTAAGGAACTGAAAAAAGACCTGTCAGATGTGGGCACTGAAGTTTCAGCTCAGACAATAAGGCGCGCACTGCATAACGAAGACCTCCATGCCAGAACTCCCAGGCGCACCCCCTTGCTGACTCCAAAGAACAAGAAAAGTCGACTGCAGTATGCCAAAAGTCATGTGGACAAGCCACAAAGGTTTTGGGACAGTGTACTGTGGTCAGATGAAACCAAATTAGAACTGTTTGGGACAATGGACCAGCGCTATGTTTGGAGGAGGAAGAACCAGGCTTATGAACAAAAGAACACCTTGCCTACTGTGAAGCATGGCGGGGGGTCAATTATGCTTTGGGGCTGTTTTGCTTCTAATGGTACAGGAAAGCTTCAACGTGTGCAGGGTACCATGAATTCCCTTCAGTACCAGGAGATCTTGGAGGAAAATGTGATGGAGTCAGTCACAAACCTGCGGCTTGGGAGACGTTGGACCTTCCAACAGGACAATGATCCGAAGCACACATCCAAGTCCACTAGAGCATGGTTGAACATGAAAGGCTGGAACATTCTAGAGTGGCCATCGCAATCACCAGACTTAAATCCAATTGAGAACCTGGTGGGACCTAAAGAAGGCAGTTGCAGTGCGCAAGCCTAAGAATGTGACTGAACTGGAGGCTTTTGCCCATGAAGAATGGGCTAAGATACCCATAGGTCGCTGCAAGACACTTGTGTCAAGCTATGCTTCACGCTTGAAAGCTCTCATAACTGGAAAAGGATGTTGTACTAAGTACTAAAAAATAATGTCACTAGGGGGTTGAATAAAACTGATAATGATGTGAGCACAGTAAAGACATTTGTGGTTATTCCATCATAAATATTATGTTATATTTGTCTAATTTATAAGTGCCTCTTTGATATAATTGTAAATAAGATGACTGAAATGATCCAAATCAATGTCAAACTGGCCAAAACACTTTATTTCAGTGGGGGTTGAATAAATTTGATCACAACTGTATATCTAACAGGATTAATGTTATGAATGCAAATGCACTTTAATGTGTTTGAGCAGCCAGTACACACAACAGCCTGCTTTCAGTGCGTAAATCTTCAGAGACACTGCAAGTCATACATCATCCTCTGTCCACAACAAAGGTCAGCCGTACTTGTTTTTGATGTAGGTCAGTCCAAAAAAATCCAGGCAAAAGGCAAAATTATGAGTCTTTGTTCTGAAACTTCCTCAAATCTCCGCCAATAGCACCAGTGTATTCATTTCTACAGAAAGTGGGAGCGAGAGCAAACTTCATCATGACCTGAGAATGGAACGAAAGCTTTGAGCTTGGGCCAATTTCATTAATTTTTCATTTTATTCGGGGTTTGAAATTGTGCTGAGTAGCACAGTGTCATTACATGACCTTTTAGCTTTTCTTTTAAATAAATGAAATGTTTGATTAGTGTTTCGGGTTACAGCTACTTTTGCACCTCCGAAAAAAGTTCCAAGGAACCACAGGCACCTGAATTAGTGTGGCTGGTAGAGTTCATGGCCCATGCAAATTTGTTCTAGTGTAATGAGTTTTGCGCAATGTGTCTTAATTTATAAGACACTATGGGTTAATTGTTTAATATAATAAAAAATTATACTTACAAATAAAATAAGTGACAAAACTCGTAAAGGCTGTCAACAAAACATTTCCCCAGTCTTCTGGAGGCACAGACATTACTCGTTCTTTATTCTGGTTTCTGTGTTATTGACCTTTAGGAACACTGAACTAATTAATTTTTAAAAGATTGTTCACTCACATGTGCTCAATAAAAAGATGTATATCTTAAAGCAGCTTTACAAACCTTTAAATAAACCATTAAATAAATAGCCAAAGAGGTGTTGATTTAACAGTATGAAACCTTGTGAGGAACTGTGAGAGACTCCTCTTCTTTAATCGGAATGTTATTTTAACCTTGAAGAACATTTGAATGCCCAGCTGCTGTATATTTAATTCATTTAATGGCATATTCATAATATAATGATTATGTTTTTTCTTTTATGGCTTAAAAACAACAATTGAAAAAATGAAATAAAACCAATTTAAGGTGGGATGCCAAATGTGCGCATAACACTCTATAGATTTTAAAGCTGAAATTCCTAATTTTGGTTAGAATATCATAAGTTATAGAACATTTTTTTTTTTTGCAAAACTAAAAACTGAAGATCTTAGGCAGTTAGCATCTTATTCTCCAGCTGCAAATCAAAAACACAGAGAAGCTAGATGTGCTTTTTTTATTACTTCGAATAACATCAGAAGTAAAAGCAATAATGGGATGGAGAGATTTGCATGTTAATACACCCATCACACAACAACATCCTCATGGTAAATTTTCATTATTGCATTTTACTGACTTTAAGATGAAATCTCTGAGTGCACAGCACAGGAGATTGTACAAGGGTTTTGTTTTTATGATTTTATCGGCCAATATAGTTTACCACCACGGCAGGCGGTGATTTATAAGAAGTGCAGGCAAAGGCTTGTGTCATTTCACAGTTAAATGCCACACAACAAATGTGTAGTAAATCTATAGAAACAGGCTATAAAAACAATCTATAGAAACAGGCTATACAGGCACCCTGATTTACCCAAGATGTTTTTTACGCTATAAAGCAGTTTTGAGAGTAACCAGGGACATGCTTTAGGTATATGAATTTTAAAGATTTTGATATGAGTTTTTGTGTACAGTAGTTTATCATGGTGACCTGCCTAAATACTGTTATTTATGGTGAAAGTTATGATTGTAGTGTGCTAAACATAAAATTTGCTAACACTTTCGTAATGCATTATAAGTGCATCCCTAAAGCTTTAAAGTGTTTATATTGCTTTTTTCATTAGCCTCTGTTTATGTAAATATGTTTTTATATTCACACTCACACAGGTCTTATTCTCTTTTGCTTTATACTCTACTGGGGATAGGGGGGGGGGGGGGGGGGGTACTTCATGCCCATGCAGGGGTGAACGTTTCAGGCACTGGGCAGATACAGCCAGGACAGGGCGCCAATCCATCACTGGGCACACACTCACCCACTTACTCACTCACGCACAGCCTATTCACCTTGAATCCATGTTTTTAGACTGTGGAAGGAAACCGGAGAACATAGAGAAAACCTATATGAACATGGGGAGAACTTGGAAAGTCCACAGATTAAGTTTCAGACCTGGATCCTCAGCGCTGAAAGGCGAACATGCCAAGCACTATGTTACAGAGTGTTATAACAACATGCCACCAAGCAACAAGACTTTACAACACAAAGTGAAATAATGCATTATAAACTTAAGATACTTTTCTTTTTTTTATTTCAGACATTCTTATTAAAAATCAAGATAGATTTCACATCACTTGAAGTCTATATAAGAGGTGTTAATGTGTTGTATTTATAGAGCGTGATTGTTATTAAGCGTTTTGATGATGCTCTCCCCAGTTAATTAACAGTTAAAATCTGCATTATGATGCATTATGTCACTTTGTGTTATGGCACAATGTGACTTATAACATATTGTTTTTACACTTGATTTTAAATATGAACATCTATGTACATCAGCTGAAGTCTTATAACAAACTCTTCACATCACTATTCACATTCTGGGACTTGCTCGGAGATTTTAGTATACACAGACACAGACAAGTGCATTTCAATAATTCAGGAATGATGATTAAGCCAGGGAAGGGCTCACTCTTGTTTTACATGTACAGGGCAGCAGGTTATGTAGCTTGAATAAAACCTGGACTGTCAATTCAGCTTCTAGTATTAAAGCCAGTGTATATTTCTTGCACAGAGCAACAAGCAAGTGAATCTTAATTTTCTATTAGGATTTTCTGTTCGGATGATTAGGATTTAGTCATTTTTATCTCGTTATCATCTGCTTATATTAAGGACTAGGGTTGTGGGGGAATTTCCCTGGAATGCCCCCATCCAAGGGAAGGTTTCATTCACAGTCACTCGCACAGACATACACTTCATAGAGTATTTGCTTCAGGTGTGTCATTCCATCTCATTTCCACAGAATTACATCAAGCAATAGACATGAGTTATGGACAATTGTTCCAACTTTGAGGGAACACTTTTGGGGATCCACATGAATGTGTCCTAATGCATAAAACCACATTTAGAGGCATTGATGGGTAAGATTTTTGTGGAACTACTTGATTGAAATAGCTTTAGGATGTACTGGACAATCCCTGGCAAATCCTCTCATCCATATATCAGTGTGTGACCTCACTAATGTTCTTCTGGAGGAATAATTTCCAGTGGCGGGAAAATCTGTTCAAGTTGCAGAGTTTGGGGGAACCATCATAGACTGGGTTATCATAAAAGCTGTCAAAACTTCTGTGGGTGTAATGTGTCGGTGTCGCACCAGATTTGTCCATATGGTGAAAATGGGAAAATGTTCTTCTCATGTGTTCATTCATGGGCTTCTTATGGGTGACTGTATTAGAAAAATAAATAATAGTTGAAATTATCATATTTCGTGATTTGCAATCTGGCAGTAAAGTAATCAACCTCAGAGCAGTTAACAAAGCCTTTAGCACTGAGGTGTTCTTTTCCAGTAACAGCATCTCAGGATTTCTCATTTAATGACCGAAAGCAATGGCAACTGTTGTGCACTTCAGTTTGCCATAATCATTAATAATCCACTGCTGGATGGAAAAACTGGATACATTTATAAGTAATTAAACCTGCAATAAAAGAAAGATGTAGTGTGCTTAAAAAATAAAATCATAATGTACTCAATAATCGTGACTTCTTTTTGCTATTGAAATAGAGGTTCCTTCCCCAAATGTACTTAGAATGTTTGTTCCCATTATGAATCGTTATAATAAAAGAACATAATGCATCATAATGCACCGCTATAATAGTTTTTTTTTTTTTTTTTTACCTCAGACAAACATCCTCTGCAGAAAGCAAATTTAAAGCTATTAACCATTATTACAAATAATAAAAAGAACTTGTGTGGGATTTTAAAGGTTGAAAAAGTTGTGCTGGACTGAGATGACACCCGAACCCTCAAAGAGTGAAGGGAATCACATCATCTTTTTTTTTCCTGCTCCTTTGCACTCAGCTCAAACTCCGTTTGCCCTCTGGCACCTGGCATCCACTCTCTAATGTATAGCCACCTGGGCAAGCTATCTCAAATGGTGAAGGAACTCTCCTGGATGCATTACCTCTGTCCTTCGGCTCATCTTCAGACGTCTGTGCTGAAGCAGCTGGTGCCCAGCACTCTGGCAGGCAGCAATTCTTGCACTCTCCCTTTCTTCTGCCACATCGAAATACGCCACCTTGGCTTCTTTCTACGTTGGCACGGCTGCTGATGCCATCCGCCTGCCTTAGCCCACTCTACCTCCTGTTTCCTCCTCATTCGGATAATAAGAGGGGCCAAAACTGTGCGTCTCTGCTGGAGAACGTGCCTGTGGGGATGCATGTGTCTCCGTCGTGACAAGTGACATCCTCACCACACCAAAGTGTCATGACGAGACACAATGAGGGTCAAAGACAGAATCCGTCACTGCCACTGCATTACTGTCTACTCTTTCCACATTACACTTCTTGCATTTTTTTTAAATACCTGCACACAGACCAATAAGTAACACACAATATCCACTGGTAGGTGCGAAATATTCACCTTTACAGTGTTACCTGCCTGGACCCCCAAAGAGCAAGCCAGCCAAAGCGACAGTGGCGGGGAAAAACTCCCTGTTGTAGTTGGGTTTTAGTAAGAAATCTTGTGAGGACCAAGGCTCAGTGGTGGTGTCATCGATCTGTTTTTGAGTGTGGCCATCCTGCAGAACTGTAGGCCGCTAGTCCAATAGAAATCCTGGTCTGTCCATTGATCCAGGTTCTGTCATTGCCACGGTGCTCTGGCAGTGTTATGGAAGGAGGGCTGGTGATACCGCAAAGAAAAACAGATAGGAAAAGAATTTAGAGCTAATAAAGCTCAGTAATTAAGTAGTACACTGAGGTTGATTTTTGACATAGTGCAGCACGTGACTTTGGCATAACTAACTTCAGCCATCATTTCGGCACCACAATCTCTACTAATGATGAGCTGGATAAAGAGTTGAAACGCCATCACAGTCTGATCCCAGATCACCAACTCAATGCCTTTAAATCTGTGATCTACACCTTTATCTAAAAGATGTACATAAATATGAAATGCAACATTAAAAAAGTGTGTTTGTAATCTA
Organism: Corydoras sp. C115; assembly: GCA_019802505.1. Lineage (NCBI taxonomy): Eukaryota > Metazoa > Chordata > Actinopteri > Siluriformes > Callichthyidae > Corydoras > Corydoras sp. C115. Next base: position 519,955 of record JAFMOC010000003.1, read on the forward strand.
CACACTTTGTTTAATCCAAAAACATGGATCAAGGTCATTTGAATTCTCCAAATTACCCCATATAGACTGTGTTTGAGTGTGTGTTCATAGAAAATGACAGACTGCAGTAACTAGAATGATTCAAGTGAAGGCATTTAAACTGCATTACCAACCAGTGTTGCATGTTTCTGGTTTGTGAACAGCATGGAGTAATTCATTTAGAATAATGAGAAGATTAATACTAGGGCACTAATGTAATAGCTGTTGTAAATAAGGTTTTGTAGTTTCATGTGAATAATTAATTAGGACTCTACTTTCAGCAGTAATAGTCATCCAGATTACTAATGGCTTAGCTATATATACATAATTCAATTTAATGGTGACTTGGTAGATAATAATACCAATTATTATAATAAACCAGTTTCAGGCCACCAACACCTTCAGGGCCTTCTGTGATGGCCTAAAAATACTGATGACTGATGTTAATTATATTTTGTCCACTGATACTTAATAAGTAGTTCCTAATGATCTGTACTCTTCGTTTCATAGCTTTTTTGGGATTGCACCACTTCCAGATGTGTATTGTCTTATGAAAACATTTAACCAATCACATTTCAGCATCATTTGCTGCCTAAGGCCTTCACTATCAGTTCTGTGGCCCAGTAGCATAAAATAAGCATTAAATTAACTGTTGCTTCAACCAATCAGATTTTGTTTTTAAGGTCCAAGGACTTTTTAATGAAACTAATTGAAGTTGTTTTCAGGAAAATATGGATTTTGTACAAATATTCAGGACTTTTTGTAAAGGAATTTTGAGGTTTATAGTTGGTTTGTTGGTTTATTGTTTTTTTTTTATGTGACTACAACAGTTATCTTTCTGCAAATCAACGGCTCTTTATACTGCATTTCGTCATCATAAGATGGTTTTTAACAGCCATAAAATAGTTTTTGACAGGTGGATTGATTCAGACATAGTATTACAGAAGGCCTAGGTATAAAATGCACTGCCCACTTTGTAATAAACCGGTGATGGTTACGTTGGTGAACATTAAGGCAGGAGTATATAGAATATTATAATATTCTAACCAACACACAGTCTAAAGATACTGAGGTAAAGCTGAAGATGGATAGTTTCTCTGCACGTAGCCACAAATTAAGAGTTGGTGTTTAAATTGAGTTCAACATTTTTCTTGATTGTTTTCTGATTGTGAATCTATCTGGTGGTTGTTTTACTTTACTATTAAAACCTGGGCTTTGTATTCTGTACATCATTCCCACTGACTATAAAAAATATGGGGTGTGTTTCGAATGGGATCTCACTCGTGCCCATTTGAAGCACTGGCTCAGCGATTTAAAAGCTGCACAAAAAAACTGTTCTGATAGCTGTATAAACCAGACGGAAAAATTATAATCATGCAGCACCCATTCAGGGGGGGAGTGGATCAAACCTTCAGCTTTAATACTGAGTTAATAACTCAATGGCCATGCTTAGACGGGGAAAATTAATCCCCACTGTTAATTGTCTAAGATTAATCTGCAAGCGTAACATTTATAGCCCTAGAGAAGGACTTGCGTCAGAATTCTGGCACACTTAATCGATGAGAAATGAGGAGAGCGAGGGGAAAAAAATGGGATTTTATGAAGGTGCTAATAGGAAAGCCATAGTGAAGAATTGATATCTGGGAGGCAAAACTCTTTAGGTGCAATTTATTACTGATGGCAGTTATGGCTAAAAGTTTAAGGCTGGAACACAACAAGCTTCTTCGGGCCACTCAAAGTATCAGGTCGTCATGCTGTTTTGGTCATCTGTTCAAAGTGATTGTTGCATTGACTTGAAATGGACTTCATGCTCCAATGCCTTCGAGAATTCAACTCAAAGCTTATCACAGCCAAACAAAATGAGTGGGGGTGCTTGCGCATCACTCTAACCACGCTCTCGGGGAGTTCCAGGAACGAACACGTCTTTAAAAATTTTTTATTTTGTACCGTTTTTTGGATGGTACAACTTTATTGCCGTTTTCTTAATTCCTGCAGCCTGTCGCTCAATTGCACCGACTAAATTGAAGTCATGCTTTGATTTGTACTTGCCCTCAAGAAACCCAAAGTTAGATTTTCTGTTAGGAAATAAATACACAAAGTTTGTGCCTTTCCTTTCCCATGTGGAATAATTTACAGTTCGCTGTTTCGCGGCCCTGCAGCAACAGAAATAATGAATAGATGTGAACAGAGGTAGCAATTGAGGAACCGGTGTGCTCTGTAATTGCCCCTTTGCTTTTTAAAGTCTAATTGAAAGGAGACCCTGTTTACGAGCGTGACACACAAAACAGTGTGAACTTGCAAGTTCAGACCCTAAAGCAAGGAAGGAATGCAAAACGCCAAATAAACACGCTTGCAAATGCTGCAGGCTAAATGAATCCCTGAAACGAATCCCTTTCTAAATTCCTACCTTCCTAATTACATTTGTAAAGATGGTACTGTATTAATTGGGCACCCAATTCTCACTGGACTTCTAATATTATGAGTTGCATGTTCTGATATTAAACGGGTTACTTAATTGTGTGCCAAAAATTAATTTAAAGATGTTTCCAAAAAAAAAAAAATCTAATTGAATTTCATGGCTTTTAGTTCTAGAGTCTATAAACAGAGTGCAAGAGAATATTATGGACTTATTTTGGCTGTTGGAGTAATATATGAGTCTTACTAAATAGCATTTAATTTATTGGCTGTGTTCCAGAAAGCCATTGCATTTGTCCTTTGAGAACTGGTACTGATTACACTTTTGACTTTATAAGCCGCATGAAGACAGAGAGCACTTTACCAGTTCACACTGGCAGCTACACCGATTGACAAAGCATCCAGAAGGCTTTTATTTGTATTAGTCAGGACTATATATAGTAATGCAACACAAACAGAAGTGTTGTCATCACAAAGAAGCTAGAGTAGTTAACCAACTGGATGGCGTTTGTGCCTTTACAATTCTTTAGCCTTTAAAATTCTTTTGACATTAATTAATATACAAGCAATTTAGCCGAGATGGCATGTGATATTTTGCAGTGCGTGTTAAAACTGTATGATTTATTGCACACATGGTTTATTAAAGCAATAAGGCACGGGAGGCTGTGTATTATTGTGTGTAAATCATGGGAAAGAGATGTTGTTAGGCACGCACGTAGCGTTTTTTCCTTTGATTTATTCACAATAATACACAACTCCGAGGCGTGCCTTTTTGCTTTTATAAAATGATTATAAAAACACCATGATTAAAAAACATGGTTTAATTCATAAATTTGTTTATCCTTCATTCATTTATCATCTTCTTCTTAATCCTCGACTAGGGACATGGGGGGTTCCCCATGCCCATCGTGGGGAAAACGTTTCATGCGCTGGGCAGATACACTCTGGAGATTGGGCATGTTTACTTACACAGACACACACACACACACACAAACACACACTTCATATGGGGCAATTTAGAGATTTCAGTTTACCTTGAATCCACGTTTTTGTACTGTGGGTGGGAACCGGAGAACCCGGAGCAAACTCATGCAAACACGGAGAGAACATGGAAACTCCGCTCAGATTGGGATTCGAACTTGGATCCCCAGCACTAAGCAACCATCCTGCCTAAATATGTTTATTTAAAAAATAATTAATTAATATTAATAATCAGCTCTTTCGTGATGTCATCTAGTCCAGTTTTTTGTGTAAACGTTTATTGCTGAGTAACGGGATTCAGGCATAGTGCTCATCAGGAATTAATCTGTATTTAAAATTATAGTACATGATTTAAAATAATGTTCTACCACATCCATACATTTCTTTTCTCGTGAGAAGGAACAGTTTGTTTCTGGCAGGAATCAATTCTACGGCACTTTGTTCTTCTTCACAAAAATCTTGTACAAAAATAATTTATTTATTTCCTGAAAATGTTTGTTTGTCTCTAATTCACACTTTATTTGTCTTTAGGATACAGAGATCATCAACACAGCCATTCTGACTGGCCGGACTGTTGCGATCCCGGTCAAAGTTGTCTCCATAGAGCTGAGTGGCACAGTAACTGATATCTCCTCATCTGTGGAGTGCAAGTCATCCAACGAAGACACCATTAAGGTACTATTTATTTTTTCAAGGGGGTTCGCGGGGGGTTTCCCAGGCCCATCCATGGGAGAATGTTTAGGGCGCCGGGCAGACACACCCACAACAGAGACTTTTAAACTCTACCGAAAACGACACTCTCCATAAACACTGTGACAACACTTTTCCAACAGACACCATCTTACAGCTGCTATATTTTATATTTCATTTTAATTCATTTATTGCTACTTTATTTTTATATTTACATTTTTATTATATATAACTGACCAGTGATAGATTGGCAACCTGTCCTGGGTATATCTGCCCAGCGCCCGAAACGTTCTCCCCTGGATGGGCATGGGGTACCCCCCCACGACCCTAATATAGGATAAAGTGGAAGATAATGGATGGATGGATTTTTATTATAACGCTATATTATTATTATTTTTTTTTATTGTTATTATTATTTTTAATGTAATATTTAAATTTTAAAAAACTTAAATTAAATTCTACCACTTTCGAAATGCAATTTTGTTTACATTTCATGTACCACATGTTACATAAATGACAATAAAGTCTCCTAGAATCCTTGAATCCACTATATAAGGACAGTTTAGAGTAGTCAATTCACCAGCAAACCCGGAGAAATCATCTTGGTCATTGTGAGAACATGAAAACTTTACCCAGATCGGAATTCGAACCAGGATCTTCGGCTCTAAAAGGCAATTTTGCTCACCTCTAGGCCACTGTGCCACCCCTTTTGGCATCCTGTTTATTAAAAATGTATCTTTTAATCATTATTTTTGGAAACGATTTAGAACCCAGGTCTCTCTTAATTAAATAAGTTTTAAAGACGAATAACGATCTAACACGATCACCTCATTTAGTCATCAGAAAGAGAACTTGGAGAAACTTCAGTGAGCTACGTTGTAACTCAGGACTAATGTAATTCCGACCCGTTATTTAGATAAGAAAATGCATAGCTCAGCATTAAGTACAGTTACAATTTCATTCCCCTTTTTTGTAAAATTACAAAAACATAAGAGTAATTTAATCTAATAATGCATGTGCAATAAAACTGGGTATCCGATTTTAGTATGCTCCTCACAATGACTTAAGTCAAATGATACTGTCACTCTTAGCCTAACTTAAATAGCTTCTTGCTTTTTGAGACTGAATTATCCAGCTCTCCATCTCTACTGCTGCATTTGATTTCTTCACTGTAGACATGGGGCGAATATGAATGCTGCATCTAATCTCACTCTATTCCTCAGGAAAAGCCAAACACACTATTAAATATATAAACCTATTTCAATTATTCTATTAGGAAAGAACCTTTAACCGGTGATGAGCGAAAGGGTCAGAAAAAAGATAAAAGTCTTTAGAGGAGTAATTGCTTAAGATGAGGAGTGATGTGCAAGAGTTGTAAAGTAGCTTTAGACTGACTTCAGAAGAACATTTATCTCAACGATTGTTGAAATGTGTTTCATCTATGGGACATTACAACATCAGCAGAAATCAGTACAATCAACGTTTTACTTGGAAGTAAAGTACTTTCATAAATCGCTTTGTATAAATGTGGATATGACTGTGGTTTAAAAATGCAACCATCGTCTGAAAAACTTAATTAGCGACGGTTGCATTTTCATCTTTGAGAAAGATAATCGTCAAAGATGAAAGGGAGAGAGAGTGAAGTATTCAGTTTAGGAAAACGCTCCTGCAGGTAAAGCAGCAGCACCAGCCAGTGGAGATGAATGGAGTGGCAGTGGAGGGATTTGGAAGTGGGATGGCTTAAAAGACATTTCCAGATAGCAGAAGACAGTAACAGATTTGGTAAAATTAGTGCAGTGGCTGGCCGTGCATTTCGCACCTAGACTGAATCAATCCACCTGTTAATAACAATATTATGTCCAAACCATAGAAACCATCTTATTATGCAGAAATGCATTCCAAGATATCTTGCATCACAGATAGATAACTTGTGTAGCCACACATAAAAAATCACAAGGAATAACCTCATATTTATTTTTTATAACATCTCTTTTTATTGAAAATATAAAAAATATACATTACAGACAAACCTGTATATGCTAATACCACAGGTACCTACAGTTAAACACAAAAAGAGAAAACAGGAATTGGCTGTAATATAAAATAGAACGCCCCAACCCTATAGGAACACACATGCGTATGAAAGTAAACATGTAAAATCAGTGTGCAGTACTTTCTAGTAGCTAAGAGTATTATACAGAAAATAAATAACAGTATTTATCAGCCTATCCCACCCAACCCTCAAAACGGCTGTAAGTGTGAGTGGGGAAAAAAAGTAAAAAAATTTTATATATATATATATATATATATATATATATATATATATATATATATATATATATATAATTTTCCCCCTGCTAGAGGGTCTTGGAGTCGCCAACAAAAAATCTGTTTTACTACGTTTTACTCGGTTAAAGTATGAGTATGGAAAGTAATAGATTGAAATGCATCTGATGGATTACGGATTACCAGAATACAGCCCAGTTTGAGAGTTTTGAGGAAAGGCACCTGGTAACATAACGCCATATGTATACAGTAGACATATATAGCGTGTAAAGAAAAAAAAAGATGCAAAATGATAAATAACTCTTAAAAATCTGAAAAGTTTTTTTTTTTATAAGTAAAGACTTATATTTTTATAAGTAAAGACTTATATTGTTGTTCTAAAAAACAAAAGTCTTTAAAAAGCTTTTTTTAAAAATAGGTGGTATCTATGTATATGTATCTACATATGGTTGGTTGTATAAGGGTTAAATCCCAAATACATTTTCACTTCGAAGTACATTGCAGAAATGATTTCATTCCACACAACTGGGCATACATACTCCTCACCTTTCACTTTTAATATGCCCATCTGACATCCCTTATTCTCACCGAGGGGATAAATCTATACCTCAAATGCAAGGAGAGACCAAGAGTTGCTTGGAAAGTGGTTTACGATTTCGAGGCTACTATCTCATGGCTTATCGAGTGGGTTTGCTTGACTGGCCCATTCGAAATGAGCCGTTCGCGCTGTGACTAACACACACCCTGAGAGATCAATACAGCACTCAAGAGAGAAAAATAAGAAACTAGAAGAGAGCAGGGACAAAAAAGACAACTTAAAAGAAGCAGAGAGACAATGCATTAGAAAATATAAACCTGAAGAAAGTTCTGGAAGCTTAAATGAGTTTTTGCTGCTGTGATTCACTGACTATCCAGGATGGCCCTGGGGTTCGCAGGGTTTAGAGCTGATTACGTAAAACTACTGAAATAACAGTGACATTGTCCTACTGTTAAAATTTTTTTAAAGTGTTGCTGAAAGTGCATAGTTTTTGTGAAAACATTATAAACTATTGTTTTTGGTGTCTCGGTTTTGATCTCCTTTCCAGTAATGACTTTTACAAATGGCTTGAAGGCTTATATAACAGAATTCACAAAACTAAGCTCCAATAGACTTTCCTACATGGGGCAACACGGCCTCTTGGCACTGGGGATCCAGATTTGAATCTTGATGTGTGTTTTCCCTGTGTCCATGACTCTAGTTGAATTTTTTCTGCTTTAAAATGCGTATGTGTGTGTGTGAGAGAGTGTGCCAAGCGATAAATTGGCGCTGTTCTGGGTGTCCCCTAAACTGACCAGTCCCCGAAACGTTCTCCCATGGATGGGCATGGAGAACAACCCCCTGTGACCCTAGTAGAGGATTAAGCAGAAGATAATGGGATAAAATGAAATGAGAATTCCTATATGAATTAAAGAAAACTGGATACATCTTGGGGCGGCACGGTGGCTTAGTGGTTAGCACGTTTGCCTCTCAGTGCTAGGGATTCCTGGTTCGAATCCCAATCTGGATGAAGTTTCCATATTATCCCAGTGTCCGCGTGGGTTTCCTCTGGGTTCTCCGTTTTCCTCCCACAGTCCAAAAACCTGGATCAAGGTCAATTGAAATTTTTTAAATTGCCCCATATGGAGTGTGTCTGTCTGAGAGAGTGTGTGCCCAGCGATAGATTGGTGTCCTGTCCTGGGTGTATTCTCCCCTGGATGGGCATGGAGAACCCCTCCGCGACCCTAGTACAGGATAAAGTGGAAGATAATGAATGAATGAATGAATGAATGAATAAATACATCTCTATACATTCTCTATTAATATTGTTATTTATAATAGGCAATATATTCATTACATTTACATTTAGTTATTTAGCAGGCGCTTTTATCCAAGGTGACTTAAAATTAAGTAAAACGACACCAATCAGTAGAACAGAGGATCCATTTACACTGTAGTATTATCAAACCCTATCATTATCCAATCTGGCTTTGATGCCTAGATATACCTTTTTTATTACTGTAGATAGCAAGTGCTTTTGGAAAAGATGTGTTTTGAGTTGTTTCTTGAGGATACTATATGTCTCAAGTTCAATTTAATTATAGAATTGAACTTGTTCTTCTTGTAATTAGCTCTGTTCTGAATGTGATGAGGACAGTGGTTATTGGTCTGAGTGCAAGTACACTGAGTGTCCGAATGTGAGATGAGACACTGTGGGGCTTGTTTTTTTGGCTTCAAGTGCAGGAAGCTGTAAACAATGCCCAGCCAGCTGCTACCTCATCCTAAGATGAACATACAGGCCATAGAGGACAGCAAACTATGACCCACTAAGTAAACAGAACACTCATACTGCACTAACCAAACAACACAGCCACTCGATTCCAACAACATGTCACATGAATTACAGCCGTACAGAGGACATACAATAAACTGAATGTAGTTTGCACAGATATAAGATATATCATATCAGACACAGAAAGAGTTGGATGTTTTATTTGTCATTTTTGGGGGATGATCCAATTTTATATATATATATATATATATATTTTTTTTTTTTAATTTAGCTTCAATTTGGGACAAATTTGGTTTATAATTTAAGGGGGGGGGGAATATATATATATATATATATATATATATATATATATATATATATATATATATATATATATATATATATATATATATATATATATTTAAATAAAATGCAAATAGGGCTAAACTGATCTGGTTCGATGATCTGGTTCAGGGTTTTCCAGTTTACACCCACAGTCAAAACACATGGATTCAAGGTGAATTGGATGCTCTAAGTTGCCACTGTCTGCATTGCCCCAATGTGTGTGTGTCTGTGTGTGCCCAACAACGGATTGGCACCCTGTCCTGGGTGTATCTGATGAGAAATACAATTAACAATGACAGTTAACTAAACCTGCAAACTAAAAATAAAAAGCTACAATGATTGATGCAATTTAGTATAAAGATTTATTTTCCCCTTGAAGTTTACAAATGATTCATTTGTGAATAATCTCTCTATTTTGACTCATTGTACTAATAATTTTGTAAGACGGAAGCAATGAGTCATCTTCATTGATTCATTTATTTGTCTCCAGAACATTTGTGTGCCATTTTAATTTATAAACCAACCTTTTGAGTCTTCTGTTTGCTTGTCACGTGACCGCTGTGTTGTCACATGTGTAGAAACAACTTATTTGTTTGCAAATCCGAACTTGAAGTTGTCTGGTCACATGACTAAGGCATATCCTCAGTATAGAAATGACTGCTACTGAATGTATGTTTAATTTGCCCTTCAGCAAGAAAGGTTTCATATTCCTCTGGTCTTTAATGATCAGGTGGGCTAAAGTGAATAGCTATAATTGGATGAATAAAATGACATTTTTATTGATAGGTACAGCGCTCTCATGCAGGCGATTGAAGTAATCAGTCATTTTAACCGAATAACTTAATAAGCTCTGGTCCAAAGTAATTCTAAAAAGCATGCCATAGTGAACCTGTGTAATAGGTTTACCATGTGAAAAAAAGCCATGTGGCTTTTAAAGTCTAAGGGCAATTTAGAACAGCCAATTCACCTTAAATCCTTGTTATCGGACCGTGGAAGGAAACCGGAGAACCTAAAAACCCACTTGGACATGGGAAGAACGTGAAACGATCAAGACTTCAAACCGGTCAGTTGGTAACTAGCTTTACAAATGACCCTCGGCCTCTGCCAACGGCCAGCAGAGGGTTGGCAGATCATGGTTCTCCACACTTTTCCTTTTACTGGGATGGAGAGACTCATTGCTCTCTACTTCCGCCGAAATGCAGTGGCAGTTTCATGTGTGCTGCCCCTTCTCCTACCCCTATGTGCAGTGGCATGGTCAGATGAAAATAGTACACACAGTTATCACAGGACACTCAATGTGTGTGAGGGGCAAGTTAATTTTTGAAGTGTTATATGTAATGTCCCATTACAATACTTAGGTCTGATGATTGATTTCAGATCCGCAGTTGTAGTGAATCCTCAATGCAGCTGATCTTAATCAAACACAGCGCTACGCTGCCATTGTCAATGGCTAGACCAAAAACTCAAGATACAGATGTCACGTAACAACACACTCTTAAAGCTAAAAGCTAAAGAAAACAATTAAAAAAGAAAAAACTAATGCAATTAACAAAACTAACTATGAAAACTGCATAAAATTTGCATTTTATTTCTTTCAAATCCTATGATGATTTAGTAATACACAAGTTGTTAGTTTTCCTGCAGCTATTTTCCCTCCCTCACACCCAACACATCTGTATTTAAAAGCTGCACTTGGACAGTTGAGGCGCAATGCAAAATTCACCCAGCACTTTTCTTAATTGCAAACACCATCATTCAGTCTGCGAGTGCCATTAACCCACATTAAAATTTTGGCCCACTCTATTACCCCCCAAATGCACTGTCAATTTAAATACTTATCAGCACCCCATTATGTATGCGTGCATGCTTCACGAGCCAGGTATGTGCTTTTAAAAGCTAGCTTTATGGACACAAACAGTCTTAAGTACTGGCCCATTTCTTCCTCTCAGCTCGGGTCTAGGTAGTAGAAGGACATGGCAGCATCAATTTCTTTGAGCGCATTTGTTTACCGGCATGCACTTGTGTATTAGGATGTCCACAGCATTGAAATCCCTGAATGGGACTGTGCCACATTACCAAGGGCACTGAATGTGGCAGAAAATCACAGCCACTTAGAATCTGAGCCATCCTCCCCAGATGCCCATGACACTCAGGAATCCTCACTGGGTTTACCATCTCGAATTTATGATTAACCTTAAAGAATGCAGGGGAACATCAGCTCAAACAGAACCTCAAAGTGTTTAATGGGTAAAATAATAAATGGCTTTATGAGACAGTTAGAGCTGTTTATATTACAGTCTGTCACTAACGCTGCATCTCTTGTGGCTGCTCTCAGCATGCAACATAATGCACAATGTATTTTTCATTTGTACACCAGTGTATAAAAACATCAAATTACTAAGACCTATTAGTCTAGTTTATTTTTAAAAAGTTTTTTTTTTTTTTTTACATTTAAATACATTAGAAAGCTTAAAATCGATCCCGGCGGCACGGTGGCTTAGTGGTTAGCACGTTCGCCTCTCAGCACTAGGGATTCCCGGTTCGAATCCCCATCTGGGTGGAGTTTCCATGTTCTCCCCGTGTCTACGTGGGTTTCCTCCGAGTTTTCTCCCACAGTCCAAAAACATGGATCAAGTCAATTGAGTTCTCCAAATTGCCCCATATAGAGTGTGTTTGTGTGAGTGAGTGTGTGCCCAGCGATGGATTGGCGCCCTGTCCTGGGTCTATCTGCCCAGCGCCCGAGACGTTCTCCCCTGGATGGGCATGGGGAACCCCACCGCGACCCTAATAGAGGATAAAGCGGGAGATAATGAATGAATGAATGAATGAAAATCGATCCCACCAGAATCCAAACAGAAGAGAAAGACCAATATGTGTTCGTGGACGGCACTTGACTGCTTTTTTAAATGCATGTTTAAAAACACAATGTCACAATGTGATTTGTGAGTCATGCCACAAGTATCTTAGGGTTATAATTTCAGCTATACGTTTTAGTTTGGATGCTAAACTGAGCACTAGCCTCTTATATGCCTTAATAAAAGACAATAAAGCAATCCTGTTTATTCTTATCTTATTCTTATTCTTGTCCTCAATAATTACAGTGCTTTAAGAATTGTAATTCTTTAATTACAATTTTTTTATAAATCTTTTCTTAAAGTCATTAAGAAATTAAGCATGATACATATACATAACCATAGCATTTGGGATTATAGAAATATAAATGAACTAGCCCCTTCTCTGTCCGGCTTTGTTTGGATGACGTTTTCTGCCAACAGTGTAAACATTAATTCAATTCTTTATGTTTTTTTTTTTTTGTTTTGAAAAAGATCCTTTATTTATCTAACTGAGAAAAAATATATAAAAACTCTGTGCCCAATAGCACTAACCTCCCTTGGCCACCAATCACTGGTGTTGTGAAAGACATCTTTAGCCTCTTCTTGGTGGATGTAAAGAGAATATAAACCTCCACAGGGTCCTAAATAGTAAGCGTCAAAATGTCAAATGCTGTGGTAATTGAAGCAATGTTATGGATTTGTATAGGGAACACACACATATGAGATCATCTTTTCATTGCCTTTTTGTTACCATGCCTACAAAACCATGAAACACTTTTGCTGTAAACTCTTGAAAGAAATATTTTATTTGCTTAAATGATCAATCTCATACTTCAGCATACTACTATGGGGATACCAATGTTTATGCCTTAAGTAGTGGCAGCACGCCTGGCCTTTAAAACCACTGCAGGATGTTTCATGTCTAATGGGTGGACGCCCAAATGAAAGATTCCTCAGTGTTACTGAAGCATAAATCTCTAGTGTCTGATCAAAGCCCCAGCACTGGGCTTGGGGGTGTTGGAAGCTGTAGCATATCCCCTCCCTGTGTTTTTGATGAGTCCTGTTGAGCCCTGGTGTACTGGCTTGATTAATATGTAGTCAGCACTGCATGTATGATGGGAAGGGTACACTGCAGTCGTCGCCCCGCCTGGACAGCGGCAATATTGCTGATGCATTGGAACTGGATGTTATTAAACTGGTGGTAAAAATGGGTGAACTGTGGGAGCCACCCACTGGGTGAACATTGCATAACGTTGTTAAAGCATTGTAACCTTACAAAATATCAGCGTCCAACTTTTTCTCTTTTTTCTTTTTCTTTTTTTTTTTTTTTACTGGTGGCTGAGTTCACCATTAATGAGTGGCAATAACAGAAAAAAGTTTCTAAATGAACCTCAGTAAGTGAATGTCAGAAGAGGCTGCCTTAATCTCATGATAAAGCACTAATGAACATTTCTTTGCATCAACTTTTTTTATTCTGGTGCTTATAGTGAAGCAGTGATTAGTGTGTCTGTTAAGTCTGGGACTTGGTCCAAAGAGTTGAATACAATCATTGTGTCCGGAAAAAAAGTTGTAATGCATTTAATATATCTTGCTTCAAATATGTGCTCTTAGTTGGCCTAGAGATCATCAAGGCTATGCACATAAAGAGGCATGCAGAGAATAATATGGAGGATGGAGTGAAGTTGGAAAAACTTGGCTACAGTTTATATATGATTATAAAGCTGGGGTCAACAAATAGCAGCATGCTGAGCAAATTTAGCCTACCATATTCAGTGATGTAACATTTTGTGGCTACCTATAGATGAATTTGAGAACTTTGTAATTGTATTCCACTACAACTCTTTTTTAACTCTGTAAAAAGTGATGCAACAGCAAGATAACAGACTTGGTTTAATCTTTTTTTAATGGTCCTGTATATTTAATAGCTTTGATAGAAGTGCCTGAAGCATCACTGATTTAAAATAATTCTGTCACTACAGTATAATGCATTTTTGTTATTTTGGTTAAATAATACATTGATTGGGGATCCAATTGGCATGGCAGAATAATGTTTGCCCTATCATCCAGAGATGACTGGTTTGAATTTAGATGATGCTTGTGGCGTCATCTGATGGAGAAAATACCTGATGGGTGTGAATTAGACCTGACAAAAATTGGGGGAAATAATCAATCCATCTCACTATCTCATTATCATCCATCTCCATACTCCTCCAGGGGAGAATGTTTCGGGCGCTGGGCAGATAGAGCCAGGACAGGGCGCCAATCCATCGCTTGGCACACACTCACTCACACACACATTATATATGGGCAATTTAGAAAAGCCAATTCACCCTGAGTCCATGTTTTTAGACTGTGGGAGGAATCTGGAGAACCCGAAAAAAAACACACGAACACAGGGAAAAAAAATTGAAACTCCACCCAGATAAGGATTCGAACCTAACCACTAATTGCTAACCACTAAGCAACTGTGCCACTCAGGGGCAATAATAATAATAATAATAATAACAATAATAATGATGATGATTATGATAATAACAAGTTGTTATTATTATTATTATTATTATTATTGTTGTTGTTATTATTATTATATTGTTTTAGACTATAGACATTATAAGAACTGCTAACAATCTGCAATCTTCTTCATATGATGCTTGCCATAAATGTCTCATGGCATTCATTATATATATAGTGATTTGTACATGTCAAGTGTTTATAGTAATGTAATATTACAAGTATGATTTGCAAGATTTTACAGATTGTAAGCATGTTTAAGACCTCTGGCATAAAATATACTTGACAAATGATATAACCTGTCACATTAAGTACAGAGATGCTGTTGTATCTGTATTGGTTCTTTCTGTTAAGAATCACCACAGAAGGAAGATCTACATATTCAACAGTTATACATTATACCTTCACGACTGCAGGCTCCAATTTATCTGGTTTTGGGACCAGCACTATGAGTACACAAATACACCCATAATAGCCTTGATTATTTAGTTTCTCCACCCCAATTGGGATTGCATCCAGGACATACTTCTGTGCATGGCAGACACAACAACCACTCCTGCTGCCCACAAAGGTTGTTATTGTATGTGTTTGTATAATGAGAGATACACAATATGTAGGAAGAATCGATCTGACATCCTTTTATAAGATCTAAACTGTCAGGTTATTTGATGTGCCATGCTTGGCATATTATCATTATCTAATTTGTAAAGGAGGAGCAGTCACTTCTGTCATCCTCAGCCAATAATTAGCATGTGACATAACAGTCTTGATGTCAAAACATTTCTCCGCAATTAGAAAAATTACTTTACTGATGTAATAACACTGATATGATACCTGGCATATACTGTCATAACCAAACTACAACTGGCAGATGAAATACTAAAGCATGTGTTATGATAAGTTCCAGAGAAATATTTCGGAACAATATTCATAAACTAATATATTTAAGAATAAAATATACAGTATTACAATTTTATTGGGTTTCTTTATAAGTTTATTAAGGTGGGCAAAACAGTGACATACTGGTTGGCACATTCACCTCTCAGCGTTGGGGAGCCACCCTATATTATAATATACTATAAAATAAATCTTATTATTAAAATTCAAACAGAAAAACATAAAAGTTCCAAATTTAAAGTAAAGTGTGAAGTGAAATCTTAGTGAACTTTTTTAAAAAAAAAAAGAGCTGCACTATAGAACCTTTTTATTTCTTGAGTAAAGTTACTGTCAAAATGACAACTACCTAAATAAAAAATAAGCTCCTTTTGTGATATTAAATATTGACTTTACTGACTTGTTGTTCTGACTTGTCTATGGTACGAATGGCTCTGAATGAAAGTTTGCCCCCAGAGCAACCACAAAAAAAAGCTACTAAATATTCCACCATCAGATATTTGCCCTCATCACCCATCCGAAAAGATACTGATATAAGAGCTCGTTCGTTGTCTGTCAGTCAGTGTGGATTTCTAATAGATGTTTAATGAGCTCTCAAATCTGACATTGATTCGATCAGCTCTCCTCTTTGTTTCTACTGAGGTTTTATGTAATTAATATCACAGTTTCTGAACCAAATGTCTGTCATGTATTTAAAATATTTTGAAATATTACAGGATAACATTTTTAATTAGTCCACAACTCAAAACTACTCAGAGGAAAGGACAATCTAAAAGGTGATGTCATTAATTTGTCTGTACTTTCTTCTAGACAACAATGTGATCAAATAAAAAGATGATGTAGACTCTGCTGAATAAGTGCAAAGATTCATGAGATCTATAAATATCTCAGTAATCATGTGAGTTTTGGTAGAGATCTCAATAAAGTCTCACATTGTGCTTAGATTTATTTAATTTTAAATAATCAACTTGTTTATTGATGACAGGTGTCGCAATATTAACTCAACCATTTGTCATCTAGAGACTAAGAGCTGTCCAGTGCTGAAACTGTAAATTACTTCTTAGTTGCTGAACAGTTAACAACGGGGTGTGGTAGCTCAGTGTTTAAGGTGTTGGGTTATCAATATGAAGTTGGGGGTTTGAAAACCAAGGCAACCGAAGTAACCAGGGTTCTGACCACAACCATCAAGTTTGTACACTTGTAGTATATTAAAAAAATATATTTTATTTGTATAGAAAAACAGTTGTGCAGGATTATGTCTCATTTTTGTCACATTGTTAGGATTCCGCTGGATCGCCCCCATCTGGACTCTTTTTGTATGGGTCTCCATGATCTGCATATTTCTGTTTAGTTAATAGATTCATTATTGTTAATTAACTTATGTTCATTCCCTTTCACTTCAGCTGTTTTTCCTTATCATGTGGTTTTCCTATAAAATATTAATATATTTTAATAATAATATAATATATATATTTTTTTTTAGCCTTTCCTTATGTCGATATCAGAACATCATTTAAGTTCAACAGAACAGATACTGCAGCTTTTATACCAAAAACAAACTTTCTTTTTCCTTTCACCTTCACATACAATGAACATCTTTTGCGGTCTTCCTTTCAGGTCTCTATGAATTGCGATTATGTCTTTGTGAATGGAAAGGAGACACGGGGCTCGATGAATACACGGGTAATCTTCACCTACGAGCACCTGAGTGCCCCTTTGGAACTCACGGTGTGGGTGCCCAAGCTGCCTCTGCACCTTCAACTTTCCGACAACCGTCTTAGCTTCATCAAGGGCTGGAGGGTCCCTATACTGCCTGACCGCAGGTGAGCTTTGCTTTTTATTATTATTTTTTTTTTTTTACTTGGTTTCTCAACACCACACAACACAGTGGCGTCCATAGGGCCCATGGAAATGTTTAAAGCCCTACAGCTGCAGTAAAGTTTAGCATAGATAGTAAATATTTAAAGATAATGAGATAAAGCTCTTATTTAGGAACTGTTGTTGTAGTTCTCTGCATGTTCTAATCAGCAATATCATGTTAAATTTATGACATTATAACAATGTTATGGCTATGTGTGCCCACACTTTTCTGACCTAACTTTTTCCAGTGGACAATGTCATCATGATCTACTAGGATTCATGTTTTTTTTGTTTGTATGTTTTAATGTTAAAACTTGTTTACACACATATCATATTAATATTGTGGAATCAGCATAGAAATGACTCGGCTTCGGGTTGCCATTTCCACAGAAGCCTTTGGCCACAGCCTTTGGCTCAAAGACATGACACGTTTCCGCTAAATGGCAACCCCAAATCCCCGAACAAGCAAACACACAGAGCATACAGCAAAAATGTAACAATCCTTGCGACCCACATTTCCTTAAACAGAACATGAACATTAATAAAAGCACAAAACATAGAACACCAGCGATGGATTGGTGCCCCGTCCTGGGAGTATCTACCCAGCGCCCGAGACGCCCGAGCCCTTGCACAAGGACCCACATTGGTAACTTCGGTGGAACTGGGATTTGAACCCACAACCTTCAGATTGATAGTCCACAACAACCACTGAGCTACGTCGCCTTAATGTTACAAATCCTGAAAAACTATGCTGGTAAAATAAAAAGTAAATATATGTATATTTTTCATAAATGCGTCTATTTTAATATATATTTGACACAATACAAATCAAGCAGTTATGATTCTACCTTAGGCGACAGCCTAAGCATAACTGTGCACAAAGCAAAAGTCCAAAAAAAAAAATCATGATTGAGTGATTTTTGGTTTAACTTAAGTGGCCTGCACAAAGCCCTGACCTCAATCCCACTGAATACATCTGAGATGAACTACAATGGAGTTTGCAAGCCAGACCAGCAATGTCTGACCTCATCACTTCTGGAAGAATGGGCAAAAATTCCTACAAACCCACTCCAAAATCTTGTCAAAAGTCTTCCCAGAAGAGCGCAAGCTGTTATAGTAGCAATAGAGTAGAATGGCGTTAAAATGCCGAACATGTTTATAAAACGTTTTTGATTTTAGTTCTTCAGATTTGCATAACTTGGGTATTTCTAATTACTTGTACCAAGTACATGATCACAGCTGTAAACATTGTAAACATTCATTCATTCATTATCTCCTGCTTTAGCCTCTATTAGGGTCGCGGTGGGGTTCCCCATGCCCATCGAGTGGAGAACGTCTCGGGCGCTGGGCAGATAGACCCAGGACAGGGCGCCAATCCATCGCTGGGCACACACTCACTCACACAGACACACTCTATATAGGGCAATTTGGAGAATTCAATTGACTTGATCCATGTTTTTGGACTGTGGGAGGAAACCGGAGAACCCGGAGGAAACCTATGCAGACACGGGGAGAACATGGAAACTCCACCCAGATGGGGATTCGAACCGGGAATCCCTAGCGCTGAGAGGCAAACGTGCTAACCACTAAGCCACCGTGCCGCCCATTGTAAACATACGTCCTGAATTTCAAAATACAAGCTATTCACAGTTGTTATTAGGTTCTAATTACAGAATTATTTTTTAGATTATTTATTTCCCACCACTGTTAAAAGCCTAGTGGGCAGAAATCACTACTTCAGATTTCAATTTATGTCTTTCAGAATGAAGATCGGAGCTTTTCAGTCCCATATACATGAGCTGGAATTACTGCCCGCTTAATTGAATTCATTCAAACAGGCCATTTAGATGGAAATGTGATCTGATTTGCTGATAGTAATCCAATTTTGAAGTGGAGTAAAATCCGCAGGCTTGTGCTTGGAGAGTATAAAATATTACTATTACATGCTGTAAAAGGCAGTAAGACTGATAAGCCCTGATAAAGTACTTAATTGTTGTGTATATTTGACAAGAAAGATCATATTTTATTGTAAGTAGGTTTTCCATAAAGACTGGTTTAAGAAAATATGAAAATGTACAATTTTTCGCCTTCTCTTGTTGATGTTCAGTAGAGCAACGAGTTTTAAAAATATTTTTGTGATTCACTTCATTCCTCAAATTATATTTTAACAGAATTGTGTAATTAGTACAACCATCCTTGGGTATTTTGACAAATTTTATTACTTGTATTATCTATTGTATCTGTTTTAAGGTTTAAAGTTTCTAAACTATCCATCCATTATCTTCCGCTTTATCCTAACTAAACTAGGGTCGCGGGAGGGGTTCCTTATGCCTATTCAGGGGAGAACATTTCAGGCGCTGGGCAGATATACCCAGCACAGGATGCCAATCTATCGCTGAGAACACACATATCCACACAGACTTTATAATGGCAATTTCAGACCACCAATTCACCTTGAATCTATGTTTTTGGACTGTGGGAGGAAACCCAGGTGTACATGGGGAGAATATGAAAACTCCACCCAGATTGGGATTTGAACTTCAATCCCCAGAGCTGAGAGGCTAACATATCTCAGTGATTAAATGATTCAGCGACTACTTTACTGTATTTTTATTTTCAGTCCAAACTAAGTATTAAGTCAATTACACATCAAAAATAGTAATCCAATCATAAGTCAATATAAGTATATGGAAGTATATGAAGAGGGTAGTAGTTTTAATAGGCAGTGTATACAGGATTACAACGACTTAAAACACGTGGGCTGCTTGTACTAGAAGCCTTGCTCTAAAAGACAGACTCCATCTGTTTCTTTCTACCAAAAGGTCATTGTGGAGAAAATACACCCCTGACAAGCTTATAAAAATAATGCCTCGCAAAGCAATAGAGTTTCCTGTTGTTCGAACTTGTGCTTTGATTTTTTTTCCCCCTTCCACCATTTCTGACAGTTTCGCTTATTCTATGGTTTTTACAAAGACGTGAGTAGTGGCACATTCTGGTAGAGCAATGCATTTGATGTCCCGTGCTTTAAAAAAGCCTTAAAGCGGATAAACACCAGAAAGAGGCAGTGTGTTACTTCAGCTGCCCCCTGAAAGCAGACAAGTCACATCATCTGTTGGAGATTCATCAACCAGTGGAGATGATCACCTGTCTACCACCCTGCCCTCACAGTGCTCCCCCATATGCATGTGATATTCTGATCACCTTAAGTGAACAGTAATGACATAGGACTCATGTGGATAAAACCAGAGTCATGATTAAGAGCATTGGGAGCGTTAGTGTAAGGTTTATTCAAATCAAATACGTAGCTTTGGTTTATAATAGTTTTAACCATATGTATTACAACCTGTGATTTGTTGAGGTGATTTCCATGTCCCTTTGTGAAGAATATAGGCAACCATGTGTGCATGGGTTCTATGGTTGCAATACTGGAACCTAAGATAAGTGATGGGTCATGACTTTGAAGAGTGGAGCCTGTCGCTTAATATGACAGACTAAAACTAACTGAATTTCCCATCTGATGCTGGTGATGCGTAGTGCTCATAGTTGCTGAAGTGATCTACTGGATTCATTAATACATTTATTCCTGTGCCCACATTAGTTTTTTATTGTCATTTAAATATAGAACTTAATATAGATTATGATTTTCTTTGTATCATACTGTAAATGCGGTGGCTCAGCAAAATGTTTGGAGCTTAGGGCTGGGATCCAGACTCGAATCCCAATCTGGCTGTTTTTTTTTTTCATGTTCTCCAGGTGTGCGCATGGGTTTTTTTCTAACACAGTCCAAAAAAACATGGATTCAATGTACATTGGTTGCTCTCAATTGCCCCTATATAGTGTGTGTCTGTGTGTGAGTGATTGGTGCCCTGTCCTGGATGTATCTGCCCAGCGCCCAAAACCTTCTCCCCTGGATGGGCATGGGGAGAGCCCCCACTTTCCCTAGTATAGCATTAAGCAGAAGATGATGGATAGATGGCTGAATACTGTAAATGCTATGTTAGTCACGTATAGTCACAAATGCTTGATCAAAAAAGTCATGTTTACGTGCTGCTTTTGGTTATCAATGATATTATCAATTATATTTTAAAGCTTTTGATTACCCTTCCTGCAGGTCTGTGCGGGACAGCGACGATGATGATGAAGATGAGAAGAAGGTGAGCCGTGGCTGCACCCTGCAGTACCAGCGTGCCCAGGTGAAGGTCCTTACCCAATTCCACACCACCTCCAGTGAAGGAACCAACCAAGTGATCACTATGCTGGGGCCAGACTGGCAGGTTGATGTTACTGACATGGTGCAAGACTCCCTTAAGGTTCTGGATCCCCGTGTGGCTGAGCTGGTGGATCACACCGTGCTGGTGGCTCTGGAGCAGGGCTCTACCATACTGAAGGTGAGAACGCTATATGATTAAAGGTTTGTGTCACTTTTTACAATTATTTATGAAAGTGACTGTCCTGTTGATATGGTTATAGAACACTGCCACATCTGGGTCCATATAAATTAGAATTCTTTGAACTGTATTGCTCGGAAGAAGCCTATTGACTAAAAGCTTTGAATGTAAGGTATTTTGATTGACAGTACCATTTTGTTGAACATGTTGAAGCATTATCACAGTTAATGATCATTAATCCCTCAAGTAGAATTTACAACAATGTCAATCCATCAAAAGACAATTAAACATTAAGGCATCCTGCAATAATTATCATTACATTCTTATGGATTCTAATTATTGATAGTAAGAGTTCAGAGTTCTGTAACTAAAACTTGGCTTTGGTTTAATATATAATACAGTAACTACATAAGATAAATGTTATTGGAACAACTCAAAGAATACCCAGACTTATTTTGTGTTGATCACGTTCCCCTCTCAGCACTAGAGATTCCTGGTTCGAATCCCAATCTGGGTGGAGTTTCCATGTTCTCCACGTGTCCGCGTGGATTTCCTCCGGGTTCTCCGGTTTCCTCCCACAGTCCAAAAACATGAATCAAGGTCAATTGAATTCTCCAAATTACCCCATATAGAGTGTGTTTGAGTGTGTGAGTGAGTGTGTGCCCAGTGATAGATTGGCGCTGTCCTGGGTGTATCTGCCCAGTGCCTGAAACATTCTCCCCTGGATGGGCATGGGGAACCCCCTGCAACCCTAGTAGAAGATAAAGCGAAAGATAATGTATGGATGGATGTTCCAAAAGGCAGGAGAGAGTGGTGCTCTGACTTGTGGTCTGAGAGATTTTGGGTTTGGCCTTGTGAGGATGTGCCTCCTAACTCTGGGTTAGATAAGCACTTATATATGGAGTTTGTATATAATAAGATGTTTAAATCTACATATCTGCCTAGTGCTGGTCAGCAGGCACATCCAAACCAGACCAAATCCAAAAAGTAAACAATGGCGATGATGTCTATATGGGCTCCACACCTTCACAATCTGTTGCCTTAAGATGGTTTCTTCCTTAAAATAACAACATAACAGAGAGTTTTTTCTTGCCACTGTCGTTTCGGCTTGCTCTTTGGGGGGTTTAAACGCTTTTCATTCTGTAAATCTGCTTTGTGACAGTGTACTGTTGTAAAAAGCACTATATAAATGAATTACTTGAACTTGAACTTGCCTCCAGGCGGTTGGCGTCATGCTGATACATGCATGATCTTGGTGGAATTCAAATGGAAACTTTTGTTCTTGAGAAATTTAATCTTGATATCAGTCTGAAATACCCACAGGACTCTGGATGCTTTGTGCTTTATTCTAAAGTATTGTGATGATAATTTAATTAAACTTGCATGTGTTAAGTCATCAAAACTTCACAATCTTCACTTTTTAGCGCTAAAAACATGAATACTTATCAGGGACTGATTTATTTAAAGATTGCTGAGTTGGCTGAGATGTAATAAATAAAAAGTTGTTGTAACAGCGAGCTGTAGAAATCTACATCTTTTTAATTGATTGTGATGTGTTTAAATGGCATCTATAAAGAAATACTAAATTTGCACCAACACATAAATACACTATGTGGACAAAAGTATTTGGACGCCCACACATCACACCTACAAAAGCTTTTATGACATGTCATTTTAAATGGCTACCTCCTCTGCAGCTTTAACAGCTTTTATAGAAACACTATTCTAGGAAAATGCTTTTATATTTTTTATTTTTTATTTTTATTTATTTTTTTTTTTACAAAAAATCTCCTTTGAAGATATTTGTCCATGACTAAATACTGGCTGAAAAAACATCAGACATCAATGATTAAGAATTGTGACCATGTACTAATGCCTGTATAGTCTAGTAACTGTATTAATGTATGTATGTGTATATCCCCATGCCATCCAGGCGAGAATGTTTCAGGCACTGGGAAGATACACCCAGGACAGGGCGCCAATGTATTGCTGGACACACACTCACTCACTCAAACACACACACACAATATAAGGGTGATTTAGAGCAGCCAATTTACCTTGAATCCATGTTTTTGGACTATGGGAGGAATCCGGAGAACCTGAGAGAAACCTCACGGAGAGAACATGGAAACTCCACCCAGATTGGGATTCAAACCTGGATCCCCAGCGCTGAGAGTCGAACATGCTAAATAAGCCAATGTGCCAACCTGTATGGTTAACCTTATACAGCATAATTACACCCTCTGCTGAACAGCATCGTATTTCACCATGGCGTAATTTATTTAACGAGAAATACATCAAAATACTACAAAGTACTACTTTTTTGAAGAATTGAGGTACTGGTACTGCAACGTAAATGTCCTTAATTTACCAGCAGCAATGATAAACCCCATCATAAAAGCAAAGGTTTTGGCAGTTTGCAGGTCTGGTGCATTCATATTTGTGTTAACCTTATGCCAAGCAGACTGTTTAGAAGGCTTGCCAGGAGCTTTACACAAAGAACAATGCAGCAAAGTTTGCAAAGTTACAGCTGAAGGATTTCCAAGTTTTCTCATATTTATTTCAGCTTTTATTTGACTGTCAGACCTTTTAAAGATACAGATTTTTCATAATGTCTTCAAACATAAAATTATAAAATTCAAATTTTTCATATATATGCATATATACTACATGGAGAAACATAGTGAAAAAAGTTTGGGGAAGGCCTGTTTTTGTTACGGTATGACTCCCTTGGTAAACAAAGGCATACTTGGGAGTTTTGTGTGGAAGCACATAATTGACAAAAGCCCTGAAGTTAAACCTTACCGGAGACCTTTGCAATGATCCAAAATGTAGGTTGCAATCCAACAGTGCTCTTATAATTTTGTCCATATGATGTAGCAGACATATCAACTGTTATTGTTTTATTATCATACTTACATAAAGTTCAAGTTCAAGTAATTTATTTACAGAGCGCTTTTTACAAGTGTATTGTCACAAAGCAGCATTACAGAGTTAAAAGCCTTTTAACCCCTAAAGAGCAAGCCGAAGCGACAGTGGCAAGAAAAAACTCCCTGTTATGTTATTATTTTAAGGAAGAAACCTTGGGAGGACCAAGATTCAGTGGGGGACTCATCCTTCTTGAGCGGCAGGGCAGCAAAAACAGTGTAGGACAGCCATGTACAGATTGTGTCGCAATTAGGTGACTGTATTTAGCAAATGGAAAAACTCTAACAACTGGAAAACTATTTGTTAGTCTATTAAGGGGTTCCTGCAGGACCACCAGTCTAATTATCCTGGTTCCATCCAGTAATCGTCGTATCCTAAAGGGGATAATCCCCCTTCTGCAGTGTTTGGTTCAGTAACAGATCAGGCTAATGTATTAGCTTCACATTCCAACATAAACATCTATGAAACTGTTTATTAGCACTCATGGTCTTATATGAAGTCATCTAGATTTTTGCAGAAATTGCCCTCATGGTTGCATTAAAAACTTTATTGGCTGGTCATACGAGAACATAAGGGGTCAGAGGTGGGAGACAATTGGAGTGTAGTTTTAAAAATTGAGCAAAACTTTTAAAGAATGTGTTAAATGAGGCTTACACAGGGTCATGGCCTGTGGAAAGGGAGCAGAAATAATAAGGAATACAACTGAACAAAGTTTGCAAGAATCAGTCTTCAGTTAAAACGCTTGAAATCTCAAGGACAGGGCTGACTAACCTTGTAATAATGTGATGCCTCTAGATTTTTGACAGTGAACTTTTCAACCTAGAAAGCCCAATTAGGAACCTCTGCTTTACTGTACAGGCCATATGGTTCTAAATCTGCTTACAAGATGCACTCTCTGTCATTGAAGTTACCTTATTTATCCTTTATTCTTTATGACATTTTACTCACAGGTAGAAAATAACCCTGTGAGCATATGGCCAATCTGAGGCATGAATGAATTCCTTTATATCCACATACCTTACTTGCTGGACTCATGTTTTTTTAGTTTAGACCACTGTTCTAGTTTCGAGGCTAATGCTCTCAGTACACACAGTGCATTCAAAATAGTTAAAAAGCTGAGAGCCTAAATAATATAGATAAGATTGATTATGGCCATTGGATTCTATGTCTGCTGAGAATCCATGATCCATGGTTTGAAAAATTTGTTGTTTGTCGAGCTTGGTCTTCCTAGTGGTGCCAACAAGGAAAGTAAAATATAAATAAATGGTACAAGAGACTTAATCTTACTCCACCATAATTTAATTTAAACATGTTCATGGGTAGGTCTTGCATTATAGGTCCATCACTGGTCACACACTTAGAGGCAGATGTGCTAACCACTACTCCACTGTGTACAATCATAATGTATCCATCCATCCATTCATTATCTTCCACTTTATCCTCTATTAGGGTCACGGAGGGGTTCCCCATGCCCATCCAGGGGAGAACATCTCAGGTGCTGGGCAGATACACCCAGTACAGGACGCCAATCTATCGCTGGGCACATATTCACTCACACAGACACTCACACAAACACACTCTATACGGGGCAATTTAGAGAATTCAATTGACCTTGATCCATGTTTTTTGGACTGTTGGAGGAAACCGGAGAACCCGGAGGAAACCCACGCAGACACGGGGAGAACATAGAAACCCATCCACTCAGGCTTCGAACCAGGAATCCCTAGCGCTAAGTGGCACTGTGACACTAAGCAACAGTGCCGCCCCAATCATAGTGGAATGATTCTAATATAATAACTAATAATTTTATTGATAATGGTTCCAAACTGCAAACCAAAGAAGAGAATTTATTTTTTAAATGATCGGACAATGTATACATAAAATGGAAATAAAATGATGATAAGATTCAGGAATTTCCCACATGCTTTTAAATTTACATTTCATTCATGTATTAAAGTTTTTTTTAGTTTGCTTTTTCATTTAAGCTATAGGCAGAGTATTCTGAGTAGCTCACTTATACCAGAAGTAAACATAATTTAAAAACAGATGTTGTTACATTTAAATAGCCTACACACGATGAAACGAGACCACTCTCATGTAGAGAATTCAGGGCTTTGATCTCCACCCTCATTACCCTCATTCCATTCGTTTGCCATCTAAGTTGTTAGTATAATTGTAGTGAATGGAAACACAGCCATAGAGATTTGGGGCTGTAATTGTGTAACTCAAAATGCACCAATATGGCAAGTGGATTGATGAAAAATAGTAATGAAAGTAAAAAAATTAATATGGTATTAGTTTTATGTGTGATTGTTTTATGAGGTAAAGACACGACTACTTTTTTCCTCACAATATAAGGCTGCTTATTAAAAATGAACATGCTAGGTCATTAATAATTAAAGATCTGTGTGAAACTTTTTGCGAACATTTCATGTTAAACACTAGCTAGATCATTTGCCAAGACTTGAAAGAGGAAAAAAAATCATTAAAAATGCTGGCTTTGTTGAAAAGCATCTTCAGTTCTTGTGATTATTTGGGAGATTTGTCAATTTCAAGCGTTTGAGTTTATATTTTCGTTGTATTTTTCCTCAAGCTTCACTTTTAAAGTTTTTAAATCTATCCATTATTTATTGAATCCTTTTAGATCTTGCTGCATAATTATCCGCACTTCTTTCATGTGACCATGATTGACAGAGAAAAAAAAACTTCCATTCTTTCAGACTCATGCCTACTGATTGCCTTTCCATAGTTTGAAATTGCAATATGCGTTAAGGAGAGGGTGTGGTAGCTCAGTGGTGAGGGAGTGGGGCTATTAATTTGTGGGTTTGGAGTTACCAAGTCCATTTAATTTACCAGTGTTAGAAAAATCTCATTTAAAAGGTTATACTTCAGGTTACACATTACACTAAACATTTTGTGTTTAGTTTCATGAAATGTAATGGAATGTTCTTTTGTATGAACTAAACTACAAGTGGCAGCACGGTGGCTTAGTGGTTAGCACGTTCGCCTCTCAGCGCTAGGGATTCCCGGTTCGAATCCCCATCTGGGTGGAGTTTCCATGTTCTCCCCGTGTCTGCATGGGTTTCCTCCGGGTTCTCCGGTTTCTTCCCACAGTCCAGAAACATGGATCAAGTCAATTGAGTTCTCCAAATTGCCCCATACAGAGTGTGTCTGTGTGAGTGAGTGTGTGCCCAGCGATGGATTGGCGCCCTGTCCTGGGTCTATCTGCCAAGCGCCCGAGACGCTCCCCCCTGGATGGGCATGAGGAACCCCACCGCGACCCTAATAGAGGATAAAGCGGGAGATAATGAATAAATGAATAAACTACAAGTTAACTATAAACTGTAAGTCTTGCTTGGTAACTGCTCTTAAGGGTCTTATCAGATAAAGTTTTGCCCCATATGCAGTAGAGCAGCTTGCCTTATTGAAACAGATTTAACCCACCCATGCAATGAAACACACATATCAGAATCAGTTTTATTTGCCAAGTATGTTACACACACAAGGAATTTTGTTCCGGCATGATGGTGTCTCTTTTGTAAATTGCAATTTACTGTATTTACAATATACAGTTATATTTACAAATAACAAATAACAAATTTGCTGTACAATATGATACATATGTATAAAATATAAAATATATATGGGAAGGTGCATTTATGTTGTGGTGAAGATTATAAGCTGTTTATAATTGTGATGGCGTGAGGAAAGAAACTGTTAGAGTGTCTGGTTGTTTTAGTGTACAGTGATCTGTATCGTCTGCCGGAGGGGAGGACCTGAAATAAATTGTGTCCAGGGTTTGAGGGGTCCATGATGATTTTCTCTGCCCGTTTTCTGGTTCTTGAGGTGTACAAGTCCTGCAGGTTGGGCAGAGGAGCACCAATGATTTTTTCAGCAGTTCTAATTGTTCTCTGCAATCTGCACATATACATGCAATTAGATGCAGATTAGCTTCTTCAGTATAGTTAGCTTGGTTAGCTTATACGTGCATGCACTGGAACGTGTGGATGGACAACGTCGGCACATTTAAATGCAGATTGAAAACGGGCAGAAACAGTGGTCTGAAGATTAAGCTACCTCAAATTGGGGACCTTCAGGTCACTAAGCCGGTGTATTAACTACAACCCTACGTACCACTGCCTCTACGCACATACAACTGTATGTGTAAGATATACAGGGGGCAGCAAAGGGAGAGATCTGTGAGCTGTCTTCCTTCTTCTGCAGCTGAACATGTCCTGCGCTCAAAAAACTTTTTTATTTTTAAATACATTTCTCTGCCTTCTAAGTAGTACTTAGAAGGCTACTACTTTTTTCCAATGTTCACCGAACCGGTGTGGGCCCTTAAGCAAGACCCATATTATTAATTATTGCATGGTGGACCCTATATTTTAATCCCAAACAACAAATTGGGATATCTGTATGTTGTTTTTGGATATAATTAAACATCCCCATATAAATGGTACCACATTATATCTGATTTTTTTTTTTTTATTTATGCATTTATATCTAACAATCAGGTAAAATGTAATGGATTTTTTTTAATGTGAAACTCACAAATAATCCACATGCACCTGTTCCAGCATATAGCCTAGTCTGTTCCTCAAGGATGATTTGCTTTGTCATGTTTACCGTCTGCTGCAATTAATTTATAGAAAACGAGTTATCCATTTTTAGGGACTGAATGCTCTTCAAGTGCTCAGTTCTTTGCTTGTTAAAATGTAGACATTAATTTTTCTTTTATTATCTATTTGGTCTTTGGTTTCCGTTTGTTGAATTCTGATCTCAGACCTGACTAGTAATCATTGCTATTACCAAACTATTCCACATTTCTCTGCCGTCAGGTGCAATGATAACTCTGACAAGAGGACCAAATGTTCCCTCATGAACAAACACTGCCTGGCAACACACCCCCAGTCCCTCCCCCGAGCACAGACACACAGCGAGTTACTTTATTCAGTAATATCTATTCATATAGCCACAGTTTCAGGTCTCCAGTACTATTTTGTTAGCAGTTTCAGGCCAATTGCATTCAGCGCATGTTGTACGCCAACACTTTGTTCAAACTAATCAATTTCAGTCATTACAGGTTGGTTAGACTTATCACTTAAATATTGTCCATAACATTCCTTCTTAATTTATAATATGCATGGCATAGTCACCTCCTGTGTTTGGTTTGTTTGTTAATCACTACATGGCATTTATCACATGGTGAATAGATAAATGAGCATATAACAGCCAACTTTTTATACACTACTTTTTATTAAAATTATTTAAAAAATTGCATAATTACATACATACGTACGTATGTACGTACGTACATACATACATACGTACGCACATACATAATTTGCCGATTGCCATTGACAAAGCATGACTGGCATTTTATTATATACTGGTTGCATTCAGCTATTTTCTAAATAAGGTAGGAGACATGGCTGTTAAAAGAATTATAGCGGAAAATATATTGAACCAAAAAACTGTAAACTTTCACTTCCTGTGCAATAAGGAATTCAAAAAGCCAAATTCTATTGTTAAATACTTCCACGAACTTGACAAACATATATCAAAACAGACTGAAAGTGTACTGAGCTGTGTTTCCTAACAACTTACTTTATTGAGCCTTGGTACCCAATTTGTACCATATAAAAATAGTACACTGATCTTATAGTGCTTTCATGAGAGAAATGGATAGATAAAACCACAGTGGAAATGCACAACGGAAAGACTGGAGATGTTCAAGTACTATTAAATGTCATTACAGGCTTTCAGGGCTAAACTGCTCTGTTCCCTGCTGAGTTGCTTGTTAAATCCAGCCACCTCCAAACCCAATGTGATTGAACCTATTACAGCATCCATTATTTTTACTAATATTCCGCTTCTTGTTTTTGAATCTGGTTTGAAAGCAACTCAAAATAATGGTATAATCAGCTAAGACTTCATTCTCACTATTTCTACATGTTATTTTGTTTCTAGCAGTTTAAACGGGAGCCTGTATTTTTCAAAAATATTGAGAAAATAGATTCCCTGCTGTCTACGTGGTAGGATTTTGTTGACATTTCTCTTGGTGAACCTGTCACTTTTCCTTCACCAAGTTTCTTTTTTGACAAGTTTTATTTTTTTTTCTCTTCCATTCAGGAATTGTTGTTGTGTCTTTCATACATACAAATTATAGCTATGGCAGGTATATGTTTGTCAGTCAGATGACGAGCTAGAAATCATTTGTTTACATTATCTGTTTTCTGGGTGAAACAAAAATAGAAATAAATAAGTAAAATTTGCGTCTAGACTAAATCGTGAACAGTCCTGACAAACTATTGAGTTTCTTCCTGGCAGTTTTTACAGAACCAGGACAGGAATCTGAACATTAAGCATGTTTAATAATTTAAAATGTTTCTTGCACAGACTTCCTCTGTCATTTCACTCTGTAAATGAGAAAAGTTATTGCGTCCCTTTCTTTTAAGATAAAAGTTAAATATTCTGTAGACAGAAACAAAGTGGCTTATTAGCACATGTATTCCTGTCACTGTGCAAGATACATTTGGGAGTGGTTGCAGACTGTGGATTCTTTTATTGTTTTCAGACTAAAAGCTGTCAATGGAAGTCATAATGGCTCTGCATTGGTACCTTTGGTGATTTTTGTGGTAGTCGATTGAATTATTAATTAGGAGAAACTGCCTTCCTGGGTAACAGCAATTTAAGTTTGCTTTTGATCTTCTATTTGCGTAAAGTTGGCTGGCTGTGACTTTTCACTATCTATCCACTTGTTGTTTTCATTATTAGTCTGCTATCACCATCCTTGGTTAAGGTACTGTCCCAAAATTACCTTTAAAACTGTTCATTATTATACTATCAGGTCAAAAGGAATAATAATCACAAAATAATCACTGTACTCAAAAGCGCAAACTGAATAGGATACAGGTTTTCATATTAAACATTTTCGAACACTTGTTTTTCAGGTTGAATCACCACTGGCAGTGGAGGCTGTGCTGGGTGAGGTGGCATTCTCTGTGGTGGATGAGAAAGTGTCCATAGTGGATCTGCGTGTCCATGCAATCTCTGGACTTAGCCTGAGTCTCCAACCCAGTCCAGGAAACAGTCACACCATGGTGGCAAAGGCATC
Source organism: Corydoras sp. C115 (assembly GCA_019802505.1). Lineage (NCBI taxonomy): Eukaryota > Metazoa > Chordata > Actinopteri > Siluriformes > Callichthyidae > Corydoras > Corydoras sp. C115. The sequence continues at coordinate 551,513 of JAFMOC010000003.1, forward strand.
AGGCCTGCAGACGCTATCCACTTTAAAACAGGTACATTTACAGATTTACAACAAACATTTTATCATACATGTTAAAAAAAAACTCATTGTCCAAAATGTATTTAAAAGTTGCAATGCAGCTAAAATATTTTCCATTTGGAGGTTGTTATCTACTGTTGCTTGCCATGGCCATCCTATTTAAAGTTTGTTGCTCAGTATATTGGAGTTTACTTTCAATTTTGGACAGTCCAAAGGATTTTATTAACTACTAGCCTCTTTGCATGTGCTTGTACAGTAACGCTGTAAACGTTACAAACGTTGCAAACATTAATGTACACGTAACTGGTCACTGCGCCATTGAAATAGCAAACTCAGACTGTGCCTGGGTCTTGAAAGGAATGGCAAGTAATATATACACACACATATAGACGTTTAATGCTGGTTCAAAGCCAGTCAATTAGTTTTGGCTCAGTTCTCCAGAGTTGGCCCCACAGGTACAATAAAGGCCTGCTTGACATTCAGGCACATTAATATTTCCACCAGTATCGCCGCACAAAATTAGTTGCTGTGCTCCCTAATAGTTTTTTTCCTTCCCCTCTCATGGTCATCGGGGGATTGTTGTGCATTTGCTTTGTAATCCTCCTAGTTCCTTAACTGAAGCTTGAACTTTCGAACAAGGACCCAATAAGTGCCACCAAACAAATGTGTTCAATATCTGGGCTTGTCTCCAGCCTTTGTGGGTAAAACATTTTTGCAGTTTGCACTCAATTTGCTCTTTTGCTTAATATCAAGTAATGGAAACCAGTCTGAATTTAAACATCATACCCATGTTACCCCCACTTTACAGTTTGGCCAATTATTTACATTACATTTACATTTGGTCATTTAGCAGATGTTTTTATTCAAAGCGACTTACAAGGTGAGCACAGGGTTAATCACAACATCCCTGGACCAATGAAGGTTAGGGGCCTTGCTCAAGGACCCACATTGGTAACTTCAGTGGACCTGGGATTTGAACCCCCAATAGCCCAATGCCCTAACCACTGAGCTACCACGCCCAAGCCACTCCTGGATTTAATGTATATAATGCATGAGTCATGAATACTCTTACCATACAAGAGAAGGAGAAGCCTTATGCCATTATGGTCATTTCAGTAGCCAAAAAATGTTAACCCCCAATTCTTACTTTACTTCTGCTATATACGATAAATAGGTGATAACACATTAGGATCAGTACACTTTTCCCCATGCTCACATCTAGAAACTACACACTACATGATAAATAAACTACATATGTAATTACATACCTTAAATGAAAATTAGATTTGATTAGATTCGTCTTTTATTGTCATTGAGCAGAGTACAGATATAGAGCCAATGAAATGTAGTTAGCATCGAACCAGAAGTGCAATATATAATAATACATACATGAAGTGCAGTAAATACTGAAGTAAATAATGATTTGTATATACATATATACAGGAATACAAAAGTCATATACATACGTGAGATATACATTGGTCAAGCCCAGAAATCCAAGTGAGCAAAAGTAGTTCGTTTTAAGTTGTAAGGAAATTAGATTCTGCATTGTTTATCAGTAAAAGTGATCCAATCTAATCAAAGGCATTCTTTAGCTTCTGTTAGAGCTGTTAGTGTTCACTGTGAGCAGGTGAGATATTGCAGAAGTGAAGCTTCAAGTACATTGATTGGATGACCCAAAGGCATGTCTTATCCTTGATCCCATTTTTAGTAATGAATTCAAGATTAGTATAACAAGTCTGCGGTTAGAAATCTTATATTTAGAAACCCAATTTCAGAAAATTTTACCTATTACTTAGTTTTGTTTTTTAAGCAATTAGCATTAATCAAAAAAAAAAAACATTTCTCCATTTTATTTGGTATTTTTTATATTTTTGAAGTTACATTTGAATTTGATTACTAAAGCACCCTGCAAAAAAGTATGGCACAGAGGTTAGTGGCAGTTCAATGAGAATTCCATAAAATTATTTTAGTGTTATTTATTTATTTATTTATTGGTCTATTTAGTGTTAAAAGAATCAGAAGCGAAGGGTGTGGTAGCTTATTGGTTAGGGTGTTGGTTAACATTCTTTGATGGTTGTGGGTTCAAATCTTAGGTCCACTGATGTTGCCAATGGGGGTCCTTAAGCAAGACCCTTAACCCTTATTGCTGTATAAACCCTATGCTCTGATCCTAACCATCAAGTTGGGATACTTGTATGTTGCTTTGCATAAAATAGCCTGCTAAATAACAAAATGTCTAAAAGATTTGCAGGTAGACAATTTTTTTGTTTTAGCTTGAAGCTACTAAACAATCTGTGGTCGCTGTTTTCTGATTTTTCTTCTTGATGCTCCATACATTTGAATACATTGGCCTGAACCCTTTACTCTGAATGTCCTGTTTCTTTTTTGCGACAAATTGCTATTTGGAATCGATTTTTCACTTGTGGGGTTGACAGGAACTTGGGAGAATGTCAGGGCAACCTTGATACTAACAGTGCTGTCACTGGACCCTTCCAGCACAGAGCCAGACAAAACATGTTGCTTCCCATCTGTGTATGTTGAAAAGTGGGGATTGAACAAAAACACTCTTTGCCATGCCAAAATACTGTCACGCTATTTTTTCAACCCTTTGTCTATTTTCCATTAGGTACAGAGTTGAAGTGAGTGGAAGTCGTCTGTCTGACTTCTTTGTGCATGACATGAGCACAAGTCTGACACTGTGCCATTTCTGTTTTTCCATAACCACAGCCTATAGACTAGAGAAATGCTGGAGAGTCAGGCAGATTGTTTTGTTTGGCTAGCTGCAGTTGACAAGCTGTGGGTGTTAGGGTTTCTTTGTGAGCCTTTGGGTTTATCATTCTGTAGATGTGACAGAACATTGTTTAATTAAGACACAAGCCGTGATGCTTTGCTTGTGCTGATGGGGTGAATGCTAAGGTTATGCTAAGCTAATGTCTAATTAAACCTGAAGGACAAATTTGCAAGTTCAGAAGCAACATAATGCAACATGAGCAAAGCTGGTAGGGATTAACTTTTTCCTCATCAACATTAAGCATGTGTTTTCCTGTCAGATTTTAAAGGCCTGCTAAAATGATAGATTTCTGTCATATGCAATTCATTAATTAGATGTATGCTGTTTATTCAGTGACATTTCACACATGAGCTAAGAGACACAGGCCTCGTTATTTCTTCATCTTGATTACTCAGGGATTGTAGCAGCTCGGTTTTGTTACTCCTAAGTAATATTCATGATAAACCTGATTCTATTTTATTTCCTTACAGGAAGCCAGCCTTTCCATTTGGGCTTACTTCAGTGACAACACAGCTGTTCCTCTTAGCATATATGACACGAAGGATTACAACCTCAATGCCTCTACATTGGATGAAAAAGTTGCCTCTATTACCCAGGAGCCTCAGCAACGGTGGCCCGTCGTTGTTGCAGAGGGGGAAGGCTCTGGGGAGCTTGTGCGTGTGGAAATGACCATTTCTGAAGCCTGCCAGAAAACTAAACGCAAGAGTGTTATCGCCTCTTCGCCGGTACACGTAAAGGTACGTTTTGGGCCTGATGAAGACTCTGAAGAGGAACCAGAAGTAGAAATTGAGTCTGAGCCCAAAGTGCCAATCAACACAAGAAGACCAATCCTTGATTCCAACATAGGAGGCACTGACTTTGAACCGTCCAATGAACAACCAGCAAGTGTCCCTATAGACTACACCAACTTCCCCACCACCAGCAACCAAGATCCAACTACTGAGCAAGAAGAAGATAATGACGAGTTTGTACATTCACCCCGCAGCATGACTGACTTAGAGATCGGCATGTATGCCCTTCTGGGTGTCTTCTGTCTGGCTATTTTGGTCTTCCTAATCAATTGCATTGTGTTTGTCCTCAAATACCGCCACAAACGAATCCCACCTGAGGGCCAAGCCAACATGGATCATTCCCACCACTGGGTGTTTCTAGGAAATGGTCAGCCCTTGCAGGCCCAAAGTGACCTGTCACCACAGACAGCAGAAAGTCCCAGCAATGCTTTGGAAGGACCGCAGACGTGTTGTCATGGAGATCACCACAGCAGTGGAAGCTCCCAAACCAGTGTGCAAAGCCAAGTCCATGGAAGGGGTGATGGAAGTTCAGGAGGCTCCACCAAGGATCATGCGGAGGATGCCAGCTCACCCACATCCAAGCGCAAACGAGTCAAATTCACCACATTTACCACACTTCCTGCTGATGAGCTGCCCTACAATTCTATCCCCATCGCAGACGATGACGACATCCAGTGGGTGTGTCAGGACATGGGTTTTCAGGACCCCGAAGAACTGCATGACTACATGCGCAGAATAAAGGAAATTGCCTAATGGTGTCTGAGAGGTTTCTCTAAAAACCAAACTCTCCTTTCTATTTTCTCTTTCCCCCCTCACTCTACGAAGTTGAAGTTTCACATGAATGAAGAGGTGAACATGGACCTCCAGTCCGATTTCTTTAGGGTGGAATTTTGCACAGTGCATTTGCTTCTCTAAACGTTCACAAGTTTTAGAACTTTGCAAATGAAAACCTGCAAAAAACAATAGAGGGAAAGCCAAATACAAGACTAGGTGATCTTTTAATCTCTAGCACAAATGGCTTTAGTATGTGTGTGTCATCCTTTCTCAGGCAAAGAGGACATACAGTCTCTAAGGGAAACACAAAAAAAATTTGAATTTTGAGCAGTGTTGTCAAATAGGATTCCTCAAGTGCTCCATCACTCCGGTTGGAAGGAGGTATGGGTCACGCTGCTTTGGACAGGATATTTCTCAGAGGAATGCCACAAGTCATGGCACTGTGTCCACAGGTTTTCTTTCCTTCTTTTTTTTTTTTTTTTAAACATCCAAGTATTCTTCTCCAACAAAGAGGCCTTTGTAGTGCAGATTTTCATTTTACTCAGAGAAAAGTGTTTTAGAGGGGTCATTCTTATGCCATCAGTGGCAGCCTAACATTCAACCACACTTAATGTTAGTCAGTCATTGCAACATTTTTGCCAGTATTCAGAAACACCAAACACTGTCCCCATTTTCCTTTTGTCCAACATGCTGTTTCTTTTTGAACTATGTTGTCAGTGGCTGTTGCATTTTCATGCTTTGCCTAATTTCAAATGCCATCTCTGGTTCACTCATCGCCCTGGTGAAGTCAGATGCCTTATTAAAATAACTATTACAACCGTCATTATGTCTACACCATGCGTGTTTACATTGGGAAATGCTAAAACGAGGAGGTAACCATCCAGACTAGTGTGTGTAACTCAAACTGCAAAGGGAAAGACAGTAGCTTGTGCATTGACATTGAGTATTTTCATATCTCCAACATCCTTTTGCATGGGAGAAGAAATCGACACAGTTCGTTTTCCCAAATTTATAAATGTTTGTCTTGTGCTAAATATCTAATCATACTTACATAATGGTAAATGACATGTATTGCATTTCATGGCATGCCTTGCCATAACTGCCCCTCACCAGTTTCCCTCTAGTGTACATACAATAAATTTTATATTAACGCTCATTGGCATTACACTTATAAGTTACTATTCAGAGCTTGTTAATGGAGGTTGGATGAGTTTTTGTCAATCATTTAAATATCATCATGTGCTTTTTTATGTTTCAGCCATTGATGAGGAGAATAAGGAGGAATGCTTATTAAGATGCTGCTCAGTCATTTTTAGGATGTGAAATTTTGTGTAGTTACTAAATGTAGTGCATATTTGTTTGTTAAATTATGTCATTTCTATTGTTTGTAATTTTGAGCACTGGTTGTGGCGAATACACAATTTGTATTAGGACGTTTGACTTTTCACACTAGTAGCTGCCAGTTGGGGTGTTTTCTTGAGGTTGCATCATCAAAGCATTTTTAATACAAAGTTTAACTTTTTATTACTTATTACATTGCTACATTAAATATATATTTGCTTAGTTCTTTAGAGCGGATTAATGTCAATGTAAGCACTGAAACTGTCATGTACTAGTGTGGAAATTGTGGGATGGAAACTGTTCTGGAAGTGATTTAGCCAAGGATGATTTAAAAATGAGTACATGCCTTTCCATCTGTTCAGCGCACAATACAGTCATGAAACAATCATGTCTTCATCGTGTGTATCATTCATTTCATTTTGTCACCCATTAAAAACGTCTAACTGGACACGAGCTCAAAAACACAAGCGGACCTAATACTGACCCCCGAAGCACCTCCTGCATATCACTTAGCATTATATTATTTACAGCATCCCCATCTTTCTAATCTAAGGTTTATATGAAACAATAAAGTTAAGAAAATATAAATTGTATAAAACTATATAGTTTTTTTATTCAGATAACACTGTTCTGTTTTAAGGTTTTGACAGTTAAATCGAGCCTGGACTTGAGGGCTAGTGAATTCTTTTGGTTTTCAACCCAAATCAAATTACTTGTTTATTGATGGTGGCTCAGGACGAATGTAAATTGTATTTTGACCATCAAAAAGAAAAGAACTCCAATGTATGACTAAAGTCAACCATTAGGGTGCTAATGCCTAATAAGAGTAAGGTAAGTTTCTAGGAACAGCTCTATGCAGACTCTTTTTTCTTAAAGTTATTGACACAAGAAAACATCTACTAATCACAACGCACACATTTTTTTTTTTTTTTTTTTGGTGGTTTTATACCTATTTACATTTTATTGTATGTGCCAATAATTATGTGTCTGAGCTGATTCTAGATCTTTGCCAATGTGAAGGTAGAAATATGAGCTGGACTCCTTGGAAACCTGCTAAAGCACGGAAATGGCAGTACTATGCTGCCTCACTCTTAATGTACAGAGCACTGTTACAAATTCCTGTATTCTCCTGGAACAAAAATTAAAATCCCTTGTACTCCCCACTTATATGTAAGTACTTACAAAAATACAATGCATAAACCCTTGTGTTTGGTCTCTTCAATACTCACTGCACTTTCTTTTGCTAAAAATGGAAAGTTCTTTCTTAAATCCTAAGGAAACAACCGAGACGTGCTTGCGCAGTGGTGTGGGCAACCTCAAGGGACTGCACTATTTTGATAAGATGCAGCAGTAGTGACAGACCATACTCCTGGATTTATATCTTGCGGTTGGTGTCAATTTTAGCTTAAATCCAACATGTCACAGCTAATCTGACTGACAATAATTACATGGCTCAGGGTTAGAGCTAACACTGTCGCCAGATCTCTAGACATTGGGTTGGTGACTACGTTGCTGGAACAAATCAAGCAAGCACAGAATGTCACACTCGTTTATAGAGGCAGTGGGCAGAACAGAATATAATTAAATTATGGTAAGGCTAATGCATTAATATACATGTACTTTGTGTTAAGACTAGAATTGCTGCAGGCCTAATGTCACATTAAATATATACCAGTCAATCGTTTGGACACACCTCCTTTTTGCTCCACATATTGTCCATTGTATCCCGATAAAGATGGGCTATGTAGGACTTCAGTACATTATGTTTTAGTCCTCTTTACTCTGTTCTCTAATGCTCAGAACCCTAACAGTGATACAATTGGGACAGGAATAATGCACAAACCAAATAATACCTGCTCTGTGGTGGTACTATTAGGGTTTTGAACAGGTATTATTGGTTTATGCATTATTCCTACCCAGCAGTGTCACTGAGCTGCTTAAATGACACTACAGCAGCTCTTCTGGACTAAAATCGCATCTGAGCGCATCAGTGTCACTTCAAAACTGACATTAAACAATACACTATCCAAATTATACCTGTTCTGTGATGGGGACTAACAAGAACAAGAAAATAGATGGACTACAGTCTGTAATTGTAAAACTATAAAATGGAGAAAATAACCCTCTTTGTATTTTTTTGTTAAAATATACTCCTATTTAATATGAAGTGAAGTAGAATTTATATATATACATTCGACTTCAGTTTATGATCAACTATCCATATATATATATATATATATATATATATATATATATATATATATATATATATATATATATATAAGGATAGTTGATTATAATCTGAAGTCAAATCCAATAATTCAATTTGGTGGCATTTAAGATGGCTGCTTTGCTGGTGACATGACCTAACAGTTTTTCTACTTTTCTTATTGCTTGTGTCTAAAAAATTATCTGCCGATTTCCAATCTGCCGAGCTGTTTTTATTCAATATAGAGGTTTATTTCCTTTTGCAAGACCCTGTATTATCTATTCCTACATGCTTATCTGTTTGTTTATTTGTGTTTTAATAGTTGAGTTCCTGGATAATTCATTAGAAGTTTGATTTTTCAAACTTCAGGTTACTTGAACTTGTACTTTATTGATAATACTAATCTGCCTCTATGATTACATGTGTGTATGAATGCTGTGTGTGTGTGTGTGTGTGTGTGCCGACATTTTTTCTTAAGTGGACTCCATCACTGTCCATTAATTTACTTGGAAAAATCTGATTAAAATATGCATGAAAGAATAATATAGTGTGTTGAGCACAAAGACAAAGATTCATGTATAAAATTAGGCTTTTGATTTTTTTTAAAGGCTCTTAAATTTGTACAAATTTTTTTATTTAGTTTCAGAAAACAAAACAATGGGAACAGAACCAGGTCTGTTTTAAGACTTTTGTGCTTGAAACTGATTAGTTACAGCTCAATATGCCATACAGCATCACCTTCAGCTCAAGTGAAATAAAATAAGACTGAGGACCATTACGTAAATCATGCATTGAGCAGTGAATTTGCTGGCTCTGTGAGCAGGAACTGGTACTACAATTTTAAAATCACATGCTTTAGTTCTCTGCAGTATGGTTTGAGACATTTTTACATCAGAAAGCAATATTCCCCGAATTGCATTGCATTGCTTCCTGTGATAGTTTTAACTTCATTTCCTTTATATTTAGCTGTTTTATTAAAGCTTATAAGGCAAATACTTTTTCCTGCCTCAAAATGCATATTTGAGCCACAACAGTTCTGTAAGTGAAATCATTGGGTATAAACTTGAAGCAGATGTTTCATTTACAGAATGTTATCTTATACATTAGATTAAATCAGAATCATATAAAAGTGTTATGTCTGAGAAATAACACTTGTAGTAATTACATTTACATACATTTGGTCATTTATTGGACGCTTTTATCCAAAGCGCCTTACAAGGTGAGCACAGGGTTAATCACAACATCCCTGGAGTAATGAGGGTTAAGGGTCTGCTCAAGGACCCACATTGGTAACGTCAGTGGACCTGGTATTTGAACCCCCAACCTTCAGATTGATAGTCCACCACCCTAACCACTGAGCTACCGCGCCCTCTGCAAAAAATGCAAAAATACTCAAATAAAACAACCTTCTGGACATGAACATTTTTATTAGGTAAAGCCTGTAAAATATAAAATATATATAAAAGATCATTTATCCCATTCATTACCTTCTGCTTAATGCTAAAATAAAGAACTAGTTTTTTTCCCCCTGAATACTGATACTGATCATATAGATGGACTTTTACAAGTGACTCTGGTTCATCTGTTAACATACTTTGTTAATCAGCATTAGTTTGTTCAGTGCCCCCACAAAGAAGGTTTTAGGGTGCCTGATGATTGTCAGTACTGCAGTGAGGAATATGGTGGTGGTGTGTGTGTTGTGCTGGTGGATCAGACACAGCAGTGCTGCTGGACAGAGAACAGTACAACAATCAGAATATACAGGTGTCTCATCCACTCGTACCATCATCTACCACCCTGTTAATACCTGCTCTCTGGGGGTTCTGATCATCAGAGTGTATTAGAAGGGAGAGAAACTGAAGGACTACAGAATGTAATTGTAGAACTACAAAGTCTATCAATATGACAAAATGAGAAACAATGAGCCATACCTAAAAAATGGCTGGTAAGTGTACATTCATATTTATTCAGGCATATTCATACGATCGGCAGCGCTAGGGATTCCCAGTTCAAATCCCCATTTAGGTGGAGTTTCCATGTTCTCCCCGTGTCGTGTGGGTTTCCTATGGGTTCTCCGGTTTCCTCCAACTGTCCAAAAAACATGGATTAAGTCAATTCAGTTCTCCAAAATTGCCCCATATAGATTGTGTTTGTGTGAGTGAGTGTGTGCCCAGTGATAGATTGGCGCCCTGTCCTGGGTGTATCTGCCCAGCGCCCGAAACGTTCTCCCCTTGGATGGGCATGGGAACCGTCTTTTTATACAGTTGGCAGCACCAAAATCTGACTCACAAACGCCACATCATAGACAAACTAAAAAGAATCATGTGAAGAACAATGACATCAAAGGCTTTGGGACTAATGAATCAACATTTGAAACTTGGGTTTACAGATGTTCCTTCAGTCTGTAAAAAACATTTTGGTGGCTGAATAATTTGGAAGACTATGGGTATCAATAAACACATATATATTTATTTATTGAACTAAATGTTATAGTCTTGTATGATTGTATTTCAATTTATTTAAATATTTTGTTTCCTGTAAATTACTTACAGGGATGTGTCTGCCTATGCACACTCAGGTAAGCTGTGTTCTATTGTACAAGATAAATAACTCACTATGTATGTATTTTATGCAAATAACAGCATTGTAATGTTAATATTGAAATTACAGTCTTTGCGAGGTCAGAATGCAGCACTTTTCCTTTGAACTTGAGTTTATTTACATTTATTCTCATAGTACAATCATCTCACTTGGGAGAAAAACGGTGCAAATGTTAAACCATGCAGGCTGTGCATACTACGCAGAGAAGCCCCTGACTACTCCCTGATAAGGTGGAATGTACAGTACTTGTATTATTAAAGTAACAGATCTATGAAAAAAAAACAAGGAGTCAGCAGGTGTAATCAGTAGAAAGCAGTTGATTTTGCGGATTATTTTAAATACTTATTTAAAAGGCGGTAAATACGGTAAATCCAAACCTTTAACATTAGTATACACATCTTTTAGGGGACTTTTAAATATATTCAGCTTTGTAATATACCTCATGTCATTCTCCAAAATTTTACTGGAGGAAAGGGATGACCAGGAGGACCATGATGACAGTGTCATGTGATTATACTATTAGATGTATATAGACCAATGACTATAAGAAACTACTTAAGACGCATCTCTTTAACAAATACCTGTTGTAGAAGAAAAAAAAAAGGGGGGGGGGGGGGTGAGGGGCCGCAGCATCGAATAACAATCAGGTTTGATGAATTTACAGTATAGTTGGTTTTCTTCATGGCTTCTGACTTGTGGTGTTCTCATTTGTAAGTCACTTTGGATAAAAGCGTCTGCTAAATGACTAAATGTAGATGTCAAATTGCTAGGTTTTTAATATGACTGATTTAACTTCACTTTCAGATACAATAGAAGTATTTTCCTGTTATTCAATGTGCAAACTACTTAAATATGTTTACTGTAACTTATTATTGGACTTTTGAAAGCTAATTTGGGTACCTATATCTTTCAAAGATGTAACAGGGGACTGGACTGGACCAATGACAGCGTTTCTACTTCTTTTTAGGTATGGAAGTGGTTAGTTTTTTTTTTTTTTTTTTGGTCCAGCACCACCACACATTTTAAAACCTGTTCTTTAGTCAATTTAAAGACTTACTTCTTAGCTCACTAGAGCCTGGAAGTCATTTGATCAAGCATGCGTGAGGAAATCTCAGCCCGGACGCCCGTCAATACTGTATGTCATAGTATTGGACATCGAATGATTATGATGAAAACATTTTTAATGGCAAGCAATATACTGGTCAATCACAATAAATGTATTAATCTTCTCTGCTCTATACCTTTCTAAGTGCATGAAGAACTCCTTAAACCTTTTTGATTGGTTGATAGCTGTCAGTCCAACAGGTTCTTACTTGTAATAATAAGTAAGAGTGCCTTATTGCTTTTATAAAATATCTTCAAACATACTATAATAAAAAAAACTAGGTTTTATTCATAAATGTGTTTATTGAAAACAGAATAATTTGTCTGTGATGTAACTTGATGTAATCTAGTCCCATTTTTTTTAATTTACCATTGATTGCTGAGTAACAGGATACAGGATTAGTGTTCATCACAACTCGGTTTGCTGTTTATAGTAATCAGTATTTCTGTTGATGGTACATGATTTAAAATAACATATTGTATATCACGAATGTGAAGACGTCACAGGTGTGTGTCATTGTCAATAATGTCATGGCTAGACAAACGGCTCAGCCAATCAGATTTAGGAACCGGAACTATAAGCATATATAATTATTATACATATATAATTATAATAAGCAATATGCAATGAAGGATCGTATTATGTATAAAGTGATATAACATTCTAATGATTGTGAAAAAGGTTAAGGTTTTAAAGGTGAATACACTGAGTACTGAATAAGCCATTAAATTTACTGTATGAAACAAACATGCATAAAGGAGGAGGACATCATTTATTGGCGCTATGACCGTATATATATATATATATATATATATATATATATATATATATATATATATATATATATTATATATATATATATATATATATATATATATATATATATATATATATGCAGTAATGCATGCAAAAAAACAAAGCTTTTGACCATCTTTTCAAAGAGCTTTGTAAGAGATGTCTTTACTGCATGCAGGTTTGTCTCGTTCGTCGACAGAATTTCAAAAAGGCTAAAAAGAAGAGAGGCCAGACACAAAAAGCCATAGACAATAATAGGCTTCTCTCTGTGACAAAAAACCAGCACTGATTACACAGATACATTGACTAATGTGTTTTTGAGAGAGGCTGCGGCTAGAGGTTGGTACTATAGATTTCTGTGCTAGTGTATTGTATTCTACAAATCTGCTGTTATATGGTATACTGCTCTAGATAATTTATTATATTTAAGTAAAATGCTGTATATTAAGGTTTTTCTTTTATTCAAATAGGGTGGCACATTCGCCTCTCAGTGCTGCGGATTCCAGGTTCGAATCCTGATCTGGGTGGAGTTTCCATGTTCTCCCTGTGTCCGCGTGGGTTCCCTCTGGGTTCTCTAGTTCCCTCCCACATCCAGAAACATGGATCCAAGGTAAATTGAATGCTCTAAATTGCCCCATATTGTGTGCGTTGTGTGTGTATGTCTGTGTGAGTGAGTGTGTGCCCAGTGATATATTGGTGCCCTGACCAGGGTGCATCTGCCAAGCGCCCAACACGTTCTCCATTGGATGGGCATGAGGAACCACCCAGCGACCCTAGTAGAGGATTAAGCGGAAGATAATGATTGAATAATTCTAATAAACAGCATGGTCATAAGTAAGTGAAGCGTTAACTCAATGTTTACCACGTGGACACAGGGAGAACATGGAAACTCCACCGAGATCGGGATTCAAACCCAAATCCCCAGCACAGAGAGGTAAACATGCTAATTACTACACCACTATGCCACCCCATACGTAATTACTCATTTATTCATGCATCTTTTGTTTAATCCTCTATTACGATTGCTGGGGGGTTCGTTTGGGGTGTTGGGCAGATGAAAATCTATCGCTTGGTACACACTCACTCACAAATGGATCAATTTAGAATGTTAAATTCACCATGTATCCATGTTTTTGGACTGTGTGAGGAAACCGGAAAACCCAGAGGAAACCCATGCGGACACAGGAAACAGGAAACCTCAACCTGGATCCCCAGTGCTGAGAGGCAAATGTGCTAACAACTAAGCCACTATGCCGCCCCACATGTAATTATCCATCCATCCATCCATCCTTTATCTTCCGCTTTATCCTATATTAGGGTCGCAGAGGGGTCCCCAGGCCCATCCAAGGGAGAATGTTTTGGTCGCTGGGCAGATACACCCAGGACAGGACACCAATCTATCGCTGGGCACACACTCACTCACTCACACCGATACATACACACTCCATATGGGGCAATTTGGAGAACTTAATTGACTTGATCCATGTTTTTGGACTGTGGGAGGAAATCGGAGAACCCGGAGGAAACCCACGCGGACATGGGGAGAACATGGAAACTCCACCCAGATGAGGATTCGAACTGGGAATCCCTAGCACTGAGAGGCGAACGTGCTAAACACTAAGCCACTATGCTGCCCCACATGTAATATCATTTTTTAAACAATATTAAATGAAAAGATTTATATTTTGGCAGCACGGTGGCTTAGTGGTTAGCACGTTCGCCTCTCAGCGCTAGCCCGGTTCGAATCCCCATCTGGGTGGAGTTTCCACGTTCTCCCCGTGTCTGCGTGGGTTTCCTCCGGGTTCTCCGGTTTCCTCCCACAGTCCAAAAACATGGATCAAGTCAATTAAGTTCTCCAAATTGCCCCATATACAGTGTGTCTGTGTGAGTGAGTGTGTGCCCAGCAATGGATTGGCGCCCTGTTCTGGGTCTATCTGCTCAGCGCCTGAAACGTTCTCCCCTGGATGGGCATGGGGAACCCCCCCCCCCCCCCACAACCCTAATATAAGATAAAGCGGAGCATAATGAATGAATGAAAGATTTATATTTTATATAAAGCAATACTGTTATCATTGTTGTTGTTGTTGTTTTAAATGAAGAACAGGATCACTGCTGACCCGCTTAAAAAAAACTGACGTCTGAATATGTGGAAAATTACTTTCAGACTTGAAACAGCCTTTAGATCAGTTGTGCATCATAATGCAGAATTGTGAAACTTCTTATAGACATACTGTACTGTACTTTGTAAATCTGCATTGTAGTGCATTGCCTTGACATTATTCTTTTATAGTTAAAGATGTTATATAGTCTAATTGTAACAGCTGAATATAAAGTACTATGCTAAAGTTTTAGTCATTTCACATATATAACAGAATCCTCTGGAGGTGTGTAGAACCAAGTACACTAAAAAACTGCTTACCAGCAAACTACTGCTGTTGTTTTTTTTTTTTTTTTTTTTTTTTTTTTTGTAGATGGGTTGGAGGGGGTGTTCTTCAACTTATATAATGTATGGACCATTTAAATAATTAATTATTGTCTTGATATTATTATTCTCATGCAAACCACACTGTTATAAGAATTATTACTTGTATAATCACTCGTGCACTTTCATGTGTTTCACAACAAAAATGCAAAGTCAATTTAAGGTTTTTTCAAATAATAGAAGCGATTGTCTTTAATATATATATATATATATATATATATATATATATATATATATATATATATATATATATATATATCTGCTTTATTCTGGTCAACAGAATTATGGTGCTTTAAATGTACCTCAGCTGTAGCAGGTCACACATCTTGTCAGTTTCAAACTTTTCCCAAACCCATTTTATTGAACTAGGCCTGTGGCATTTACATGTTCCACCTTTAAGTGGCCAGGAAATGGCAATATTGGCACTGACAAATGAAGCCTGCGCAAAAGAAATTGGTGGTAGGAGACAATGACGAAGGACTGGCTGGATCTGTCTGCATATCTGCTCGTAATTAAGGTGCTTATAAGTCCAGTGTGATGGATATAACTGTTTGTCTTTCTCTGAGGTGAGAGAACAGCAAATCGCTTTAAAAATGATTGAGAGTCATTTGTAAAAACCTGAACACTGAACAGAAGGAATAACTTTTGAATGACCTTTCTCTATGGAGTAATGTGCTCTAACGCTGATTCATTCCTTAGGTTTATACTCTAAGATTGGAAGCGGACTGTTTGTCTGTGCGTCATCACAGAGAGCCAGCATGCTCGATGATTTGTGCTTTTCTGAATCCATACGCACGGCTTGATTCATTCGATCACGTGAGTCCCTGAGATGCCACGTAAAAGCACAGTCTGATGAAAGAACCGTCTAGTTGGATAAATCACAAATCTGCAGTGCGTTCATTAATCCCGATCAGGGTCTTCAAGTATGCTGGAACCTATCTCAGCTCTTTTAGGAAAGCCAAAATATTTTTGGATTGAAAAAACCCACACAAACATGAGGAGAACATGCAAAATCTACATAAGAAAGTACTTGGGAATCAAACCCTGGACCTTCCTGTTGTGTGGCAACCACTGGGCCAGCAACTAAGCTGTGTGTCGGTACAGAGAATGTTAAATTTGCATACATTTCAATGCAAATAGTATAGCGGCACTGTGCAGCTGACATCCCAGCTATGCGAAGTCCAACTCAACACACACTGAAAAACTTCCAGTGTAACTATGAAAATTATTTTAGTGATTTTAAGCCAGTTGTGTACCGCACACTATGCAACTTGATTTATAGCGTGTAAGTGTGTGTTCGTATGGTAACATTGTGAAAATAAGAGCAAGGAGCAAAAGGCATGTACTAATTCTCTTAAATATTCATGGTTGTATTTTGAGCATAATGTGCAACACACCAATCAGCAGGTGCAGTTTGACTTAATCCATTGATTAAAATGTCCACCTCTTAGCACTGGGGATCCAGGTTTGAATCGCTATCTGGGTGGAGTTTCCATGTTCTCCACCTTAGCTCTCCAGTTTCCTCCTACATTACAAAAACATGCAAGGTGTATTGGATGCTCTAAATTGCCCCTATCTAAATTAGCCCTATATAGTGTGTGTGTGTCTGTGTTAGTGAGTGTGTACAGTGATTGGTAGGTGCCCTGTCCTCGGTGCAGCTGTAGTTTCCATGTTCTCCCCGTGTCCATGTAAGTGTCCTTTGGGTTCTCCGGTTTCTTCCCACAATCTGAAAACATGGATCAAGGTCAAGTGAATTCTCCAAATTGCCCCATATAGAGTGTGTTTGTGTGTGTCTGTGTGATATCACAGCTAAGGTTGTAGATGATGCACAGCCATTCAATGCACAGTTTGGGTGGAGTTTCCATGTTCTCTTCCTATTCTCTCCAGTTTCCTCCTACATTATGAAAACATGGATTCAAGGTGTATTGGATGCTCTAAATTGCCCCTATCTAAATTAGCCCTATATAGTGTGTGTGTCTGTGTTGGTGTGTGTGTGCAGTGATTGGTTGGTGCCCTGTCCTGGGTGTATCTGCCCAGTGCAAAAACGTTTTAACACTGAATGGTCATGGAGAACCCCCCTGCAAAGGGTTGAGCAGAAAATAATGAGATGAAAGATGAGTTGTGGAATAAAGCAACAGGTAAAAAAAGGCAATATAGAGCTGAATCAGGCACTAAGGTCACATTTTGATATTTCTGTTCAAGCAAGAATCCATAAATATAACATAGTTTATAACAACTGTATTTTATACACATTTTGTGTATAAAAAAAGATTTTTGTCCTTTGAACTGACATTTGCATGAGCAAGCTCACGTTTAATTGCTTCGAATCATTATTGACAACCAACACTGTCGTGGTTTATCATACATCACTGACAGGCGCCACCTTGTATTGTATTCCTTTTTCATCAGCATGCAGTTGAGCAGCATTCTCTTCATTCACAATGCTAATCAGGTCTGCATGACAGGTTCACTGATGCCTGTAGTCATCCATCAAAGTGCCTGACTGATGCCCAGCCTTGGGTGGAAACAGATGAGTTTGCAGTCTTGGATTTACTGTCGAAGCAAGGTTTGACAGTCTGTATTGACATGGTTCATGTGAGTGAAGGCTGATGCTGAGTAAACGTGACAGTGCTTGCAAAACCCAGCTCGCACTATCACTCCACCAGTTAGTGATGATGCACACACAATCCAAACATCAGTGATCAACAAATAATTATGTCACACAATATCACAGCTGGCACTGTGATATGGTGGTGTAGTGGTTAGCACGTTCGCCTCTCAGCACTAGGGATTCCCGGTTCGAATCCCAATCTAGTTGGAGTTTCCATGTTCTCCCCGTGTCCACGTAGGTTTCCTTTGGGTTCTCCGGTTTCCTCCCACAGTCCAAAAACTTGGATCAAGGTCAATCGAATTCTTCAAATTGCCCCATATTCAGTAGAGTGTGTTTGTGTGAGTGAGTGTGTGCCCAGGGATGGATCGCCTGTCCTAGGTGTATCTGCCCAGCACCCAAAACATTCTCCCTTGGATGGGCATGGGGACCCCCCCCCCCCGCGCGACCCTAGTAGAGGACAAAGGGGAAGATAAAGGATGGATGGAATATCACAACTGAGGTTTATTAGACAACTCATTTCATTGTCTAAATAAACGTCAACACAAGCCTGGGAAATGCCAGGTCAAGCCACTAGTATAATTTTTCTTCTCTGGTTGGTTTTAGAGTCTGTTTACACTTTGCTTTGTATACCAGATGTAAGTAGTTTTAACATGGTGTCGAAAGATAAACGCATTTAGAGCTGCATTTAACACTGAAGGAGAAAAAACATGACCATCAGTGACCAATGATAAAGACAGAGCATTCATATTTTTTGATAGACTTGTTTATTGAATAGACATAAAAAAGCATAGCGCCTTATTTAAATAAGGCAGGAAAATAGGCTATTTATAATCCATCGACAGCCGCAAAGTGCTATGACTATCTAGTTCTGCCCTTTAGCCAGAGCTACATCTGTATGTTTCCAGAGTCCTTAACCGATCTCTCAAAAAAGCATTCCAACCTCAACCCTCCTGGAAATCCACATCTATGTTTTATGTCATACAATCTTTTTTTCCCATGTACTTTCAGTCTTTATTCTGTTTTTTATGATGTCCAGCAGCAACATAACTGTAGATTTGTATAAGCTTAATGCACTCTTTTAATGGTCTCATTCTTTGTTTGCAAAGAAGAATGGTCCCTAGACTTTTAAAATCCCTTACAGCTTTGGTCCGGGTGAAAGAACAATTTTCAATTCTTTTTCTTATATCCTTTTAAAAGCCCTGGGATCTACCCGTTTCTGAAGGTACTGTAGTTATTCTATATTATGGGCATTATGTAATTGATGGCAGCCTGTGAGAACATGACATAAAACAAAGATCTTATATCTTGAAAAACAGGGCTGCTTCACCTAGCACCTGCCCTACTCCTGCATTTTACTGTACTTTATCACAGTTTCTCAAGGCAACACTATAATTTAAGTCATAAGCGAGTAAATTGTTGCCTTGCACAAAACTTGATCATGATTTCATGACAGTTTTTAACTCTTGCTTGAGAGCAATAGTCCATGGAAAACCCAGCAGCCTAATTTCCATAGTTTCATATTTTTCAAGATCTTCTGGTAGCCTTAAAAATTTCATTTCTGGCATCATTAAATCCATTTACCTGGGCCAGACACCTTCTCTGGAAAGAACATGCTCACTATTTTATATGATACTCTTCTCTGGACATGTCATCTTTTTAATGCCAGTTATGTATCTTCTATATACATTTCCAAAGCAAGTGACTGACATGGAAATTTAGGAGGAATACATATGCTTTTCACCAGGGGCATCGTTAGACCTGGACTTCTGGGGCTATAGCCCAGGATGTTTTGTCAGTAGCCCCGGCTTTCTCTGGCAGCCTCTACTCCAGGATCGGGACTGTATGATTGAGTTTCAGATGTTTTTCAGATTTTTTTCGCCAGTAGCGGTAAAGTTACCATAATAACTGTATATTGGCTGTAAAGAGCAGCTTCTTAGCTTTCAGGAACCGTCAGAATTTTTCTGATCGTGCAAACTGTTGCAAAGTTACGGTATTTCAAACAAACCCTTGTTAAAACTGTTTCATCTTCACTAGTAAAACAGATTCATGGAACAAACTCAGGTTTGTTTATTCAAAGATTTTCGGTCAAAACCAAAATTCATTACAACTGAATGTGCTATCCACTGCTAACAGACATATTTCATATGTAATTTAATTTTATCCAATATAACTATTCATTCATTCATTATCTTCCGCTTTATCCTCTATTAGGGTTGCGGTGGGATTCCCATCCAGGGGAGAACGTTTCAGGCACTGGGTAGATACACCCAGGACAGGACGCCAATCTATCGCTGGGCACACACTCACTCACACAGACACGCACGCATACACACTCTATATGGGGCAATTTGGAGAACTCAATTGACTTGATCCATGTTTTTGGAATGTGGGAGGAAACCAGAGAACCTGGAGGAAACTCACAAAGATACAGGGAGAACATGGAAACTCCACCCAGATGGGGATTCCAACCAGGAATCCCTAGTGCTTTTTTGAATTCTAGTTCTAGTTCTAATTTTTGAAGAGGAGTGAGGGGGAATAAGGGGTCTGGGCTAAAGCCCCTGATGTTTCTAAACTCTAAAAATGCCCCTGCTTTTCCCCAGATTTGACAGCAAAGAATAGTCTTCTGTTGGTACTTTGGAGGAGCACTTAAACTAGCACTTAAAAGGTGATGTCCCAGGTCCACTGAAGTTACCAGTGGTGGTCTTTGAGCAAGACCCTTAACCCTCATTGCTTCAGGGATGCTGTGCTCTCACCCCAACCATACATTTGGAATACTTGTAAGTCGCTTTGGAAAAAAGTGTCTGCTAAATGACCAAATGTAAATGTATGTAATGTATGTGATGTGTCCAGGCAGAAGTTAAAGTGGGTATGCTACTGCTGACCTCCAAAATCGCTCACTAAAATATGTTACTTATACGAAAAGACATCCAGGACCTACATTCAGTCCAGACTAATAAAAAATGCTATTGTACTTTATGTAATGTGACA
Source organism: Corydoras sp. C115 (assembly GCA_019802505.1). Lineage (NCBI taxonomy): Eukaryota > Metazoa > Chordata > Actinopteri > Siluriformes > Callichthyidae > Corydoras > Corydoras sp. C115. Next base: position 572,022 of record JAFMOC010000003.1, read on the forward strand.
CAAGCTGAAAAATTCCATAACTAGGTAAACTCTGGGTGGTCTTCTATGCAGTTGTTCGATAGATCAATCTGTTTATGACCCTTTAGAGTAAAAGCTACCCTCTTTGTAGCTTTATATTGTAGCTGAACTTCTCACTCCCACTTGCTTTATTGTAGTATATCCATCTTTCATGGCCGGATCATTTATGGTGACTTGAGAGAGCTGTCATCCTGGGAATTTGTTTTTTGTAAAATTCATACACCAAGCTCACTGGGTTCATCAGGTACAAAGGTTTGAATCTGTGTAGACAGTAAAGCAGGGAGCCATTTTTTGAAAATAGTAAAAGTTTAACACAGTAAAAAGAAAACAAAAGTTTTGGGTGGCACAGTGGTTAGCAAGTTCATCTACCAGCACTAGGAATCCAGGTTTGAGTTTCCATGTTCTCCCTGTGTCTGCATGGGTTTTCTCCAGGTTCTCTGCCCAATTTCTCCCCACAGTTAGTTACCCCTAAATTATCCCTAAATCTAAATTGCCCCAAGTATATTAGTGTATGGGGTGGCATGGTGGCTTAGTGGTTAGCACGTTCGCCTCTCAGTGCTAGGAATTCCTGGCTCGAATCCCAATCTGGGTGGAGTTTCCATGTTCTCCCCGTGTCCATGTGGGTTTCCTCCTGGGTTCTCCAGTTTCCTCCCAAAGTCCAAAAACATGAATCAAGGTCAATGCCCCCCCCCACCCCCATGACCCTAATAGAGGATAAAGCAGAAGATAATGGAAGGATAGATATTAGTGTATGTGTGTCTCTATGTGTGAGTTTGTTTCCTAAAATTGATTAGCGCCCTGTCCTGGGTGTATCTGCCCAGTGCCTGAAAACATTCCCTCCTGGGTGGGCATGGGGAAGCCCCCCCCCACCACGACCCAAGTAGAGGATTAAGTAGAAGATAAAAAATGAATGATTAATGAGATGAGGTGACATTTGATTTATGTCAGACATGGTACTATGAGCTAAATGTAAACCGTAAGTGATGCAAAAAATATATTTTTCAAAACACATCTGGTTGACATCTGGTACTGATTTGCCAGTGCTACCTAAATGTCCATTTTTTGATGCGTGGTCCTAATCTGGTATACATGTGGCTATCATATTGCAACCAGGAGTTTCTTCACAAAGTGAGCTTGATATGTGTTGCTTACTGTTAAAGTAAATAAAGTAAAAAACTAAATCTTTTTCTCACTTAGAAAACTCAATCAATGCAACTTTTTCATGAGGCGGTATATCTGATATAAAATGCATCTTTTCTGAGATAATGTTTGTCAATGGGAAGATTTTTGCTCATAAGCCAGGGAGCCATACGAGCAGCTGCTGAAGCTAACAGATCCTAATTTATGCAAAAGTGAAATTTTACTACTTCTGATAAGCAATAAACAAGGTAATCTAGAAATTGATGTCTCCTCTGTTTCATACTTAACATTCTAATTAAATGTTAGATTTCATATATTCACAGTAAATAGTACATGAATAAAATAAACTTAAACTCATAATATGTTTCTAATTGTTTGTATTTCTTATACACTGTAATTAAAATGAAACGCTTAATACGTTTCTGGGTTATTGTCATCTGTGGCAGTCTGCTTTTCCGGTAATCTGCTCGAGAGCTGGATGATTATCAAGGTTGTTTAACATAATGAAAGCATTATCTAGGAATATAGGCAATTTACGTAATATCTTAATAGTCTGCGATGTAGAAAAGTCTTTTCCTTTTTCGTCTTAATGAACAGATCAGTAAAAGCTTTAATAATGTTCTATTCATTCTATTCTCAAGGAGCAGCTCAAACTTTGATCATAGGCATGAGGGAAATTAATCATTTATTATAACCTCCTCAAAACATTTAATCATGACTTCTGTTGAAGGAAAAAAAAGGTCAGGCCTGAGGAATTGTATAGCCTGTCGGCAGCACTGGCTGAGGAATAATGGGTATTTGGAGAACTAAAAACATTTGGTTTGTCTTGATGTCTCCCCATTTCTTTTGGAAATCATCATAAACGTGTGTAGATTTAGCTCTTTATTTTTTCATTGCAGTTCGTTTGCTGTTCATTTGATTCATTTTTCTTCTTTCATTGTTTTCAAGTGTAAAATTCAGAGATAATTAGCCTGGTGGCTTGGCAACTGGTATGAAAGAAGTAGTCCAGTGTGTATATTTAGGGGGTGGAGAAGCCAATTGAAGGACTGTTCTCTTAGTCCTGCTGCCTTATCTTTGATGTGAGGGGAAAAAGAAAATCCAAACATGGCATCAATTAAAACCCTCTGAGGGACAATGCCTCTGTTCTGAGAATACAGCCTACTTAGTTCCTTAAAGACACAGTTTATGAAATATACTTGTTAATTTTCGTAATATGTGGAAAGCCAGTTAATATGGTCATTTATGAAAAATGCAGCCAAATGAACCAGATTTATTTGTTGGTGTTGGATTGCCTTAATTTGAGGGTCATCATAAGATTTTTATTATTATTATCCATCCATCCATTATCTTCCGTTTTATCCTCTACTAGGGTCACGGGGGGGGTTACATCCAGGGGAGAATGTTTCGGGTGCTGGACAGGGCGCCAATCTATTGCTGGGCACACACTCACTCACACAGACAGACACACTCAATATGGGGAAATTTGGAGAATTCAATTGACCTTGATCAATGTTTTTGGACTGTGGGAGGAAACCGGAGAACCCTCGCAGAAACCCACGCAGAAAACCCACGCAGAGAACATGGAAACTCCACCCAAATTGGGAATCCCTAGTGCAGAGAGTCCAACATGCTAACCACTAATCCACTGTGCCACCCTATTAATATTATTATTATTATTATTATTATTATTATTATTAATAATAATAATAATAATAATAGTAATAATTACTATTATTTATATATATTTATATATATAACAGTTTCATGAATTTGATATTTATATCCTTATATAGTCCTTAACTTGAACTTTTCATTAACTTAATCTTTCACCTGCATGTTAAATAGTCTACTGTGTAACTAAAGATTGCAGCATATTTTCACATTTGGTATACTGTATATGCATACTGTAAATGCATTACCAACCAAGTAAAGTATAAGCATTTAAAGTAAAAGCTTTATGTTTTACGCACAATTACCTTTAATCTTGTCACATTCATGTTCTTGCAAAAGTTGTTCTGAATGGCAATATGATATCTATTTGCTCTGTGGTCTGCTCACACAAGGACAAGTAATTCATTTATTTTATACTTAAAACTTGAGGTTGTTTGTATATAGCATCAAAGGTTAAGACAAAAGGGATTGATAGTGATAGTAAAGTGTTAATTTGGAAGGTAAGAATTACACAGTTAATCCTTTACTAGGGCCATGGTGGTGGGGGGGGGGGGGATGCATTCTGGACAGGGCACCAAATGTATCGCTGAGCACATACGACACCTGGGCATATAGTAACACCCAGATTGGGATTCGAACCTGGTTTCCCAGCACTTAGAGGCAGACATGCTAAACACCACCCCATTGTGCCGCCCTACTTCTAATTTAAAAAGTGAATAAGCTTTGCCAATGTGAGATCTTTAGATTGATTTAAATTGTCATATGAGGATTCTGGGATTTGCTTAGTGCGGCAATTAATCTATGGATAAAAATCCGGCTTAGATTTCTTCAAAATCTTTCAGATTGTCATGATTGTTTGAACATTTTCTATTGTTTCACTTTTCAACCTAACAGCCTTAATTGCAACCTTAATTAAGGACAAGAAAGTGGTTATGGGTTACAAGAGACAAGCAAATGAAAACATAAAATGGTTTTGTAAATAGGCCCTGTATCCCAGCAGGCTCTTTTTATCAGGTGACAAATGGCACACTGGCAAATTCGATTAGTGCTTTTAGAAGAGTAAAATGAATATGAATTTCTCTTGGAATTACGATGTGTGAATGAAAAGACATCAGATCAAAAACTAGCTTCTTGTATGCAACCTCGATAACTAAAACTGTCATTGGTTTTCACCTCTTTTTCTTTTAAAAAGTAATTTAATATGTTCTCTTCTAGCCATTGCCCCCATCAGTTTGCCATTTGTAGTTTATTTTAAAACCCTGAGGAGTAATGCTAGATAAGACAATCTACCCGGCTTCACTGAGCAGTGGTCCTGAGTTTTCATTAATAGTTTAAAGGCAAGTCAAGGTGATACAATAGTTCTGGATCTTTTACACCCGAGGCTGACTGGCCGCAAATTGCTGTTATAGGCAAACTTAAACTCATGGAAATAGAAAAAAAGGCTGTACCTCCTAGGGATAACTGGACTTACAGAAACTATGTGTACTTCTTGAGGATCTGAATTGTAAAACATTCCCAAGCAGTATATAAAAGGACCTTAGAGGGTACCACAACAGTAATAGGTGTTGTACACCTAGAACAGAGAAGGTACATGCAGCAGAACAGATTAAGGTACACATAACACTATTACATTTCATAGAAAATTCATCCCGTTATCTTTTGCTTAATACTATACTAGGAACTAAGTTTGTGGTGCCCATCCAGTGGAGAACATTTAAGGCGCTGGGCAGATACACCCAGGACATCCATCGCTAGGCACATACTCACTTACACAGACAAACTAATTTACGTTGAATCCATGTTTTTGGACTGTGGATGAAAACCAGAGAATCATCTGAATTTAATGCAGTTTTTATCCATTTAAAATCTTTGATGAATTAATAGGAAATAATATACAAATAATATACAAATTAATATCAAATAATATATTCATCTGCATTTGTGATGCCTTTACTTAAGAGGTAAGAGCAGTTGAGTTCCATTACGTAGAGTATATATTTGGGTAGAAAATTAAGCTTATGAAGATTTAACTTCAGCAAGGACTGACCTCAGACTTGTGATGAGTTTTGCAAATCCTACCAAATAGGATTTACAAATGCAATTTATAAATTGGGTGGCCACACTTGGTGAATGTGTACTAGTCTACCATACTAACTATGCCATAGCCCTAAGCTGGCAATAAGTGAATGCAGTGACCCAACGAATCACAGATGAGAGTGAGAGAGAAAAAAGAGAGAGAAAGAAAGAGAATATTTATTAGCTAGCTAAAGGCAATGTGAGGCAAAGCTACTAAAATACTAAACCCAGACAGAGAATACACTGGAGACAATACATCAAGAAGTATAAGCACTGGGCTGCAAGCTATGATACAAGTAAAGTGACAAGGTTACGGAAAGGCTAACACTACAATGGTAGATTAACATAGAACTGTAAGTGCAGATACAACATAAATATAACACCGGAATGTTATCATACCGGCAAAAACAAATTTAAGAACCGGTTAAGAATGAATTATAAATCTTAACTGCTAAACAAAATGATACAAATAAAACTAATACCGCAAGACATTTATTCATTAATCATCTTCTGTTTTATTCTCTACTAGGTTCGCGAGTTGGGTGGGTAGGGGTTGTTCCCCATGCCTATCCAGGGGAGAATTCGGGCACTGGGATGATACACCCAGGACAAGGCGTTAATCTATCACTGGGCACATTCACTCACATATACAAACACACACAATATGGGGCAATTAAGAGAATTCAATTTAATTCTCTAATTGCATCTAATTACAGATGCCCCATTTGTCGTGTTAATATATACAGAAGTAGAATAAATAAATAACAATAACAGTAAAATTGAACTAAAAATACAAAAAATGCAGAATAAAATAAAAATAAAGCGGCAGGGTAAGGTAAGTATATAAGTATATAGAAAGTGTGTGTGTATATATATATATATATATATATATATATGGATTGACATAAACTATATTGCATTGTGGGTCATGTAATAGTATAATGTTGAGCATTTATAATATAATATAAGTGATAATACAATGTTGTGGTCCAGATCTGATTCTTTCTGTAATATTATGAGATGATATAATATACTGTGCATGCAATAAATTATCTTTCTTTGTCATTTATTACCTAAATGCAGTATCAGTGGAGATTACACACTGATGTGTCCACATGTTAAAAATAAATAAACATTTAACGTGGTATGCTTTTCCATATGCTGTTTTATAGCTGGGTGACTTAATTTGTCTTAATTGAAAATCAGCTCAGATCTGTGATTGTGTAAAAGCTTCTGTTGAACATCCAACTGCTCGAGTGGCATTCATTGTGATCCATATTTTAAGCCTGAGATTGGACCATATGTTTCAGCACCTGGCCAGCTCCCTCCCTCCAGTCACATAATTTCCCTAAGAAAAGGCAAAACAGCAATATTTAAAGGCAGAAATATGCAGTGTGTGCTATTAATCACACTGAATTATTGCTCCTACATGGCACCTTCTGCTCCATGCGCCATTATAGCACTAAAAAAACAACTTGTTATAACTCTGTCCAATAAACTACAGCGCCTATAATAGAGAAATATGGCGAAAACAGGTAGAATTCAATTAAATCGAAAGCAATGCAGTGCAACAGATCTTATTTAAACCATCTGTCTCCTTAAAGCAACTTCTCATCAGGGTGTTATGTTGTATTCCTTTGCAGTGTTACAATCTCGCTTGTGTCCACCAGAAATACTAAGAGTGATTTTCTTAAACCATTACTCACCCTGACAAAAAGCCTAGCAGCCAGCACTTTCTGGCAGATCAACACAGTGTGAAGAAGTCAAGCTGAAATAAAATGCCAATGATTTTTTTTTTCTTGCTCAGATAAAGAAAGGCAAAATTCATTTTAGAAAAATCAAAGGTTCGAGCTGGTGGGATTTCTTTCGACTTGCTGTTTATTATTTTCTCATAAACCGGATGGAATTGCCTGTCCAGGTCTTTTGAATCGTGAGGCAAAGAGCTTTTTACCCATTTTTTTTAATAGTTCTTACATACTGAGCATTTTTTCCCTTTTCGTTATACCTCATTTAGATGCACTAAAAATACCAAGTCATGAATAATGTGAGGCTTATTTGTACATGGAATTTAACTGATAGAACATTAATGCAAATGTGGTAATTTTCTACATGGAATAGGCCATTTATTCAATAATATGTTGACAGAGGAATTCATTTTCTGAATACAACGTGGAAGGAAATGACTAACTTAAGGTTGGAAGTAAACTTGGTGTTGCAAGTCCAGCCTTCTGACTCGGTCTGCTCTGAATTTGAATGTGGAACTTTGCGGTGTGCCATTTGAGTGAATCTGCTATTATTCATGAAAATGGTAGTAAACTGCAGCCCCAAAACTGACTGACAAAATACTGCAAAATCCATTTTATTTATTCGAAATAACATACAGCCTCATTTTTGAAAATGGTAGGGATACTTTCTAAAAATAAGACACCATTCTGTAATTCAGCTGAATCTTTATTTAACAGACAATATGACAAAGAAAAATTTATTGTGTTTCTATATGTTAAATAAAACCAAATTAAGAAATTGATACCTGCACTACAATCCGAACAAGCTGGGACAAAGATCCATCCATCCATTATCTTCCGCTTTATCCTATATTAGGGTCGCGGGGGGATTCCCCATGCCCATCCAGGGGAGAACGTCTCGGGCGCTGGGCAGATACACCCAGGACAGGATGCCAATCTATCACTGGACGCACTCACTCACACAGATACACACAAACACACTCTATATGGGGCAATTTGGAGAATTCAATTGACTTGATCCATGTTTTTGGACTGTGGGAGGAAACTGGAGAACCCGGAGGAAACCCGCACGGGCACAGGGAGAACATGGAACATGCTAACCACTAAGCCACCATGCCATCCTGGGACAAAAATAAGACAAAAATAAGACTGAAAAAGTTGTACTAACATAGTACTGTATAGTTCCACATTTAGAACATAATTTCCATCTATTCATTATCTTTTACCTAATAGGTCGTGGGGGGAGGGGGTGTTCTCCATATCCATCCAGAGTAGAAAGTTTTGGGCAATTGGCAGATACACTCAGGACAAGGTGCCAGTCTATTGCTGGTCACACACTCACTCACATAGACACACACAAAAAAACACACAATATATAGGGGCAATATGTGTAGACCAGCAAATTTATCTTGAATCCATGTTTTTGGACTGTGGGAGGAAACCAGATAAACCCACACAGACACGGGGAGAACATGAAAACTCCACCGAGATTAAATTTAACAGATTAAAATACTATAAAAATAATAGAATAAAAATGAAAGAATGTGATGCCTGCAACTCAATAATGTTGGAACTGAGCTAAAGGTCACTTAAAGTCCCAATACCAATTTTTATATGCATAAACAAAACAGACAATTTCAGTTAAAAATAAATACATCAACTCAAATTTATTAAAGTTATCAAAAGCAAAGATTCGTATACTTTGGTCACTTACAGAAATGAACCAATTTTCTCATTAAATAAATAAACAAATCTAATAGTTCACAGTGGTTTAGTGGTTAGCATGTTCTCCTCTCAGCACTAGGGATTACCGGTTCGAATCCCAATCTGGGTGGAGTTTCCATGTTCTCCCCGTGTCCGCGTGGGTTTCCTCCGGGTTCTCCGGTTTCCTCCCACAGTCCAAAAACATGGATCAAGTCAAATGAATTCTCCAAAATGCCCCATATAGAGTGTGAATGAGTGTGTGCCCAGCGATGGATTGGTGCCCTGTCCTGGGTGTATCTGCCCAGCGCCCGAGACGTTCTCCCTGGATGGGCATGGGGAACACCCCGCGACCCTAATATAGGATCAAGCAGAAGATAATGGATGGAAGGACATCTAATAGTTTTCTCATTTGTTCAATTTGGTTCTTAGTATCAAATTTGATTGAGAATTATTTGAAAAAAAATGTTGTAGTTTTTTTTTTTTTTGCAGAAGTATAGAATATTTTAAATGATTTACAAACTTTAAAGCACATTTATATACATACAGTAATTACTAGTTAATTTGCAGTTGTGTTTAAGTCAATAAAAACTGAGAAGTTGTGGCGTGATATATGTCAGGCAGCATGTTGAACCTGTTATGTTCTCATATTTGGCTGACTTGTCACAAGGTGGTAGCAGGAAAAAGCTTTTTACACATTGGTTTTCAGAGTATTTGATGTGTTGTAGACATCAGAATTTTGACAGTTTTGCTCTCAGGTCTAAAGATACAACCAGAAAGGTAAAGCTAGGACATTGAAGCCACTTTTATAAAGTATCTGTCACTTTATATCTGCAGTTTTTAAAAGATAAAGAATGCAGCGTTTGTACTGAGACAATGATACAACAAATATCTTCAGTGACACTTTAGCTGCTTTAAGGGACTATTAAAATTCACAACCAAAGTATTAAGTGTTGTGACACCATCCCACTGTATTTAGAATTAGCACACAATAAACATTTTGATAATGGTTGGCCAAGCTTTGTGTGTTTAACAAGCTTGTTTAAAATGACCTTCAGTTTTAACTTCTTATTTGTAATCATCCAGCCAACCGTGAAGGGCTAATTTTATCAAAGGCATGAATATACAGGGGCGGGTTAGCTCAGTGGTTAGGGCATTGGGCTATCAATCTGAAGGTTGGGGGTTCAAATCCCAGGTACACTGAAGTTACCAGTGTGGGTCCTTGAGCAAGACCCTTAACCCTCATCGCTCCAGGGATGTTGTGATGAACCCTGTGCTCACCTTGTAAGTCGCTTTGGATAAAAGCGTCTGCTAAATGACAAATTTATTTTTATTTAATATACAGTGCCGGAAAAAAGTTTGGACACGCCCCATCTTGCTCGATTATCTATTTCTACCACTTACTTTAAAGATGGAATATGTAGTTTTATAATTACAGACTGTCTGTTCTCTTGTTTTCGTTAGTTCCCAATTGGTTCTCTGTTCTCAGGACCTTCACAGAACAGGTAAAATTTGGGTGGTGCATTGTTTACTGTCAGTTCTGCAGTGACACTGACGCAGTAAGGTGGTTTTAGTGCAGCAGTGCTGCTGTAGTTTTATTTAATGCACCAACTAAATGATACCTGCAGTGGTGTTGCTGACCATTAGTGAACAGAGTACACAGCATGTACTGTAGTCCATAAACAGATGGACTACAGTCTGACTACAGTCAGTATATCTTAATTTTAGAACTATAAGTCCATCTTTACAGTAAGTGGAACTGAGAACATGGACAATGGACAAAAAATGGAGCAAAAAAGAGGTGTGTCCAAACTTTTGACTGGTACTGTATTTTTCAGAACACCACAACTTAAGTGAGCAGTAATAAAGGTTCAGATTCAGTAGGGCTGCATCCTTATTCTCTTTTAGTTGAGGACTGAGGATTTTGAAACCTTGGGTAATATCAATAATGCAGCAGAAGTTATATGCAATAACGCTAAATGGAATAAATCAAATATGTCCAAAGTGCAATACAGCTAACTTTAGCATTTAAATCAAACTGCACTGTAAAAGAAATTGCATCATCTACATTTTGTAACATCTATATTTAGAGAATACTGTTAATGCTGCTCTTAAGCAAAATGTTTTTAAAAAATTCATTTTCTTTCCACGATACAGAGAAACTAAATGCTATTATAACCTTATGCTCAAATTATTGTAATCCAGGGAGTTTTTCCTTGCTGCTGTCACTTCGGCTTGCTAATTGCTTCAAAAGACATAGAAAAACAACTATTCTAGACTGAGCATACTCAGGAGAAGGACAGTCTACTGCTTTAACAGACACAGATGAAAGATAGTCTAGTATTTAAGTAGACTCAGGTGGAGATTCCTGGCCCAGTTTGTTATTGCCAATTTTGTTCATTATAATCTCTGGTGTCATCTATTTGTCCTGTCCAGTCTGTTTTCCCTTCAGTTCTATTCTTTATCATGTAGTAGATAGCATATTCATCTCTCAGCGCTGGGGATTCAGGTTCAAAGTCCAATCTGGGTAGAGTTTTTATGTTCTTCTGGGTTTCCTCCAAGTTCCCCGGTTTCCTCCCATAGTCTGATCTGAAAAACATGAATTCAAGGTAAATTAGTTGCTCTACATTATCCCCATATAGTTTGTCTGTGTGAGTGAGTGTGTGTGTATGTGCATTCGTGCCCAGCGATAGATTGGCACCCTGTTCCTGACCCTGTTTGTTATTACATTTACATTATATTTGGTCATATAGCAGACGCTTTTATCCAAAGTGACGTACAAAGCAAGCACAGGGTTGGTCGCAGCAGTCCTGGAGAAATGAGGGTTAAAGGCCTTGCGCAAGGACCCATATTGATAACTTCAGTGGACCTGGGATTTGAACCCCCAACCTTCAGATTGACAGCCCAACACCCTACCCACTGAGCCCTGTCCAATATCCCTGTTTGTATTATTTGGTTAATCATGCTCTCTGTTGTCACCAATTTGTCCTGTCCCAGTTGTTTTCCCTTCATTTTAATTCCTTACCTTTTGCTTTTGTTTTAAGTTCCTCTTCCTCATCATGCTTTTGAGCAGTATTTTATTAATCTCAGGGTCATGCATATTGGTGTGTCCTGGCCGCGCCTGCTTTTTCCACTTAAGCAAAAATTCTGCCCGTCATCTGTGTGTACAGGCTTGACATTAATTCCGTGCTTTTTTTTTCTATTTGCCATATTGTGCAAGTTGCAGTTCTGTGCCTTGTCACGCAACCCACATGTGCACACACATTTTCTACGCTTGCATGCTCATACTTTCAAAGTCATGTTTTTTCTTTCAGTTTCTAGTTTTTAATGTCTTGTATTTTTTAGTATTAAGACTTTATTTTGTTCTCCAGCCTTGTCAGTGTGTACATTTGGTTATTGTTAGTAAAGATTTATTCTTTCTATTCTTTAAATACTACCTTGTATGCTTATATTATTCACACTGCTATCTTGAGGTTTTTATGCCGCCATCAGAAAACACAAATAAAAGAAAACATTTTTTAAATGTAGCATTTTAGCAGATAATACTTATTATACTAAATGCAGCATAATGCATAATTACCAAACATGTATTTCAATCATATCATAATACAAGCAACACAATGCAAACAAAATTAACTCAAAAAACTTAAATGCACAAAGTAATTAACTAAACACAAGATAAATTACTAAATCAAATTTATTTAAGGATTTTTATTAAAAGTAATGTAAATAAAGTGATTTTAGAATATAAACCTAGGAAGCAAAAACAGAAGAACAATGCCATAAACACTTATCTGCATCATACAGGTTAAAGCTACAGCTTGATTTTTGATTGATTACCTAAATGTATTTTAACCTGTTTGTCTCACACTTCATATTTTTTAGGTATTTACCCCTAATTCTGCAGTGCATTCCATTCTCACCTTTAAAGCCTATAATCTGGTGACTAACTTGTTCTAGTTCTGCACATGGTATGTTTACTTTATATTCTTTATGTTTACTTTATAAGTTCTTCTTTTTCGACATTTTTCCATTTGATTACTACATTAATGATCTATGGCTTTTTTTTTTGCCTTTCATATTATTTTAAGAGCATTTTCAGTTTTTAATTGATGTAGATGTAACTTATTTACTTATCAATGATCTTGTCTTCTGGTTGTATTATATTTTGTATATTAGGTCATTAAGCAAATGTTTTTATCCAGAGCAACTTACAAGTCTACCAACTTAATGGTTGTGGTAAGAGAACAGGGTCATCCATTATACAGCACTTATACATCACCCCTGGAGCAATTGGGGTTAAGAGCCTTACTCAAGTGCCCACATTGGTAACTAGGATAGACTTGGGATTTGAACCCAACCTTCAGATGGATAGCCCAACACCCTAAACACTTAGTGACCACTCACTTTAATTGATTAAAATTATTTGAATATTGACTTCTTATTGCTGTCTTCCAGTAATACAATATTTGTAATAGACTATGGGTATAACTTACTTGCTGGACACCAATAGTCTTCATCATACTCTATATGACTAATTTAATGACATTTTAGGGAGATGCAACTGTCATTCTTTACAAGCAGTTAGTCCTTTTTCAAAATTATGTAGTTTTTAAAGTGAAAGATTTAGTATATAAAACACAGGCCAATCTCTATGCAACTGGCTTTTTAAATTTCCTGGTCTTTCATTTTAGCATCATAAATAATTCAGCTGTGTCTGTGGACCTGCTCTTCAATATTTTATATCAAACTTCTGCCCAGAACTTGGTCAATTAAATTATTCTGAATCTGATAATAGGGTTATGTTAAGAAAATGGTGTGAACTTGTTTAATACTAATAATATAGTGGAATATGCATTTCTATATGTAGTTATCACTGTTATGCCAATTTATAAAAATTTGTAATGAGGTGGGACAGTGGCGTACATCTACATCTCAGCGCTGAGGATCAAGGCTCGAATCTCGGTGGAGTTTCCATGTTCTTCCCGTGTCTGCCTTGGTTTTCTCCAGGAACTCCAATTTCCTCCCAAAGTCCAAAGTCATGGGTCCAAATTGCTCCAATATAGTGTGTGTCTGTGAGTGTGTGTGCACAGATGAATTGGACATCACTAAGAAGATAGTCAACGCTGCACCAGGTTCCTGCTAACAAGGTCATACACACAACTTTCTGTTTTGAAAGTTAGGTTTCATTCATGCAAGTAACCTGGCATCCCAACAACTTATCTGCAGACAAGCTGCTAAAGAGGCGGGGTCTTTAGCAGATGCCTCTCTGCCTCAGAAGACAAATTCACCAATGGATCAGGTCGGTATCCAGCTGAGGTCCATATGAGAAGAAGCAGGTGTAGTCTCCATCAAACACTGCTGTCCATGCCTTGCAAATGCGTTTGAGAAAGACCCTGAGTAACCCAAAGAAGATCAAAAGGCAGTGTGACACAAAAGTTGAGACTCTCCTGGGGCCAGATTGAAGTTTTAGTTCCAAGGTCAGGATGTTCTGAAAATGACCTATGCCCGACTCGGGACTGAAGAGTTGAGTGATGTAAGTGAACTTTAAATAATCATGCTAGTAACAAAGGTAAACTATCCAGAAAGATATGAATCAGATTAAACTATAAGAAACATCAAGTGTTAAGCATAAACATTAACTTAAAAGAACATTTTAAATAATATATGCATTCGTTTAATTTGTAGTGATTGGCATGTTCACCTCTAAGCCCTGGGGATCCAGGTTCGAATCCAGAGTTGGATGGAGGTTCCATGTTCTCCCTGTGTCCGAGTGGGTTTTTTTCTAGGTTTGTCTGGTTTCCTGCCACAGTCCAAAAACTTGGATTCAAGATGAATTGGTTGCTCTAAATTGCCCCTATCTAAATGACTCCTATATAGTGTGTGTGTGTGTGTGTGTGTGTGTGTGTGTGTGTGTGTGTGTGACACTAATAAAACCCTTATATGGGCATAATTATGAATTAATTAATTTTATCATTAGAAAAGACTGTTATTTGTTCCTACAGTCGCTTTTAAGAAAACCTGCATATTTTAACTGTGCAAGAAACTGAAGAGTGCTTTCACAGTTTGCCTAAAATAAGGATGAAATCAATATTGTCTTTTGTGTTTGGTACATCTTGAGTTTACGGTTTTAAAAAAATGCCATACTACTTTTTTTTACCATTGGCTTGGTATAATATGATAAGACAGAATAACTCAAAACTAATTTAGAACAAAAAGAACTTGAACCCATTTCAGGATTCATTATCTATTTTAGTAACACTAGAGCTGAGAAGAGCAAGTCAGAAACACGACTATGAGCTTTAATAAGCTTCCATGAATTCACTATCTTGGTAGAGGTCATAGCAAAGACTTGGATACTAGTTAAATTAAAAGCCAAAAAACATACTAGTTTAAATGCTGAATAGTTTAAATGCTGTATTTATAGTGTAGTCTATATATAGATCTTGAGGAATGTAGATCTTTTTTTGTGGATCTTGTCTTTTACATACAGTGGTCATGGATGGGTTTAACTGAGAAGGCAGACTATGCAACACATGTGCAGATACACACACACACACACACACACACACACACACACACACACACACACACACACACACAAACACCAGTGTAAATTAGAGCCAAAAATAGCCAACATGCAAAGCACACAATTATACATCACACAAGACCACAAACCATTAAACTTCAGAACATTTGGATAAGAGATGCATCAGACTACAGCAAGTTGATATGATGGAGAGGACTACATAAACATTGCTGTTCATGTGCAAACTGTATCATATTCATTCACATAAACACACCACTGGAAATTTGCATTACACTTTGGATTATAATAGGACTATTTTGTGTTGTTAATATTTTTAAATCATGTAAAATTCATAAAACTTTGTTTAATATAATTGCAGTCAAGCTCCGGTAGGATAGAAAGCTAGACTTTCACTTGAATTTATTTCAAGTTACAGATCTGTCAGCTGTGTTTTCCCCTCATATGGGGGTTATCTGCTCGGCTGATCTGTCAACTTGATGGTTATGAGAACACTCTACTAACATCCAAGAGAAACAGACCATATGTTAAACCCATTCAGGACGATGAAGCACATAATGCATCGCTGTTGAGTCTGCAACTGATGGAAAGTGATTGAGGATGACATGTTTTTCCAGTTCAAAAGCCATAAGCTTCATGACCAAGACAATGGGAATCAGCATAAATGTCTAAATACTCAGGCTGACTATGAGTATGCACTGTTACTCCACTGTTTTACTCATAAAATGGAAAGCAGTTCAGTGAGGATGCATTCAAATTTTTATTAAATAATGGCTTAAAATTAATGTGGAAGGAAAAGTGCTTAACATTTCAAGGCAATGCTTGAGAATTTATCCTCATGGAGCGAGCGGGTTGAAGGAAACCCTGTAATAGGCAGAATATCGTATTACTTTAAATGCATACTTTTTCCAAATTGCTGACACTCTTACTAGAAGCTGAATTACTAAGGTTTCGTTTTGAATTATAAAAATGTTTTGAATTATAAAAATGAGATGAAGGCAGCAGCTCCCACTGGCTGTTAGCAATATTAGTATGTAAACGAGAAGGAAAAAAAAGGTTAGGGGGTAACATGGCCAGAGGCTTTTTTACCTCTAGCCATGCAGTTAGCGTTTTGTGGCATGATGCTGATTAATTTTTGTTTGTGTGTGTCAGCTCACAATATGTTTTGAATTAAATAGAATGTGTTTATAGCTGCTAATTAAAAGGTATAAACTCTCTTTACAGTCATTAGTAAAAGTGTTGTTATTTATTAGCTCCTTTCATTCATCTTTTTTTATTTAATATAAAAAATAAATAGACCAAAGTTTATATAAAATTCTATCCTAATGAATAATGCCACTGTGTTACAAAGTCTTGAAAAACTTTTATGAGTGAGAGTTATGTACATTAACACGGACAAATAAAGATAATATATTTAAAAAACTTTATTAATCTATATAATATTAATAATGACCTATGAATATGTTAAAATGAAAGATTAAATATGTATTATAATGCATTATGGTGCATTGCATCATAAGGCTTTTTGGTTATGACAACTTTATAAACTTTATAAGCATTATCATTACCTTAAAAGACTGAGGTCCACTAAGTTTATTTCTTTATTGGATTTGCATTTTGACTTACAGATATTTATACAGGGTCTCCCGGGAGCAATGAGGGTTAAGGGCCATGCTTAAGGGCCCACACTGACATCTTCAGTGGCCTTAGGATTTAAACCCCCCCATCTTCAGATTGATTACCCCACACCCTAACGACTGAGCTCTTATAAAATCAGTTTACTCTATGACCGGAAGATCTCTCATTAGGACATTACAATACATTATGCTCCTATGATCATATAGTCATTTATACTGTATGTTCTAAGAACTTGACATTAAGGTTTCCTAGCTTTCATGGCCAACACATCTTAATCCTATAAAGCCTCTTCAAGAAAAGGTATGATGGGTTATGACTATCTTCATCTATTTTGTGCCAACTGCAAGAAAGTTCATGTCCACATGCATCGATATTTTCTTCTATGCCAAAAGAGTTTCCACATGCTCATAGACGTGTTTCTAGATAGAATAGTTCTTCACTGTATTTTCAGAACAACTAAATGATCAATACTATAAGAACAAAAAGCAAAAATAAATATATGAATATAATGAACTATAGGGCAAATTAACTACACCAATCTGTTAGGTTTAATTTCTAAATTTATTATTTCATTGTCTTCCACTTAATCCTATACTAGGGACTTGGATAAGGGGGTCCTATGCCCATCAAGGGGAGAATGTTTCAGGTGCTGAGCACACAACGCTTACTCACACACCTACTATATTACTCATATATATGTACTATATATATATATATATATATATATATATATATATATATATATATATATATATATATATATATATATATATATAAATAATAGTATATATGTATACTATTTAGGGGCAATTTACCTTAAATACATGTTTTGAAACTGTAAAGAACCAGGAAAAAAACCTATGTGGACAGAGTGAAAACTTCACATAGATTGGGATTCAGAAACTGGATGCCTAGCACTGAGAGATGTAAATGATAACCACAATGCTATTGTGCCATCCTTATTATTAACTTGTAAGCCTTAAATTAGAACCGTTTGATGAAATATTAAAAAATCAGCATTAAACTCTCTTTTGGCTGTCTTCCCTGTGATTGTAAATCCTTTTAATTATAAGTGTTGTCTCTCTTGTCAATTGTCACCTGTGATGGTGTCTACAAATGGAACCTTGTAGCCATGTTAGTTTGAGAGTAATTAAAGGCCAAGACGGGCCAAGCTGTTTCCACACTGGACATCTGGCTTCCTGTCAGCACTATTTGATGGCTTCATACAATCAGACAGTCTGTTTGGGAATAGTAGTGGCATCATCTGTGTTGACACAAGACACACACATACACACATACACACACCAACATTTTTGTCAAAATGACTGATTTTGCAAAGCCCATCTCAGCGGTTGACCATGTACATGCTGTGCACTGTTATTTATGTGACAATTATTTCTCAATATCAACATTTGTAATCCATTTTTAATGCCGAACAAACTGCTTTCTCAGTTGCATCTAAGTAAGGACACACAATTCATACAGCAACTAAACAATAATTATTGTTCTTCCTTTAATTGATGTTAGTTTTGATGGCTTTGTTAGTTTGGAGCCAATGCCATGCGTATATAATTGCGTATATCAGAAGTCTTTGATACTTGTGATAATCATTTGGGGATTAAGCATCTGTTCATTTATATATACATATATAGCCTGTAATATTTATATATAATATATATATATATATATATATATATATATATATATATATATATATATATATATATATATATAATATATAATTTATATTATATATAACATAAATACCCAGCGATAGATTGGCGCCCTGTCCTGGGTGTATCTGCCCAGCACCCGAAACGTTCTCCCCTGAATGGGCATGGGGAACCCCACCGAGACCCTAATATAGGATAAAGCTGAAGATAATGACTGAATAATATAAATATATATATAATGTTTTTCAATACTATTACTGTCATGCCACATCATGTCATGAGTCACTTTATTCAAAAGACAATAACAAAACTTATGGTCACTGGGGAAATATCAGAGAAAATAACCATGTGACTAATGTTTTTGGACTATGGGAGGAAACCAACGAACCCGGAGAAAACCCACGTGGACATTTGGAAAACATGGAAACCCCACCCGGATCAGGATTCAAACCTGGATACCCAGAACTAAGAGTTGAACTTTCTGGTAAGCTGTTAATTACTAATAAAATAAAAAGTACATTTAAAAAAAACAAAAATGTTGATATCACTAGATGATCTCTTTTGTTTTTGATACGTACACTGTCCAAAACAAGCTTAAATATATTATGACTTGTGAATATGATTATGACATTTATCCACATGTCAGAATCCAACTGTTTTATGGACCAGAAATTAGTTTGCCCAGTATTCCATATTGTTTCTTGAAGCAGCAGCAGCAGACAGTATTATATGGCAACAAACCAAGTAATGTTACATGACAACAAAAGTAGTCTTGAGTCCATGATGCTAAATTTATCACAGTAGCCTCACAGTTTCTTCCGGTGATGTTTGAGGGTTCACAGGAATAAATAATCAAAAGAGGTTTCCTGGCCTGTCTTACATAGAATGTGATTTCTCCAGATTCCAGATTCAGGCCAGGAGAACCCTAAATTATTTGCAATATTGGAGTTAAAATGCAGTTTGACTGACAATCCGTGCTTGCAGTCACAGAATTTGACAGATCCTACTTTATACCCAGCCATGATATCTTCCTCTGTTACCAACCTCATAATAAGATAACTAGTGTAACTTTGGTATGTTGTTAATGTTTCACATTTGTTTTGATGCTCTATTAACTTGTTAGACGCCAAATTCATATTTATTTTTTATATTTTATATATACATACAACCCAAAGAAAGTATTCCAGTGATTTTTTTCTTAGTACTTGTAACAGAAATGACTAAATATCCATCCATCCATCCATCCATTATCTTCCGCTTTATTCTCTATTAGCGTCATGAGGGGTTCCCCATGCCCATCCAGGGGAGAACGTTTCGGGCGCTGGGCAGATACACCCAGGACAGGGTGCCAAACTATCGCTGTGCACACATTTGGAGAATTCAATTGACTTGATCCATGTTTTTGGACTGTGGGAGGAAACCGGAGAACCCGGAGGAAACCCACGCGGACACGGGAAGAACATGAAAACTCCACCCAGATTGGGATTCGAACCGGGAATCCCTAGTGCTGAGAGGCGAATGTTCTAACCACTAAGCCACCATGTCGTCCCTGACGAAATATATTTCAAAAATATATTATTTACATAATGAAATTTAATTTTTAATGAACTTGATGATTGGCTTTTTTACCACATACCTTCATGTGATTTGTCTTTAAAAATCTGATGAATTAACATGACACCCTGTAGACATGTGTTTCTGAAAAACACTGCAGAATGCAGTTAGTCACAGCTCCCCATCAATTGCTCATTAAGTTGAATGCAGCATTAATTCAGACTTGGTGAAATGGAAAGATATTCGGACTGAAGATGTGGGGCTTATTTGTGGAAAAAAGTTTGACATCACCTGGATTTTTGCATTATGGTTGGAACTAAGAAAAAATGTTTATAATAACTGCCATCCATCCATCCATCATATTCCACTTAATCGTATACTAGGGTCAAGGGTCAGATTTGACAGAGGTTCTAACACAAATGCCTTTCCTGATTTACCTCACCTGTTTAACCATCCATCCATTATCTTCCGCTTTATCCTATATTAGGGTCGCGGGGGGGTTCCCCATGCCCATCCAGGGGAGAACGTTTCGGGTGCTGGGCAAATACACCCAGGACAGGGCGCCAATCCATCACTGGACACACACTCACTCACACAGACACACTCTGTATGGGGCAATTTGGAGTACTCAATTGACTTGATCCATGTTTTTGGACTGTGGGAGGAAACCGGAGAACCCGGGGGTTCGAACCGGGAATCCCTAGAGCTGAGAGGCAAACGTGCTAACCACTAAGCCACCGTGCCGCCCCTGTTTAACCAGGTTAAGAAATTCATTCACTACTGTCTACCAGCATGCGTTTAATGGAATGCAAACTAGAGAACCCAAAGGAAATCCCCATGGACACAGGGACAATATTCTATACAGAAACTTTTACCTAGACGGTGACTGAAAATCAAACAACTGACCAAAAGCTATACGTACACAATGCAACCAACCACTTACTATCCCAGTCATAAAGTTCTAATCACTTTGAATTTCTCCATAAGGCCTGAACATCTTTTAACCCCAAAGTGACCACACAATGTTTCAATTCTAAACCTCAGCACTGAGAAATTGTTTCTTCACTGCTTGAGCAAGACCCCAAAACTTTAACTGATCAGAAACTTGCTGATATTCTGAACACATTCATAAACACTTTTAAAACCCAGTGATATTAAAGAAAATTCAATTATATTGAATTAATTTATCTTGAAATAGACGAAAATGCTTATATACTGTGTATCTGCTTTGAAAACCTGTAATTGATCAGACATAAATACTGAATGATGCTTGCTCTCATTCCACTAATGATGCTTCACATAATCTGAGGTTCGCTATTGACTGCCTAATGACTCTTTACTTCTATTGACTGAGTTTTGTGTGTGTGTGTGTGTGTGTGTGTGTGTTCACCTGTATCTGTTTAAACAGGAAACAAATCTGTGCATGCCTAACATAGGATTGGCAAAGTAAAGCTAGAACCCAACCAGAAGGATTAATCAATGAGCAATGGCTGAAAAAAAACACTATTGATTTGTGAAGTCACTGGTTGAAGGCAAGGAGTGTACTGAATGTAGATCCAAGCATACTGTCTCCTATTTTATCACACACCAGCTACAGAATGCAATGAACAGCAATCTGAATCCCGAAACATTACCAGACCCCTTTAATGTGGTTTCTCTGGAACTAAAACCTTTCCTATATGTTTCTCCACCTCTAACATCAACCTGGCGCTGCACTTCCCAGATTTATCTGAGGCATGTCTGAGGTTGGCGACATTTCAGAGAGCTTGGGCAATTTGTTGCTGAGAATGACAGAGACTTAAATTCCCAGTCAGATTTCAGACAGCGCGTATTTCAAGCTGATGAGGTTGCTTTCATCCCTGGGAAAAACAACTCCATGTGAAATGATTATAGAGAAATGATGAGAAACCTACATGGGTGAAATACAGTTCAAGGGGCTGTTGGCGTATATGTGGAACCGTGCAGCAATAAGAACTAGTTAACAAATATTTTCCATGTGGATTTTCTTTTAACTTTCAGCAACGATTTCTGCAAACAGTTTTAGGTTTTGTTGACTAGATATAAACATTCTATTAGTTACAGCTGGTTGAAGGGAGGCGGCACGGTGGCTTAGTGGTTAGCACGTTCGCCTCTCAGCGCTAGGGATTCCCGGTTCGAATCCCCATCTGGGTTGAGTTTCCATGTTCTCCCCGTGTCTGTGTGGGTTTCCTCCGGGTTCTCCGGTTTCCTCCCACAGTTCAAAAACATGGATCAAGTCAATTGAATTCTCAAAAATTGCCCCATATAGAGTGTGTCTGTGTGAGCGAGTGTGTGCCCAGCGATGGATTGGCGCCCTGTCCTGGGTCTATCTGCCCAGCGCCCGAGATGTTCTCCCCTGGATGGGCATGGGGAACCCCACCGTGACCCTAATAGAGGATAAAGCAGGAGATAATGAATGAATAAATGGTTGAAGGGAAATACTATGTAAGATGCTCAAGTAAATATAAGTACAATGCATTCAAAAATGTTACACTTTTTTTATAAGTCTGGTATTTGTACTGCTTTAAGAGCTCATTCATAAACCTTTTTAAGGTATTTCTAATGCTTTATAACATCTGTTATAAGCCTCTGTCAGTGTACATATGTTAATTACGCTCATAAGGCATAAGGCTTTATAACACAATGTGACATAATACATTATAAATGTTTATTTTAACTGTTCATTAACTAATTGTAGCAATCAGTGTCATAAAATTTTATCATGAATACCTATATCTGGTATTCGTAATGCATTATTAACATATGTATAGTGCTTTATAAAGTATTAGCTTACTACATGTCCATAACCACACTCACAAAGTGTTATAAGAACATGACATAAGGCTTTATTACACTTACAGTGGCGTAATGCATTATGAATGACATAAAGCCCTATAACGTTTGTGTTTAATGAATATTTTTTTTCCTGAAAATGACTTAATAAGTGCTATAATGCGCTCATATTCACACAACACAGACTAACATACCACCACCATGTGAGTATCATTGCAGTCCTGACAATCATCAAATTCCCCAAAGAAGAACATACTAAAGATTACAAACAAAGTATGTAGAGAAACAACTGTACTATTGAATGTAATTATAGAACTACAAAGTCCATCTATATGATCAGTGGAATTGAAAAAACCTTCTAGAGTGTGGAACTGAGGAGGTGGACCTAAAAAATGGCTGGTGCGTGTATCTGTATGTATATATAGCAGGGTGGCGTAGTGGTTAGCATGTTTGCCTCTTAGCATTGAGGATTCAGGTTCAAATCCCAACCTGGATGGAGAACTATGTTCTCCTGGTGACTTCTGCAGTTCAAAGCCATGGATTCAAGGTAAAATCAAATGCTCTAAATTGCCTCATATAGAGTGTGTGTCTGTCTGAGTGAATGTGCCCAGTGATGGATTGGCTCCTTGTCCTGGGTGTATCTGTCCACTGCCCAAAACATTCTTGGGTGGTGATCCCCCCCCCCATCCTGTGATCCTAATGGAGGATTAGAAAGAAGATAATGAATGAATGAAGGATGTGTATTTCGTATATATATATATATATATATATATATATATATATATATATATATATATATATATATATATATATATATATATATATCTCACTCACAGTTCTATAGTTATGGTCAGTATATGAAAGGTCAGTATATTAGGGTTATTGTTATTAGTAGGATGTTTCAGACCATTTATTTTTAGACTTTGGTCCTAATTTCATGTGATATGGTTCTACATTACGTGCCACGTGTTTTATGATATATGTAATTGTCAAGGGATACAAATCATATTCTATAACCATTTTGCCATTCTGTCAGAATTGCACTGCTGTCTTGACATGTTGTCTACAAACGGAATGTGCAATTCAGTTTAAATGTGTGGGAGCAAGTATTGTGCATCCTACATGCTGTCTCAAACAACAAGTCTTTTGTGAGACTCATAATTATACACAACATAATGTATAATTATACTGTTCTTTATTTATAGTACACACTTCAGAAACTAATGATCCTGACATGCTTAGACCTTACATGTTTTTTGATTTGCTGCTGCAACATTTCATATCTAGAAAATGCAAGTGTTAAAAGATGTAGGATTTCAACAGATGTCAGGATTTTGAAACCTCACTGTGCTCTGAAACGCTCATATTTTTTAGGACCCAAAAAAAGGCAGCATGTTATGTTGCTGTTATTTTTGACAGAAGATCGACAAAATATTTTCTTCTGGAGATGAATGTGTGTGTGTGTTTTTTTTTTTTTTTTTCATTTCTATCAGCATTCAGTGAGTGAAATAGCATGCCATGATGTAGCAAATGTTTGGAAATATTTTAAAAGAACTTTCATTTCTTTTCAAAACCCGATGTATGTTTTGTTTTGTAGGTCTCATGTGTGCAGCTAAGGGATCCTCAGGTGCTATGCGCAGTATTTAGGATGTGCACATGCCATGAGATTTTTGATATTGCTTTTAATATGTTTCTTTGAGAATTAGTGGTTAGCACATTTGGTTCAGTGATGGGGATTAAATCCCCAGCTCAAAACTCTCAGGTTCGATTCCCGATCTGTTTCCATGTTCTCCCGTGTCCGCCTGGAGTTCTTCATTTTCCTCTCACGGTCACTACAGTACTTAAAAAAAAGTATTGTGTGTTGTGTATGTGTGTGTATGTGTGTGTATGTATGTATGTGTGTGTGTGTATGTGTGTGTGTGTGTGTGTGTGTGTGTGTGTGTGTGTGTGTGTGTGTGTGTGTGTGTGTGTGTCCAGTAATATATTGGCACTCTGTCCTGTATCTGCCCAGTGCCAGAAACATTCTCTCCTGGATGGACATAGGAAACCCCCAATGCGAAATATAATATTAAAAGATGAGATTTTTTTTAAATATAATTACACTTTTTGAAAAAAAATTTGTGGTTCTGTGCCATATTAAAATATCTGCATTTTTTTTGTTATTTTGTCTCATGCAGTTGGGTCTGTTAATGCCCACAATTCCACCATGACATGCACTGTAACAGTGAAAGCTTATTTTTGCTAAATTCATCTGTGAAAAGCATTTGCTTGTCAAATTCATCAGTGTTTTTTGGAGCAAATATAGTTTTCATACAGTTGTTATGCATCAGGTTTTGACTACAATTTGAATGTCACCGTGACCCAAACTCTTGTGAAGAGAATAATTGTGAAGAGAATAATTACTAGAAACTTTTTGGAAGCTGTAGTTGCAAACAGTGTACTTAATTACATTGTCATTGTAATGCCATAGCTAGCCCCTAAAAAGTTGAAAGCAATCAGAATCTGTCATAAGTGACTGTTTTTCTGGTTGAATTAAATTACTTTATAGATTTCTATTAGAACTGATTTGTTTATCTTAGAAATTCATTATTTGTAGTTCTTGTTATTATGTATTGTTGAAAGCTGTACATTAATTTACCTGCTCTACAAAACAAAGATAATACAAATATACATGAAGTTTCACTGCCATCCAAAAAAATATATTGAACCTTTGTACAAATACTACACTTTGAAGTGATTTTTAATAATATATAAATAATTAATATATATATGAGGATATAGATGAGAGAGAGAGAGAGAGATGGTCATATTTGGATCAAAACATGCAGAAATGCAGTCAATTTACCTTAATATTTTTATTTTTTAAATTCTTATAATTTTAGCAATGATTATTTATTTATTTATTATTTTAACAATACAAAATCCCAAGATTGGAACCTTAACGGTTGATAAAGTGAACAGATGTTTCACAGAAAAACAGGTCTTAGTAATTAAAATTGGTGAACGTACCTTTGTTAATCACATACCATTTTTCATCAGCCCGATGGGGACAAGCATTTAAAAGACAAAAGGGAAGAAAAGACTGTGAGTCTCTTGGTGGCTGATGGCATATGGAGAGAGCAGGGAAAGAGCTATTAGCACGACATTCTTAGGTAAATTCCCCAATGAAAAGGGCTGTTTAACTGACATTGTAGTGTGAAATGTCGCCATCACACCAATATGCGGAACGACAGTGTAAACTTAAATCTCATCTCATTATCTTTCACAAAATCCTGTACAAGGGACAAGGGTTGCTGGTGTGTGTGTGTGTGTGGGGGGGGTGCTTCCCATACCCACCCATTTCCATTTTACATTTAGTCATTTAGCAGACACTTTTATCCAAAGTGACTTACAAATTACAACAAGTCAGTAGCTGTGAAGAAAACCAGCTACACTGTAGAATTATCAAACCTGATCGTTATCTGATCCTGCACCCCCCCCCCCCCCATTTTTTTTTACTACAACAGGTATTTGTTAAAACACAACCAGGGGAGAATGTTTCAGGTGCTGGGCAGATAAATCCAGGACAAGGTGCCAGTCCATTGCTGGGCACACACTCACACTTTCTCACACAAACACACACACACACACACATACACACGAAGAACCTGAAGAAACCCATTGCAGACCATGTACTATAGAAATTGTGTTCCCTGATATCCCTTTTTTAGCAGAATAATGCTTCCTTTGACACCGCAAAAAATTGTCTGAAAATCCATCCATCCATTCATTATCTTCCGCTTTATCCTATATTAGATTCGGGGGGGGGGGTTCCCCATGCCCATGCCCATCCAGGAGAGAACGTTTTGGGCGCTGGGCAGATACACCCAGGACAGGGGGCCAATTTATCACTGGGCACACACTCACTCACAATTTGGACAATTTGGACTCACTCACTATTTGGGGCAATTTGGAGAACTCAATTGACTTGATCCATGTTTTTGGACTCTGGGAGGAAACCGGAGAACCCGGAGGAAACCCACGCGGACTCGGGGAGACCATGGAAACTCCACCCAGATGGGGATTGAACCGGGAATCCCTAGCGCTGAGAGGCGAACGTGCTAACCACTAAGCCACTGTGCCTTGTCTGAAAATGGTTTTAAATAATTAAAACATTTCCTAAATCAAAGTCCAATCAGCCAAATGTGTTAGAAAATCTAATCCTATCCATAGAGACCTCAACTAGCAGCATACATAGTTCTACTCTTAACATATTGTTGTGTGTATTTATAAAAATGTGTCTGACTAACCCAAAACTATGCATATGCATAATATGATACAGTGGGTGTCATAATTTATTATTTATAAATGACTTGACATGTTGCTGTGCATTATTATTACTTTCAGAGTGCAGGTTTGGTGCAGGCCTACACATGTCGTGAATCATGCTTAGTCACTTTTAATACAGTCTCAAACACTGATCCATTTAGTCAGGATATATGACTAATGCGGCATTTAAAAATAGTAATTTCACCATATTTTTCTGTGACCATGAGGAATGACGAGTGCTTAATAATTCCCTCACAAGTCAATTAAAGTAAATTTTGCAGTGAATCAGAAAGTTACACACGTGTAAGAGAATCTGTTTAAAGCTAGTCTCATATTAAATATGGATAATCATACAGTACCAGTCAAAAGTTTGAACACATCTCCTTTTTGCTCCACTTATTGTCACATCAGTTCCACGTATAGATGGACTTCATAGTTCTAAAATTCCAGAATGAAGTCCATCTTTGCACATGATCGCTTGATCTCCATCCATACTGGACACTTTTTCACTTTTAGTTTTGATACCACTACACACACACTTGACAATTTATAATAGTAAATGGTAAATTGTAAATGATGAATAAAGTATTCTATCTATCTATCTGTCTACCATCTGTTTGTGAAGTACGGTACATACTGTGTACGTCTCCTTGACGCCCTCAATGGATTTATATAGTTTTCAATTGATAAATACGGACACCTGATCATTACACAATCTGTACATGGCTGTCCTACACTGTTGATGCTAACTGGCCTCTCAAGGAGGATGAGTCCTCCACTGAGTCTTGGTCGTCCCAAGGTTTTTTCCTTAAAATAACATCATAACAGGGAGTTTTTTCTTGCCATTGTTCCTTCGGCTTGCTCTTTAGGGGTTTGAAGGCTTATAAAACTGTAAAGCTGCTTTGTGACAATGTAGTATTGTAAAATTGCTATATAATTAAACTACTTGAACAACTCTGTTCTCTAATGGTCAGGATCCCAATAGTACCACTACAGAGCAGGTATTATTTGGTTGCGGCATTATTTTCAATTTACCTTGAATCCATGTTTTTGGACTGTTGGAGGAAACCGGAGAACCCGGAGAAAATCCACACGGGCATGGGGAGAACATGGAAACTTCAAATTGGGGATCTGGACCAAATTGGCATCTGAACCTTGATCCCTAGTGCTGAGTGGAGGATGTGCTGAACACTATACCACAGTGCCAATCCATGTTTGACTTCATATAAAAAATAAATAACATTGAACATGGTTAATAAATAAATAACATGGTTTTGGCCAAACCAGTCAGTTAAAACTGTATATTAGCTATTTTTCCGCTATTGCAGAAATAAAGGCGCTGGTGCCAAAATTACTTGTACGGTAGAATGCAGGGTACAGAATGGATACTCTGAAAAGGCTAAATACTGAGCCCAGGGTCAAGCTTGTGCCATTGACATGGCTGTAGCGATGACACCTGTGTTGCCAAGTTAATTGGACTGCAAGGAATCTCCAAAGCAAGAGCACATTTAATTAACCTTTTTTATATTTTGTTCTAAAGTGTGTACAGCAAGGCACTTTGCTCCTGACACATCCCGTGTATAACAGTATAGAAACAATTTATTTTATGGTGACATGAACAATAATGGACTCATCTTGTTTTGAGTCTAATTCTGTTTTTTTTTTTTTTTTTTTCAGCTGGTAGACACTGGCTGTCGTATGAATTATGTAATTAAATGTAGCACACTGGCTGCGGTTAGCACACAGTTTAAATTATTACTCCATATTGCAATTTTCAAACCCCTGCACTATTTAATGGAGTGCTGAAAACTTAATTAAAACCAAAAGATTTATTTGAGAAGATTTAATGTGCATGTAAAATCTTTGTAGGCTATTATTGCTTATAGCTTTCAGGTCTGAGATCTAAAGACCTGCAGAGAAAGGGCATTTCAGAAGGAAAAATTCATACACATATAGTCAAGTCAAATGAATTGAAAAGGGATAAATAAGTGTATGAATACCGGATTCATGATGTTCATTATTAAAATTGTACATTTTTATTTTATAGAAAATGTATAGCGCGGAAGCCGAATAAAAAAAATGGTGATGTAGCAGAAAATGTACATTACATTTTGGATGTTTTTAACTCTGTGTGGTCTTCTTAGAAATGCAGTTGCTGCAGGCATTTGTTTGCTTTCCATACACTACTGCATATTAAAAAATATTAACTTAAGGCTGGGCGGCACGGTGGATTGGTGGTTAGCATGTTTGCCTTTCAGCGCTGGGAATCCAGGTTCGAATCCCAATCTGGGTGGAGTTTCCATGTTCTTCCCATGTGGGTTTTCTCCCACAGTCCGAAAACATGGATTCAAAGTAAATGAAATGCTCTCAATTTCCCCATATAGTGTGTGTTTGTGTGTTCGTGTCTCTATGAGTAAGTGTGCCCTTTGATAGACTGGCGCCCTGTCCTAAAAGCATTCTCCCCATGGCATGGGCATGGGGAACCCCCCGCAACTCTAGTAGAGGATTACGTGAAAGATAACTAAAGAATGTGAAATTCAGGCAGAGCTGGTACATGATTTTGGTATTTTAACCGTTTTTGATTTTAATTAAATTTTCTATGGTGCTCTAATTGTTTACATAGGACATGAAAACAATTAATGGTTCCTATGTATAAATCTGTGCTTGGATATGTGTGTGTTTGTCCTGTATAGAATCCATTCATTTTCTTCCGCTTAATCCTCTACTAGAGTCGCGCAGAGGAGTTCTCCATGCCCACCCAGGGGAAAGCATTTTGGGTGCTGGGCAGATACACCCAGGACAGGGCGCCAATCTATCACTCGGCACACACTCACTCACACAAACACAAACACACTGTATATTGAGCAATTTGGAGCATCTGTATAGAATTGGTTTATTTCCATTTTCATCCACTTAGTTCTTCTCTATCACTTCCCACCTCTGAGTACTCCACACCACCACCTTGTTGGTTCCCATCTGGTCATGTTGATTTCCACTTGTAAAGTTTTATTAGCTGACTATGATTAGCAGCTTTCTTTATAAAAAGCATGGGCTGCACTCCAGTAAGTTTCACAAACAACTTTATGAGCCTCTATAACCCTGAAGGGACAGTGTCATGTGATGGAAATCAAACACAGTCTCGGATGCTGCAAAGACTTCAAACTTATCCAAATTAAGCCAGAAGTCATGCACCTGGTGCATCCTCTCATATTGACAAGATTCAGCTTTATGTTGACAGGCTATAAAGTTCAGCTGAAGTTTTGTTGCCTGCTAGCTCTTTGGATCATAGCCTCAGGTGTTGGGAAGCTTGCCTAGTCATAACAGTGATGCCACCAAATTCGTGTCAACCAATGCATTTAACCACCAGCAGCCACTTCTGCACTGAATCCTCAGGCCTCAGATGGCTGGTCTACTTCATGGTGGCATTGAAACTAGACGGTTTTGTCAAATGTCCCTGGTGTCCTTGCCTGCATTCTCTTGTCTGGTTAAATTCTCGGCACTGCTTGGCATGGTGCCCCGTTCAGAGCACTGCCTCAACTGTTTGACTGCTGCTTACTCTGCTCCACCCTGGGCTGCCATTTCTGTTCTGCATCCCCTACTCTGTCTGGTGCCAGTCACGCTCTGCAGTCAAAAAAATGCCATCAAGCTACTGCTGTGCTTCGTTCATTTTATTGCCGGATCCCGCTGCATCATTGCAGCACGGCAAATGGTTGCACTTGACTTTCACCTTTGGTGGCTGCCAGCCTTGAATCTTGCTGCATAATATTTTCCCCCCACCATTCACTTGACTTCAGTTATGTGGCGCTAATGATGAATTCAGTGCCAAACTGCCACTTCAGACCCAAATTTAGTGCTGGTACAGAGTAAAAGAAGAGGGAATAATGGCATTTTTACCACCATAATGCTCAACCAAAAGCACACAGTATTGTATCAAACATACCTAAAGCTGGGTCTTTTATCTTTTGTCTATACCTTTTTCACCTTTCTTCGAATGTATCTGCAGCTAAGAATGTGAATTTCCCCATTGTGGGACAAATAAAGGTCTATCTTATCTTATCTTATCTTGTCTACAGACCAACGGAGCAGGTAGGGGGCATTTCCACGCTGTACGTATGTGGCATTCACTACAATACACTTACTGCCTATTGCTGGGTCTATGTGCCTCAGTGGCATCATGTGCAAATGCACCTGAAACAAATTCATGCATGTAAGTTAAAAATGCAATCACGGTAATAAAAGAAAGCACGGTAACACTTTACCTAAATGCGGTGTTCTTAATGCATTAACAACACATTTATTAATCTTTATAAAGTATTCATAATGCTTTATAATACTTTTCATAGTCCTTTGTTAATGTTCATAGATGTACATAACCACACTTATGAAGTATTATAAGAACATTCCAA
Organism: Corydoras sp. C115; assembly: GCA_019802505.1. Classification (NCBI taxonomy): domain Eukaryota; kingdom Metazoa; phylum Chordata; class Actinopteri; order Siluriformes; family Callichthyidae; genus Corydoras; species Corydoras sp. C115. The sequence continues at coordinate 603,310 of JAFMOC010000003.1, forward strand.
GACTTTATAACACAAAGTGACATAATGCATTATATGTTATTTATTTTAACTGTTCATCAACTTATTATAGAGTCCAGCTACATAAAGCCTTATAATTTTTGTGTTTAATGAACGCTTTTCCTGAAAATGGCTTCATAAGTGCTCATAACTGTCCTCTCTACAGGCATAAAGTCAAGTGTTGTCATCAATTACCTCCTTGAAAGAGACTATATACATAGTAGTACATAATGACTTGTTAAAGCTTATAAATGTTCTTTATAGACTTTACAATAAAGTGTAATCTTCTTGTTTTAAGTAAGAAGTCTGAACATCCAAATTGAGATCTGCTCCATTATAAAGCCAGAATTCACAGAGGATACCCATATAGATATGGGGAGAACATGCAAAATCCAAAGTCCTAACATATAGTAAACCTAATCCATGGATACTGATGTAATGTACGTGGAAAAAGTTTTTTCGTAATCAAAGTTAGACTAGGGACTTTAAATGATGTCATGCCCAAATTCTACTGAAAAGGTACTGTTTGGTCAGTAAAGATAACTTGGCATAAATCCCAGAGAAGTGTATGTGAGAGGCTTACACAAGGCTTTTGTGTAGGAAAGCTGAACAACAGACTATGCCAAATAGCGGTATCTGCAAAAGAAGCGATTCCATTCCTGTTACGGCCTGGCATCACAAAATTGAATATTGGTATGACATGGAGTGAAATGTGATACTGGGACTGGTGTACTATGCCTCATTAAACAGGATCACCTCGAATCACCTGCATCCCACATGAATAAGCCATCCCACGAAAATAAAATTCTCCCAGAAAGCTGTAGGCGGCGTAAAGTCTGCCGGTGGCCAGATATCAGGGTGAGAAGCTCCACACTCGGGAACAGATGCACTCATCCAAGGAGGAACCTGTCGTTTCTTTAATTACCACTCACCATTTCCTCCACTTACTTTAATTCCCTGTCTTTTTATGAAATCTAAACGAGCCTACCGACTTTAATGAGATGAAGGCTTTCACAAAAAAGTAGGACAGGACCTATGAGTTGCAGTGGACGATATGCGAATGGTCCATTTGCAACTTAATGAACCCAGAAGCCCTTTACAGAAAGCCCAATCGATGACTAGAGGGCTGCATGTTTCTTCAGTCTTTTTGCCAACATTAAAATAAGGTTTCAAAATGGTTTGAAGCATAAAATAAATGCCTCAAACTTTTTGTTCATGTGAATGAAAACTTTGTTTTAATTAATGTTAACCATCCATCCATCCATTATCTTCCGCTTTATCCTCTATTAGGGTCGTGGTGGGGTTCCCCATGCCCATCCAGGGGAGAACGTCTCGGGCTCTGGTCAGATACACCCAGGATAGGGCGCCAATCTATCGCTGAGCACACACACTCACTCACACAAACACAAACACACTGTATATTGGGCAATTTGGAGCATCTGTATAGAATTGCTTTGTTTCCATTTTCACCCACTTAGTTCTTCTCTATTACTTCCCACCACTGTGTACTCCACACCACCACCTTATTGGTTCCCATTTGGTCATGTTGATTTCCACTTGTAATTTGGCAATTTGGAAACCTCCGTTGACCTTGATCCATGTTTTTGGACTGTGGGAGGAAACCGGAGAACCCGAAGAAAATCCACTCGGACATGAAGAGAACATGGAAACTCCACCCAGATGGGTATTCGAACCGGGAATCCCTAGCGCTGAGAGGCGAACGTGCTAACCACTAAGCCACCGTGCCACCCTTAATGTTAACCAGTTAATAAATATAAAATGTTTTGTATGTATTATAGATATATATAAAATGGTTAATTCCGGTATTTAAATCTGATTGGCTTAGCTGTTTTTCCAGCTTTGACTATATTGACATTAACACATACCTCTGACCACTTCACATTTGTATTAATTTATGATACACAATGCATTATTTCCAGATGTTTTTTTTTTATAAACTGCGTTCTGTAATTTGGCTACTAGAAGGCATTAATTTATTGAGAAACTGGAAACTAGTTAATCAGCGATCAGTATTTACTTCAAAAACCAGACTAGATTAAAATATGTTAGACCAGTTTATTAACCTTTATGCTTTTAATATATGCATTTATGAATCAAACTTGTTTTTTTTATTATAATGTTTGTAACTGTTTTATGAAATTAATAAGGCGCTCGAGGTTGGGCATTATTGATATTGATAAAGATATATAACACATCTTTCCCATGATTTATTCACAACAATGCACACCTTCTTGTACCTCGGGCTCAAGATATATGTCTATGTGGGTTTTCTCCAGGTTGTCCAGTTTCTTCTCACAGTCCAAACATGGATTCAAGGTAAATTGGCTGCTCTAAATTTGTTCTACATATACATTTAGTCATTTAGCAGACGCTTTTATCCAAAGCGACTTACAAATCAGAACATCAGTCAGTAGTTATGAAGAAAACCAACTACACTGTAAAATCATCACACCTGATTGTTATTTGATGCTGCGCCCCCCCCCCTTTTTTATTTTATTTTATTTTTTTTTACAACAGGTATTTGTTAAAAAGATGTGTCTTCAGTAGTTTCTTAAAACTGCCTAGTGATTTTGTCTTAAGGGCAGAGTTGGGAAGATCATTCCCCCATTTTGCAGTGGTGAACGCCATGGAGTGAGAATTAGATTCTAGAAATAGATTCTAGATTAGCAATACCGATGTGTGATACTGTAAAAGTATTAATATATAAAAGTGTTTCCAAGGAACAAGGGGAAATTCTTCCATATTCAAAGTCTACCCAACTAATGGCAGAAATCAGGAAAACACCCTGAATAGATAGAATAGAATAGATTTGTTCAGTTCACCTGCTTCTACCCTACTGTTGGAATAGGCTACAGTAAATGTTTAAGCAGATCTATTATCTACAGCTTTACCTAAAAATTACAATGTATATATTTTTAATCAGGTCTGTAACTTGTTGGTCTGTAATGTTTGTGTCGTACCTGAACTAGACAGGTGTCAGACACTAGTGACTTGAAAGCTTTTTCACTGAAGACATGAAGTCTTGTCTGATATGTGATGTTATTGCATCATGATAGACAATGTTTTTGATCCTGCCATGGCCAGGTTGAATTACGCAATAGCAGTACCAAAGGAGCACTGGTTTAAAACGTAAAGAAATGTTACTGGATGATAAAGAAAGAGAAAGAGAGAAACACAGTGTAACAGTTAGGCAATATAGATTCTCCTTGTTATGTTTTATTACATTTATTTTGCTTTATTAGCTACAATTAAGTCAGTTGTGTCTTTTATCATATGTGATTACAAACTTAATTATTTTGGAGTTGTTATTCAAAAACTGAAACCCTACTTTATTCTTTATTATTGCTAAATCTATAGTGTATGTGACCTTTGCATGCTAACATTCATGGTTTAATTCCTGTTTACTTTTAGTAGAATGTTCAGACTTTTTTATTTTATGTACCTCATGTACATAAAATGGATTTATTTTAATAACCACATCCCAACTCACTGTCATTGGTTCTCTCATCTCATTATCTTTTGCTAAATTCTCTGCCAGGTTCTCAACGGGGTTCCCTATGTCCCATGAGGACAGGGCGCCAACATATTACTGGACATACATTGGGATTTAGGGTGAATTGGCTGCTCTTCTTTGCCCCTATCCAAACTGCCCTTATATACTGTAGTGTGTGTATGTGTGAGTGAGTGTGTGCCCAGCAATAGATTGACTCCCTTTTCTGCCCAGTGTCTGAAATGCCCCCCCACCACACCTGAAGATAATGAGATGGTTACTTGGTTAATTGTATTCACCCCTTGTTTTTTTTCACCTCTGATTACATATATTTGCATACATACGGTATATAATACTAAATTCATCTTAATGCTACCTCAAGCAATGAAATGATTAAGTCATGCATGTCGTCATCTAAAAAACTGCCCTGTAATAACGAGCCAGATGGTCCAGGGTTCACTACACTGCTAAACAGCTCCGTTTAACACTGTGCACTGGTGAGAAAAAAAGGACATGAACAAGATCCATATGCTTGCATGGTGAAAGGTGACAATATATTAATTCGTCACAGCCATTACATAATCAAACCATTCTGTGTGGAGGGCTAATTTAATGGATGGATGAATCTTGACCCGGACCGTTTTTCCCACTCACGTTCAGGAAAGTGTAGAGAAAATGGGTTCTTTTGATTTAGTCATGAGAGAAGGGAAGGCTGCCATTTTTATTTGTGATGAAGCCAGGCTGCCAATAGGTTCTTGTGTTTTGTTTATCCTTAATGTTTCAGATTTCATTTTAAAATGGATGAGTGCATCCTTGCTGTCCAGCTGTGAAAAATGTGAGCGATTTCAATACAAAGCTTTGTCAGATAAAAGCAATTCAGCTGCATCTGCTGGTGACTCCCACACGGTCTCTAAAGACTTGCAATTGTTCAACAAAAATACATAATTTGATGCCTAGAGTAGGTTTAGCTTAACACTCTGATGAAAATATTGCGTGTTTTAATAAGTAATGGAAGGAAAGCAGAGGCAGATGGATGGAAGGAAGGAACACAGAAGCTGTAAACAGATCAGTTAAAAAACATATTATTACAGCATGTTATTGCAAATTATTAATCAGGTGGGTGGGGTATAGGGTACATGTAGCTCAGTGATTTGAGTGTCGGGTTTACAATATGAAAATTGAGGGTTCAAAAGTTGAACACAGTTTTGAACCCTCATCATTTCAGGGGTAGCTGACCCGTCCATCCATCCATTATCTTCTGCCAGGGTCACAGTGGGGTTCCCCATGCCCATCCAGGGGAGAACGTCTCAGACGCTGGGTAGATACACCCAGGACAGGGTGCCAAACTATCGCTGGGCACACACTGACTCACACAGACACACTCTATATGGGGCAATTTGGAGAACTCAATTGACTTGATCCATGGTTTTTTGGACTGTGGGAGGAAACCGGAGAACCCAGAAGAAAGCCACGTGGACACAGGGAGAACATGGAAACTCCACCCAGATGGGGATTCGAACCGAGAATTTCTAGTGCTGAGAGGTGAACGTGCAACCGTGTCGCCCATCATAGCTGACCTTGTGCATAAAATTAGGTTGACTATATAAAATGACTATATAAACTATATAAAACATTTAATTGCATTGTAGAAAGGACCTGATTGCTTATATCTTTGGTTCACATGTGAGTTTGGAGTCGGGTGGAGTAGTTTTATAATTAAAACTCCATCCATCCTTTATATTCCACTTAATCCTCTACTAGGTACTGGGTGGGGGGGAGTTTGGTTGTCCATCCAGGCGAGAAAGTTTAAAGGCACTGGATAGACAACCAAGAAGGGGCACAAATCTATCCACCTTGAATCCTTGTTTTATTTACTGTGGGAGGAAACCGGAGAACTCAGAAGGAACCCACACATACTCGGGGAGAACATGGAACTCCACCCAGATCCGGATTGGAACCTAGATCCCTAGTGCTGAGAAGCGAACGTTTTAACCATTAAGCCACCGTACCGCCTTAATTAAAACTCCTTTTCATCTTCAGGACTTTGAAGTGATTCATTTGAAAACTCCTGTAATTAGCGTTTTTCAACTTTAATTAGTCATTATGCATGTACACACAATACACCATAAATGTGATGTTACTTAGAAAATCACTTCTTTTAATCAACCATAATCAAAATAAGATGGATTCTGTAAGAGATTTAAATATAATAGATTTTAATATTGAAATTTGGGAACAAGAGGCTTTAAGAAACCATTACAAGTTGGAACAAAAGATGCTGATGACAACAATTAGGTTTCATTTAGCAACAGTTCATTCAGATTAAAATATAAATGTAGCTGATTGTGGTCCAACTGGGGAAGAAAAACTTGTTCTAGTGGCTATGCTGCAAACACTTACAAAACTTTGATTAGTTAATGACACAAGATTTATATGCTAAGACTATGTATTAATTTTTTGATGTAACACAATGCCATGATACTATTTCAATACTATCTTAAACTTTTTTATTTATTTATTCATTCATTATCTTCCTCTTTTAGGGTCATGAAGGGGGTTCCCCATGCCCATCCAGGGAAGAACGTTTCAGGCACTGGGCACATATACCCAGGACAGGGTGCCAATTTAGGTTGACTTCATGTTTTTGGACGGTGGGAGGAAACCCACAAGAACATGGGAAGAACATGAAAAGTTCCCAGCATTGAGAGGATTCCCAGCATTGAGAGGGGAACGTGCCTTCACTAGGCCACCTGTTCTACTTTTTAGTTTTACAGTTGTAAAACCTTGTATCGAATGCGGGCAACCACTGGAAGCCAATGGTGAGAGACAAATAGGTGTTACAACGTCACTTTTGGTCTGGAGTCAGGTGAAAAGGCTTAATCGTGCAAGTTGGAAGAGAGACTAGCAATGAACTGCAGTAGATACAGTTAAAGAACAATCAATATATTTTCTTTGGTTGTTGCAAAAAAATAGAAAGAGTTTAAAACCACACCATAATACCCTTTTTACTTTTAAATCTTAATTTGTGGTATTAAATATATCTTAACAAAATGGCTGGAGGGTGAGGTGCAGTATGCTAAATGTTAAAGGGCTGAATTCAGCATTTGTTTAAAAGGATAGAAAAGCATCCTCTATTATTCCAGCTAACCTTCATAGCCCATCCATCCATCCATCCATCCATTTCTTCTGCTTCCAGATCCCTTACAGCATGCATCAAACTTTATGAGTGCACCTAGACCCCTCAGCATCTTACTCCCATTGCATACACACACTCACTCACACACAATTTGAGAATTGATTGCTGGACCATACATACATTCTGCCAGTTATGCACCTGTAAGGCGTTTGCACCGAAAAAAAATGCAGTGCACCATGGGAAATAAATCCAAAAATAAATATATTTCTTTTCCCTACATTGTTGAGCAATAGGACATTATGTTTATATGATCTGCCATTCATTTAACTCTGTATGGGATTCTATTTTTGCTCTCATGAGAAACCTGCATACTGCTTATTTGCAATCTTTGTTTCTGCTACATTTGTTTAGTTTCCAACTCTGCAAAATGTATTGAATAATGTCCGTTTACCTTCCTCTCCCCATTTTCCCTTTTACTGCTTAAGCACAGTGTGCAGGAGCATTCGGCAAGAAATGAGTGCTCTCTTGTGGTAGAAGAATAATACTGTAGTTTGTAAGGATATGGCTTATGGCTATTATAGTAACATGGATATGTATGGATGGTTTGTCTGAGGGCTTAATGATTACAAACATTCTGCAGCCTTTGACGTTTGGCTCTTTCCACACCAGGTTGGTACTCTGATATTAAAACTATTTGTAGATCTTTGCAATCATGTGCTGAGAAACATTTTCTTTGAACTGACTGATAATTCATGTTAGCAGATCCTTGGGTGGCACGGTGGTGTAATGGTTAACACATACGCCTCTCAGCGCCTTTTTCTCTGTGTCCATATGGGTTTTCTCCAGGTTCTCTGGTTTATTCCCCCATTCTAAAAACATGGATGCAAGGTAAATCGGCTGCTATAAATTGACCCATATTGTGTGTATTTGTGAGTGAGAGTACCCAGCAATGAATTGGGTCCTTGTCCTGAGTGTATCTAGTATAAAATAAAGCAGAAGATAATGAGAAAACGATGCGCTTTAAATTGCCCCACCTAAAATGCAAGTGAGTGTGTGCCCAGCAACAGATGTGCCTATTGACCAAAAATTTCTTCCCTAGATAAATAGGCATAAGGAACCCCTCCTGTTACCCTAGTATAGTATTATGTGGTCAAGAGATAAATATGTTTAATGTTTAATGATGCCTATATTATTGTTTGTATTATAAGAACATCAGAAGAATAATTGATGATGTTCAGCAGACTGAAAAGTTTTTTTTTTATACAGTATAGAGATATAATATTCAGGACTTGACCATTGGACCCTAATTTTGGCATGCTACCATCATTCAACCTAATAAGCTCATTAATTTAAAATGTAATGTATAAAAAATTTTCACTTTAAATAGCAATTATAGAAATAAGTAAATAATAGAAATATAGGCTTTTGGCATATTTTTGATGTTGTTCTATGAAATTATATATTGTAGACTGTTACAATGCCTTTGGCATTGTATTATACAACAGGCCTTGATAGATAATATCACTAAATAAAGGTGTTGTGTACAAGGCCCTTTCATCTTTCAGTTTCTCATACACTGTGATAGACTACAGGAATACTTGGATTTTCAAATTTAATGCGTGTCTTTTCATACAATGCAGGTATAGTACTATTATTGTTATTATTATCATCATTTATATTATTATTATTACATTTTCATTCTATAAATTTTCATAACAGTATTATGTTCTTAGTGACATCTCAGATCATGGCTACATTTGATTAAATTACTTTTTTTTTATTTTTTAGAATAAGTACTTTTTTTTATTTTTTACATTTTTTAACGAATCTTTATAAACAAATGCAGCTTTTGTTGCTAAATTAATTTTTTGTTTCACCCAGTAAGTACTGCAATAAGCTCCAGCGCCGCCTCTAAATCTTAAGCAGCTTAGGAAATAAATAACTTTCATCCAGTTTATACAATATTTACTACAATTCTTGCCAAAGCTATGCAGCATTACCTTAACCTGCCTTTATTCTGTGAAATTTGTTAAGGTGTTTATGAATTATGAGCTTTCCCAAAAGATATTTGAAAAACAAAGGTTCACTTATTCATTCATTAATTTATTATCTTTCACTTAATCCTCTAATAGGGTCCCCATGCCCATTCAGGGGAGAACGTTTTGGGTGCTGGGCAGATATATCCAGCACAGGGTGCCAATCTATCACTGAGCACACACTCACTCATTCCTCCCACAGTCCAAAAACATGAATTCAAGGTGAATTGGCTGCTCTGAAATGTCCCTGTCTAAATTGTCCCTATATAGTGTGTGTATGTCTGTGAGTGAGCTTGTGTATAGGATTAGAATGAGAAATGAGATGAGAGAGATAAGATGAGAAGGTATTTGACAACGCTGCAGCTTTTTAAAGCTTTTTTCTTAAATTTTACGTTAACAATCTTTACAAACTTTTGCCTTTAGCTACATTATAATCATCTTGTTTCTTTTGAAGAAGAAAGCCTACAAAGATGACTGTATTTTGGCACACAAAATCGAATCGATATCTCTAAAAGAGCTCAATAACAATGAAAGGCAAACATGGAGATACAAGCAGTTGTTCTATCATGCAATAGATTTTTTTTTTTAAATTGGTCCATTTAAAGTTCCCTTTATTTAGCTACATGCACATTCCTTATTTTGATTGCATTGTATAATATTTGATGTTTGCTAGATAAAATACCATTTTAAAATACCATTTTCAAGTGCTTAAAGACCTTTTTCTTTTCAGATTCTCTGGTCTGTTTGTACCAGCTTGTGTTTTATTAGTTTTACCGGCTACCCCTTCTCATCTGTGTATCGTAAGTCTGCATGAGTACGTCGGTCTGCTGCATTCTCTCATCTTAGTAATCACCATCTCAGTTTCCCAATCTTTCCCGCTCTTGCTATCTCGCCTTACTTTCATCAATCTTCCTTTCATCTCAGATCATTAATTGGCTCTCCAGTTGCATTGATTCAGCGTACACTTTCCTCTGTTCTCCTCTTTCTGCCACCCATTTCGTTGTTCTGCCTGTGCCCTGAACAGCCCCGAAGGCATCCATTATTGAGATGTCTCTCAGGTAAACCATCTTGCACTGCGTGATGCTCTTTTCACCTGCTCATAAGCCTGGAAACTAGCAAATTATTTATGCCTTTTGGTTTCACCGAGCAAGCTGTGAGACTAAATGTTCTGCAAATAACACATGAAATCTTTTGACTACAACCTGCATTTTATACAAAACAGCCACTAAGGAGCCTGCTTCCTTAAATGAACCAGTTCACTTACATTTATGTATTTGAAAAACAAAAAGAATTAGCAAGAGCTGAAAGAGAAACTTTTAAACGAATCAACAGTAACAGTGGGCCTGCAAATATCACTAATGATTTTTTTTCCAGTGGTGCAAATGAAATTACCTTGTGATTATGACATTATAGACACTCATAAGATCGCCATGCTGATATTGGTGCTACTCCTACCTCTTTTGTCCAATTTGTGTGCAATTTGGTTATAACCATTTTTCCCTTCAGTATCAGACTCCTTAATTACCACACTGCTAATCATGAGTGTTACTGTGCTTCTTTAGAGACACAGAATTTGCCTGATTTAAAATGAAGTAGCGCCACGGTGGCTTAGTGGTTAATACATTCTCCTCTCAGCACTAGGGATTCCTGGTTTGAATCCCCATCTGGGTGGAGTTTCCATGTTCTTCCCGTGTCTGCGTGGGTTTCCTCTGGGTTCTCCGGTTTCCTCCCACAGTCCAAAAACATGGATCAAGTTAAATGAATTCTCAAAATTGCCCCATATAGAGTGTGTCTGTGTGAGTGAGTGTCTGCCCAGTGATGGATTTGTGCCCTGTCCTGAGTGTATCTGCCCAGCGCCCGAGATGTTCTCCCCTGGATGGGCATGGGGAACCCCACCGCGACCCTAATAGAGGATATAGCGGGAGATAATGAATGAATGAATGAATAAAATGCAGTATGATCTAAAAAGAAACCTGTTCTTACAGCTGAATGCACAAAGGCTTGATGTGATCTGTGTCTATTGAATTGCCATACAAATATAAGTTATTGTACTTAATACAAAATTGAAATGAAATATATCTATTTATATACTATAAAATGTAGCTGGATGATGATCTCTTAAAATGTACTGTATCAATATATAGTGACGCATGAAGGTTTGTAAACCCTTTATCATTTTTATTATATTCCTGTTGGTGCCAAAAGTCAATAACTGCAACTGAATGTTGATTAGTCTTGCACATCGGCTTGGATGAATGTTTTGGTTATTCTTCCATACAAAACTGTTCATTTTGTTTAATCTAGGATTTTAAGGTTGTTTTTTTTGGTAGAACAGAAGGATGTCATGACATTTGTTCAGAAATGAATTTATTGGTATAATTAATAATACATTGTCCCATCAATAATGACAAGCTGTCCAAGTCCAGATGCAGCAAAACAGGCTTAAACCATGATACTACCACCACCACATTTCACAGATAGAATTCCAACTTTCAGGTTGGAATACAGTGCCTTCCCCCAGATATACAGATATACAGATGTATAGTAATGCTACCTATCTAAATCTAAAGAATCTATGTTGTCTATAAAGTGTTTATTTCAGAAACTGTCTGGTTTGTGCATGTGATTTTTAGCAAGTAATTTTACTTCTAAATCTTAAAACTTTACTTTTAGAAAGTGATTTGTTTGATTCATTTTTAAATTACTAAAGCACAGTGTCATTTGTTGGAAATTAGGAGGATTTTTGTATGAGTTTGTTGGGGAAAAAAAGATCAGTTAACTTAGTGACAGCTAATGGCTGATATAAACCACAGCGAAATGATGACGGATAATGATCAATGATAAGGCCAGTAGACAGAGCAGAACAGGGTCAAAAGCTTAAAACTGAAGCCAATTTTGAAGCAGTGCACCTTTTCAACCTCAGTGAACAAATTGCAGGATGAAAGTGCTACCTCTAGCAAAAAAGTTAAATGAGCAAACAAGAAGCCTTACCATCTAATTAACGTAATAACTGAATATATAAGCAATATACTCATTTAAAAATGTGCTTCTGCTTAGTACTGTTAGGCAAACATGGAAACAACTAAGTTTAAAAAGAGATGACATACAAAATGATACAGATAAAAATAAATATGACTTTTTTGTGCAACATATTTTATTTATTAATGTAAATATGGCTGTCCAGTTATGACCATCCATCCATCCATTATCTTCCGCTTTATCCTCTATTAGAGTCGTGATGGGGTTCCCCATGCCCATCCAGGGGAGAACGTTTTGTGCGCTGGGCAGATACACCCAGGACAGGGTGCAATCTATCACTGGGCACACTCACTCACACAGACACACTCTATATGGGGCAATTTGGAGAATTCAATTGACTTGATCCATGTTTTTGGACAGTGGGAGGAAACCGGAGAATCCGGAGGAAACCCACACGGACACGGGGAGAACATGAAAACTCCACCCAGATTGGGATTCGAACCGGGAATCCCTAGCGCTGAGAGGTGAAAGTGCTAACCACTAAACCACCATGCTGCCCCACAGTTATGAAATTTTAAGAAATTGTGATTATGAGCTCTAAAGAATCCAGTCCCAATCTTGGTCTTGTGTTTTATGACTGCTCTACTTTGCCCCTATGTAAATTGCCCTTATAAATGTGTGAATCTGTGTGAGTGAGTGTGCACATTGATGGATTGGTGCCCTGTCCTGGGTGTATCTGCTCAGATCCTCTATTAGGGTCGCGGTGGGGTTCCCCATGCCCATCCAGGGGAGAACGTCTCGGGCGCTGGGCAGATACACCCAGGACAGGGTGCCAATTCATCGCTAGGTACACACTCAACACACTCTATATGGGGCAATTTAGGGAACTCAATTAACTTGATCCATGTTTTTGGACTGTGGGAGGAAACCAGAGAACCCGGAGGAAACCCACGCGGACACGGGGAGAACATGGAAACTCCACCCAGATGGGGATTCGAACCAGGAATCCCTAGCGCTGAGAGGCGAACGTGCTAACCACTAAACCACTGTGCCGCCTATATATATATATATATATATATATATATATATATATATATATATATATATATATATATATATATATATCAAAATGACGAGATCAGAAAATGACATTCATGATATTATGAATATTAAGAATAAGGTCAGAAACATTTAAATAATGTGGTACAGTTTCTTTCAGGCTGTGACAAGCCACCCCACAGGATGAAAGTTAATTTGTTCAGGCCTGATTTCTAAAATGAATTATTTTTTGGGGAAACAATTTATTTCCAATATCTCTGACTCAAGCCAGGGGGAAATTGGTCCAACTGCACTAACATCATAAATGCTGGAATAAAATATGACCGAGCAACTGAATCATGCATGGCATCTATATTGTGAGTGATAATATTGTTATTTTTCTGTAGTGCTGTTGACCAGTGTTGATATGAGAACCACACTACACGAGTAAGTTATCTATTTTGTCATCTTTCCAAATGTTGTTCAATTAAAATAATACTTGAGGGAGTTGTCATGAGGCAACAAGATTTATGACATGTCTCAGTAGGACAATGTGTAAAATTGATTATATATTAAAATTGTTATTTATTCTGTAGCTCAGAGCATTTAGGTACATGAATTAAAGATTGTATTTCAACTCAAATAAAAAAAAAGGGGGGGGGGGGCAGGGGGAGGGGTTCCCCCTGCCCATCCAGGAGAAAATTTGGGCGCTTGGACAGGTGGGTAAAGCAAAAGCTATAGAGATAAGGTGAAATATACATTTTTTAAAGTTGCTTTTAAAGTTAATTCTGTCATTAATTAATTCCGGCCTGCAAACTAATTAACGCTAAGCTAATTTTCTGTTGCCATCACCTGAAGCCTTACAGCCAGCAGACTTTGCTTTCAAATACAGATTGAACAAATGCTACTATCCAGGAGGCTATATTTTAAATATACCTTTATTGCTGTGACATTTGGAGACTAGACCAAGTGCTGAGATTGCATCACCTACCTGAAAAAATAATACAGAGTGCATTAAAATGAAATGCCTCCTAGAGCACCCCCATACTCCTCACACATTCATGTGTACCAGATTATTACAACCTAGGGTTAGTTCTACAGCTTGTTAAAGATAAAAGGCACTAAAATTTTTACTGACACGAGAGTGCACAGTTTGTTAAAATGACTGACATGGTGCTTTTGGTCAACACTAAATCACTTGAAAACTTCGGTTATAAATATATAACTGCTTCATGTGGACTGTACCGGAAACTGGTAACTATCATGCAATATTAAAATATTTATGAACAGAGGAAAATATTATTTGTAGACATAATAAGAATAATAATTCTAAAGTACAGCTTATGACTAGAATGAGGAGTTAACCAAGCTTTTAAACATATTACAATTCAAAACAGACTGTTTGTTAGGATTTGCTATGTGTAGTACAGGTATATGCAACATGTGTACATTGTTATTTAAAGATCCACAAAGGCAAATATTATTTCTTATAAATTTGGTTTAAGAAATCCAGTAAACTAATTTCACCCATATACAACTAAAGAAAACTTTAAAGGCTTTTTGACCAATATCACAACCATGAATCACTCTATGATTGTTGATTAAATAGGCACAAATTTTTTCAAACACTGTAAAACTTTAAGGCTTGCCTTCTGAAAAGAGCAGTGACTGCTAGAGCCAGAAAGAAGGGAGGCCACTTCTTAAAATATTTATATATAGAAATAACATTTATAGTTTTCTTCATGGTGGCACAGTGTCTTAGTGGTTAGCACGTTCGCCTCTCAGCGCTAGGGATTCCTGGTTCGAATCCCCATCTGGGTGGAGTTTCCATGTTCTCACCGTGTCTGTGTGGGTTTCCTCCGGGTTCTCCGGTTTCCTCCCACAGTCCAAAGACATGGATCAAGTCAATTGAATTCTCAAATTTGCCCCATATAGAGTGTGTCTGTGTGAGTGAGTGTGTGCCCAGCGATGGATTGGCGCCCTGTCCTGGGTCTATCTGCCCAGCGCCTGAGATGTTCTCCCCTGGATGGGCATGGGGAACCCCACCGCGACCCTAATAGAGGATAAAGCAGGAGATAATGAATGAATGAATGAGTTTTCTTCATGTCATTTTTATGTAATAAACATTAATACTTGCTTGCCTGATCAAAATGTTTTGTTTTGAATATTGATATATTATCACTATGTAATGATGACTAAATTTCAGACTTTTTTTTTTCAAACTTTTCAGGCTGTTCATTACTATTTTTGGATTCTACCTCTGAATCACACGGTGAGAATGACCACTTTTACATAAATGTTAATTAGGTTGACACAGCAGCTTATCCAAAACGTATTAGATAATTTAGTGCTAAATCTCTACACACTCTTCAAATCCCTGTGTGTTTCTGAAGCAGGGTTTTTCAATCCTGGTGCTAAAGGTTCACTACCATGCATGTATTAAAATGTTGTGTACTTCAAACACACCTGGCACAACTAATTAGCTTATTTGTAGTCCATAATTTATGTTGGCTGTGTTTAAACAGAAAGAGCATTCAAACCTGCAGGACAGTGAGCCACAATGAAAAGGACTGTGAGACATTATGGTAGCATTCTGGCATTTTGGGATTCGGTCCTCTTAAAACCTAATTCTCCCCTCCTCACTGTGGATTAGCGATAGGCAATGTGCTTGTCCATCATATGATCAGAATCAGAAAGTAACCAGTAAGAAAGATCAGAAAATAACCAGGAGGATATAATCCTCTGAGACAGCCTAATTGGAAAGCAATTGTAGAAAAGATTTGGGAAATAATATGGAAGAAAGGACAGAAAGAGATGAGATCTGTTGAGTGTCACACAGAGAGAAGGGTTGCAAAAAATGGACAGTGAGAGAAAACAGGCCATTTTCAAGACCAATATTGACTGTGTTGTGGTAAAAAATGACAGTGAGATAGATAGTGGTGGTGAAAGAGAATAATAAAAGATTAAATGTCTTGACATTGGCTTGGGTGGGATCGATGGAATTAATAATGCTACAGTGCACATTTTCACCCAGCCTAGGCAAAAGTCAGACATAGACTGAAGATTTTGTTCAGTTTAAAGCATGGTTTTCTAAATGTAGGTTTCAGGTTTAGATACAAAAGGCAAATTTACAGTAAATATTTGATGTATACTTTATGTACACAACTAAATTATTTTATTTTAATAATATTTGACCATTATAAATGTGTACCATATTGTTTCCCACAGGCAGGTATTTATCTATCTGCACTTAAAGCCAATTTTTAGCTTCCACAATTTCATTTAACCATTAATTAATTTATATTTAACTAAAAACAAGCTGGTGCTTTCTTCCATCTTGTCATTCCAACCATTCAGCCAAAATTTTATGCTCTAAATTGCCCTATATAGTTTGTGTGTCTGTGTGGGTGAGTGTGCCCAGCGAGGGATTGGCAGCCTGTCCTCAGTGTATCTGCCTAGTTCCTGAACCACTACCCCCCTTAAAATAGGATTAAGCAGAAGACAATGAGATGAGATTATATATGAATCCCAATCTGAGATTCCATGTTCTTCTTGTGTCGGCGTGGGTTTCCTCCAAAAGCATGGATTCAAGGTAAATAGGCTGCTCTGAATTTGCCCCTATAGTGTTTTTATGAGAAAGTTTATGAAAGAAATCATCTGATAATTAATGAAGACTTGTTTATTCTTACATTTATTTTTATTACATTTTACCAAAAGTCCCAAACCTTTTAGAGAGGCTTGTAGATTTGGGTTAAGCGCACACCTGTTGGATATGCTGAAACAAGACTGACAGAACAGTACTAGAGGTTGAATGCTGAAAGGAACCGAAGAGAATAGACACTAAAATCCTTCAGAGACCTCTAGATGCAGACAGATAAGTATGCAATAGTGATGCGACCAGACATAGCAATAATAGATAAGGCGCAGTAAACAATAGTTGTGATAGAAGTAGCAATCCCAGGTGACAGAAACTACTGAAAGCTGCAATACAAGAAACCGAAGACACTCCATGGATTAAGAAAAAAGGAGACAGTGTGGAAGGTTAATACTGAGGTTTCCCAGTAGTGACTGGAAGATTTAAATAAAGGGAGACTTCTGAATATTATGAGGAATCATATTACATGTGCTGTACATCCCAACATGATGTAATGCAAAGGAAATTTTCTTTTAAAGAAGTACATTGTGGTTAAATCGTAAGTACTTTGTATCTGTATTGTGGTGTTACATATAGTTGTAATAAATTATATGAAATATTTAATTGCTTAAAATATTATCTCTATTATCAGAGAATATAAAATTATTGCTTTAACATTCTGTTTCAACACAGCTTTCAGTAGTTTATTCTGAGTAACTTATTGGACAGCATTTTATCTTAGCATGAGAATTTGTTCACGAAACCAAGAGCAACAAGATATAAAAGTAAAATGAAACTATCTGAAGTATCATACAATACATGAATGTGATAGTGGATCTTTGATCAAATGCAGATTTGTACTTAAAAGGCAGAGCCAGGTAAGCAGGTGAGATAAGGGTTTTATCTGTAACGTGTCTGAGTTCAATGTATATGTTAAAGAACTGCAAGACTTAGAGAATTTTAGAAATAAAGAGCCCCCTGAGCAATGTGATCAAGCAATAAGGCAGGAGGGTGTTCAATATTGTGAATAAATTACAAGAAAGAGTTGTTGTTAGGCACGACATGAAGCAGAGTACAGTTACACCCCTTTCCTGTGATTAATTCACAATAAGGCGGCACGGTGACTTAGTGGTTAGCACGTTCTCCTCTCAGCGCTAGGGATTCCCGGTTCGAATCCCCATCTGGGTGGAGTTTCCATGTTCTCCCCATTTCTGCGTGGGTTTCCTCGGTTTCCTCCCACAGTCCAAAAACATGGATCAAGTCAATTGAATTCTCAAAATTGCCCCATATAGAGTGTGTCTATGTGAGTGAGTGTGTGCCCAGCGATGGATTGGCGCCCTGTCCTGGGTCTATCTGCCCAGCGCCCGAGATGTTCTCCCCTGAATGGGCATGGGGAACACCTCCGCGACCCTAATAGAGGATAAAGCGGGAGATAACGAATAAATGAATAATTCACAATAATGCACAACCTTAAGTGTCATATTGCTTTTTTAAAACAGCTACAAACCCAATATAGTAAAAAACATTATCATTATAATAATAATCATTAGTAAACTGATCTCCAGCTACATAATCTAGTTTGGTTTTTAAATTGAATATTGATTGCTAAGTAACAGGATACTGGTTTCTTTAAAAATCAAAATGCCATTTAGTGGCCATATTACAAAAGACAATTTACAAACAACAGCTGCAACAGGCTTAGTGAATCGGCTCGCTGTTTATATTAATCTGGTCTGAAATGTGCAAGTTATTGTCAATAACTTCACGGCTGGAAATTGACTCAGCCAATCAGATTTAAGGATTGAAACTACCTTTTACAATATATATAGTTTTATAATATAAAATAGCGTTCAGTGGCAATTCAGCTTTTGTTTACATGTCTGTGTTGATGATTCACTGCCAAGATAGCAATGAACGTCTGACTGTTGACGTCTGTCTTGGTAGTGTTTAGTCAGTGATGCACCTGGGTTTTCCATTACTAATAAAGCAGTAATCCAGAAAAGTACCTTAACACACTTCATTTCGAGACCACGCCCATCGACGTAGATTTATTCCCATGAATCATTTAAAGTATGTAGGCGGAAGGTGTTAGACACCTTGGTATGAGATACCTTGGGCAGGGTGCAGTAGGGGGTGCATAGGGCCCTATTTGTCTTAACCCTTTAAAATATAAGGTCAGACTTGGTGTTGTAAAATAAAAGTGCACTAAATAAATAAAACTATTAATACATTTGTAATGTCCCTAGAGAAACACTGGCAGCCATAACTCTTAATATGATGCAATCACAGGAGTCCACCTTTCTACACAGCTGGACTAATCACACACTTCCAGACAATCTTCTATACAGCTGCATTTATAATAGCTATAAACTTTTATTATAGATATTTGAAATTTATACCTGCTGTTGCAGACACTTAGTATTTATCAGACTCTTTACAACTCTATAACAACGGTTACAGACATGGATTATGAATTACAGGCACTTTATCATGAACATTCTTCATTCTTCAAAACATATTACAGCACACTGTGTCATTTTTTTGTCTTATGTGTGCTATTATGTGTAATTATTCTTAATTGTATATTTTGTGTTGTCTTGTGTAATGTCCTTTGTCACATAGAGATTATGTTTTAGTTTAATAATTAAAAGTCTAAATGGAGAATAGCGCGGCACGGTGGCTTAGTGGTTAGCACGTTCGCCTCTCAGCGCTAGGGATTCCTGGTTCGAATCCCCATCTGGGTGGAGTTTCCATGTTCTCTCCGTATCTGCGTGGGTTTCCTCCGGGTTCTCCGGTTTCCTCCCACAGTCCAAAAACATGGATCAAGTCAATTGAATTCTCAAAAATTGCCCCACATAGAGTGTGTCTGTGAGAGTGAGTGTGTGCCCAGTGATAGATTGGCGCCCTGTCCTGGATGTATCTGCCCAGCGCCCGAGACGTTCTCCCCTGGATGGGCATGGGGAACCCCACCATGACCCTAATAGAGGATAAAGCGGGAGATAATGAATGAATGAATAAATGGAGAATAACAATTCAAAACAGTTTAGAGTTTTTAATAACTAAGTATTTGGGAGCTTCTTTTTATGGGAGATGGTTTAATCCTTTGTGAGGTTATTTAATAGCATATTAATAATAAACTGAGGGATTCGTGCTATTTTAAATTAAGTTTGTGGTGGCTTACTAAAAAATCCTTTAAACTGCACCATAAATGATCTGGTAAAGATTCTTAATTGCTACAACATAACCATGTCCGGCTCTCACGTTCACCTCTCAGTGCTAGGGATTCCCAGTTCAAATCCCCATCTGAGTTTCCATGGTCTCCCCGTGTCCGCATGGGTTTCCTCCGGGTTCTCCGGTTTCCTCCCGCGGTCCAAAAACATGGATCAAGTCAATTGAGTTCTCCAAATTGCCCCATGTAGAGTGTGTTTGTGTGCGTTTCTGTGTGTGTGAGTGTGTGCCCAGCGATGGATTGGCGCCCTGTCCTGGGTGTATCTGCGCAGCACCCGAAACTTTCTTCCCTGGATGGGCATAGGGAACCCCCCCGCGACCCTAATATAGGATAAAGCGGAAGATAATGAATGAATGAATGAATGAATGAATAACCATGTCCCTGTTTCCAAACTGAGGCTTGAATTTAAAGATGATGAGCCTTTATGTTTTAGATGTTACTGCTGTAAAGCAGTGCATAATCCATTGTACTATTATACAATTTGGATTTCTAAATATTCTTTTGTAAAAAGTACCAAAATATATTCAATGAAATAATGAATTATTATGGGGCAGCACAGTGTACACAGCGTAGTGGTTAGCACATTCGACTCTGAGGGCTGGGGATCCAGGTATATACATGGTGAAGATTCCATGTTCTCCCCGTGTCCATGTGGGTTTTCTCTAGGTTCTGTCGTTTTCTTTCACAGAACAAAACATGGATTGAAGTTGACTTGTCTGTGTGAGTGAGTCTGTTCCCAGCGATGGATTGGTGCCCTGTCCTGGGTGTATCTACTCGGTGCCCTGGAGGGGTATGGGGAGCCCTTCACGACAATACTAGAGGATTGAGCAGAAGATAATGCGATGAGTAAAGTATTTATTCTACCATATGTCCCTATTGATGTGACTGTTACTTTAAGAACACCTCTGGCATGTTCACCGCAGCCCAATGCATTTCACTACATCTCTAAATGCTGCATCAATTTGTCTATTTGTCAGGATTCTGCGTTCTAGTGCTAGGAATGGAGATTGAGGTTTTTGTACTGAATTTTTGCAAGGCAGTGTGAGGATAAAAATAGATCCAGTTATTAGATTTAATACTAACTACCAGGAAATATCAATCAACTGCTGAACAAATTAAGATAAAATGAATATCATTTGATCTCATCTGCACTTAAGCATCAATTACAAATTTGTGCTTTACTGCAATATGGCTAAAAGACTGATATTCCAATAGCAGTTCATTTAAAAACTGTATCATGGATTCTCTTTGAAGTTCTTTTTAAAGTGATTGTTAAAAAAAAAAATCCCTTATTGCAGCTTTGTAGACGGATTGCTTTTCTAAGCACATTTCGTTTTGTATCTGATAGAACGTCAGATTTTAGAAATGCCCAAGATTATATATTACTTAATCATGACTAGCTCTGCCAGGATGGTTTTGCAGTGTCTGGAAGGACAAACGATGCAATACTAAAGCAAGTGAATTTTTTTTTTTTCTTATAAATGCCCCAACACTACGTCAGCATGTATCTTATTATCAGTCCATTGTCAAAGTAGCCAAGTAATATAAGATATTAATACAGATATTAATACAGTATGTATATATATATATATATATATATATATATATATATATATATATATATATATATATATATATATACTATATATATATATATATATATATATATATATATATATATATATGCGGCGGCACGGTGGCTTGGTGGTTAGCACGGTCACCTCTCAGCTCTCAGGTTCGAATCCCCATCTGGGTGTCCGCGTGGGTTTCCTCCGGGTTCTCCGGTTTTCTCCCACAGTCCAAAAACATGGATCAAGTCAACTGAGTTCTCCAAATTGCCCCATATAGAGTGTGTATAAGTGAGTGAGTGTGTGCCCAGCGATGGATTGGCACCCTGTCCTGGGTGTATCTGCCCAGCGCCCGAGACGTTCTCCCCTGGATGGGCATGGGGAACCCCACCGCGACCCTAATAGAGGATAAAGCGGAAGATAATGAATAAATGAATGAATGAATATATATATATATATATATATATATATATATATATATATATATATATATATATATATATATATATATATATATATATATATACAGTTCTCTTATTGAATATGTCCTTGATCTGCGATATTTATAAGTTTTTTTAATTTGCAGGAGTGCACAATAGTGCAATGTGGACTCACCAACACATTATTTTACACATTTAACCCCAGAGACAATGCGATATTTTAAAATCAACAAACTTTCATGTGATTTCATTTTTTTAAACAGATCTCCCAGACATAATCTATGCAGACATTAAGATAGAATATAAAACATTCCCTATTGAAACAACCTTGATCACCTGGGATTTGAACAACTGAGAGTTCCATGTGCCACTATAGCAGCCCAATTATATCAATTATATCATACCCCCCCCCCCCCCCCCCCCCCCCGCGACCCTAGTAGAGGATAAAGCGGAAGATAATGTCCTTCTACCTGATGCTTATCATCATCAAACAAGGTTTAAGCTAAAAAAAAAAAAAGGCATTTATCAGTAAATGTATGTGAACGTCAAAATATGACAAAGCGTTATTCTTCTCTTCAAAACCTAAATCTCAGAAACTTCCACTTTTAAGCTACAAGAGCAATGATGAGGTCAAACAGTCATGCTGGTTGATAAACCCTGGCATGCACTTCAATTTAATACCATTAGAATAGCATAAGCTTCGGGGTTTATATTCCACAATATAAATCAGAAAGCTTAAAATCCTAACTTACATCAGGAATATTATTTTACTTCATCTTTTTTAAATCCCAGAAATCCTAAACTACTTATACTCACTGAACACTCTACTAACTATATTACGCTATATTACTGGGAATTTCGAGATGAGTTTTTGTGCTCAACATCTGCTTCTCATCTCATCTCATTCTCTTCCGCTTAATCCTCTCCTAGGGTCACAGTGGGGTGGGGGGGGGGCATCCTTTTGCCCATCCAAGGGAGAACATTTTGGGCACTGATCAGACACACCGAGAATAGCGCCCCAGTCAATCGATGGAGGAAACACACTATTCACGGACAGTTTGGAGCAGCCAATTCACTTTGAATTCATGTTTTTGGGAGGAAAGCAGAGAACCCAAACCCATGTGGATATGAGGAGAACATAGAAACTTCACCCAGATTCGGATTTGAATCTGGACCACCAGTGCCAACATGTAAAAAAAAAATAAATAAATAAATAAATAAATAAATAAATAAATAAATAAACTTAAAACAACCAATGATCTAAAGCCTTTTAAAAATCATTTAAATAGAAATATTAAAAAATGCTATATGTGCCATTTATAAAAAAAAATTCCATTGGTTTAAATAAAAAGGTTTGCTTTTTGGCATTTTACTAATAGTCTTTAATAAACAGTTTTTCTTTAATTAGTTAAAAATAAAGTCATAAACAATTAAATACTAATATATAATACTAATTCTGTAATACTAATATCATGGTAAACTTTTCTACCCATAATTTGCAGATTCATTCAGTCTGCCATGGCATTAATTGGAAATAAGGAGCTATTGGCCAGCCCAATCACCTACACATCCAACCTGATTAACTAGGCCGACACTTCACTGTGTTTAGCTTCTCGGTTTAGAGTGTTTTAGAAGATTCCTTTATCCAGAGGGACCAAAAAGTCAATACAATACAAGCAACTGTATATTATATAGTTTGCTTAAGGGCAGTGCAAAAGGTAGAACCACCAAATATCGGATCCTCTAACCATTAATCAACTCCATTCACACATAGCACACTTTAATAAAGAAATTATTTAGGGTTTGCTTCTATATTCTTTCCTGCCTTTGTTACTTCCCTTAGGTCATGTAATATAATTAGCTGAAGTAAATTGGGAACATTTGATTTTGAAACCCTAAACACATTTTGTCTACAGTTTCTGCAAATAATTATGTTTTAAAACGTTGTGCAACAGTATTGTATTTTTAAGAAGTATTCGAAATCAAAATAAAAAAGTGATGTAAATACTGTTATGTAAAATTGGAAGTACTAATTATATAAACCCCACAACATGCACTGTTACATTTAAATTAACATATTTAATACACATCACTTGCTTATAATAGTGCACAGAAACACAATGTTAGAACCACTGCAGAGCAAAATCTTTTTTGAAAACCCTTGCAGACATAGTAAGAACCTAAAAATTCCACACTAATGATTATGATCACCCTGCCAATAACCAAACTTGGAGGAAAAGTTGTGCAAAGATGAATAATACTTCCTGTCTAATTAAATGGTGAAGTAGTGTATCAAGATGATAAAGCATGTTGCTAAATAATGTAAAGTAAGACTTGGGTTAAACATATGCTGCCCTTTTAAAACAAGCTAAAAAGTTAAATATCCCTGTTTAACAAACTGCAATGTTCTGCGGCCCTTGCACTTATGTTAATTTTTGATTAATTGTCTAAATATGTTTAATTCATTAACTCCCTATAAATTAGCACAGGCAATACACAATAAATGGATGAGAAGAAGGTCAACATGCTTTTAGACAGGCAGAGAGGCAGAGTGCCAATGTGGGAGGGTAACACTGGACATTTTAATCTTTACATCGAATGTTTGGGAAGTCATAAATAATAGGTTCAGTTATTGGCATTTATTGACGCTCTAAATAATAGAAACCATAAGATATAAATTGCTATTCTTTTTGCATTCTATTGCCCTTTTTCAATTTTTTAAATGTTACAACTATTAGAAGACAATGTCTAAATTCTCATACCACATGTAATAAGTTGCAATTTATTTTAAATACTTATTTTGAAACCTATTTCCTAAAATGGGCTCAAATAAATGTAGTATATAGGATAAAAATTACAACAAATTTATGGGCTACCGACTTTTAAAGAATGGCTTTGCTGACATCTGTTGGACTTTGAAAGAAATGCAAGACAACATAAATAGTAAATGTGTGTGTGTGTGTGTGTGTGTGTGTGTGTACCAGGTATACTGTATTATCACATTGTGGGAATCAAAACCTGTTCACTCTCTGCTGGGATAGGAGTAATCCATCCATTATCTCCCGCTTTATCCTCTATTAGGGTCACGGTAGGGTTCCCTATGCCCATCCATGGAAGAACGTCTTGGGCGCTGGGCAGATACACCCAGGACAGGGCGCTAATCCATCGCTGGACACACATTCACTCACACAGACACACTCTATATGGGGCAATTTTGAGAATTCAATTGACTTGATCCATGTTTTTGGACTGTGGGAGGAAACCGGAGAACCCGGAGGAAACCCACGCGGACACGGGGAGAACATGGAAACTCCACCCAGATGGGGATTCGAACCGGGAACCCCTAGTGCTGAGAGGAGAACATGCTAGCCACCAAGCCACCATGCCACCCGATAGGAATAATGCACCAACCGAATAATAACTTTGCATTGTGATGCTACTATTGGGGTCCTGACCATTAGAGAACAGAGTACACAGTATGTATTGTAGTCCACAAACAGATGGACTACAGTCTGGAATTGTAGAACTACAATGTCCATCTTTACAGTAAGTGGAACTGATACAACTGAGCAAAAATGAGGTGTGTCCAAACTTTTGACTGGCACTGTACATCACAAGACATAAAATGCGTTTGATTTATTTAAAGAAGATGACATTTACAGCAGGGCGGCACGGTGGCTTAGTGGTTAGCATGTTCTCCTCTCAGCACTAGGGATTCCCGATTCGAATCCCCATCTGGGTGGAGTTTCCATGTTCTCCCCGTGTCTGCGTGGGTTTCCTCCGGGTTCTCCGGTTTCCTCCCACAGTCCAAAAACATGGATCAAGTCAATTGAATTCTCAAAATTGCCCCATATAGAGTGTGTCTGTGTGAGTGAGTGTGTGCCCAGCGATGGATTGGCGCTCTGTCCTGGGTCTATCTGCCCAGCGCCCGTGACGTTCTCCCCTGGATGGGCATAGGGAACCCCGCCGCGACCCTAATAGAGGATAAAGCGGGAGATAATGAATGAATGAATGAACATTTACAGCACATGTCGCTCGCTTCGTGATAACGAAAAGCAACAACGGGTGGAGCTGTGCGGATCGATACAAATATCGATAATATCGATACCAACGCTGGTATTGGTATTGAACAATACTTGCGTAAAAAGATCGATACTCAAGTTTTTTGTGTGTAAAAATTCCTTTTTTATTGTTTTGCCTAAGAACAATTCTATTTGAAAAAAAGAAACAAAGAAAGAAAAAACTGTCTAGTGAGGGGAGCATTTTTACTTTATATTCGTATTGTCGTTTCTCCTTTTGTACCTCAAAAATATATATTTTCCTCCCGTTAAAGCAATCTTTGTTTTATTACTATTCCATTGTTTCTAAACAAAGATGTTGTGATTGGGACACATTATTTTGTTGTCACCTACAATGTTTGGCGAAATTCTATACTAGGTCTTTTGGATCAATGAATCTTAAATATTAAAAAGTATCGGTATCGGTATCGAATATCGCGATATTGGCCCTGTATTAACTTGGTATCGGATCAATACCAAAATTTTTGGTATCGCACAGCTCTAACAACGGGTTCCCCCCCCCAGAGGAACACCTACGCTGCGCATGCGCAGTGTGCAGGAAGGGCATGCAAACAAAGAGGAAACGCGTGTTCTGGACTTAAAGGGAAAGTGTGATAATCCCTTTCAATCTTTTAAATTCTGGAATTCCGCGGTTGTCGCCATTTAAGGAGTTTAACTTTACAGAAGAAGCAATACGTATCAAAGTAAGTTGTGCTAGTTGTGGGCTCGTTAAGGTGTTTCCACTGGACACCGATCTTATTTAGCTGGTTGGCTAACGTGCGGTACCCCTAGGCTGGATCCCAAATACTTACTTTTTCACTCGATTAGTGCACTTCATGTGGTTTAAACGCGTTAGTGTGTGGACGCTATTTAGTAAGCTACGTGTAGTATTGAATTGGTTTTGGTACCACGTTGTAAAATATGTGTATAATATCTGGGTTATACAGCTGCATTGCTTCAGTCTGTTGCAGTGAACGTGTTTAAGCTGAACTCGCTGGATTTAAACTCACGCCTTTGTTTACATGGTTCGATCTACGTTTAAGCTTCGTAGACATGAAATTATCTTGAAAAATTTATTTACTGACTTTTTTTTATTTACAATTGGTCATGTAGAAGACGCTTTTATCCAAAGCAACTTACAAGTAGGGGTTACAAGAACACAGGTTTCACCATACTGCCCCCCTGGAGCAATAAAGGTTAAGAGTCTTGCTCAAGAAGCCACATTGCTAACTTCAGTGGCCCTGGGACTTGAACCCACAACCTTCTGATTGATAGCCCACAATCCTAACCATTGAGCTACCACACCCACAGGGCACCAACAAGATCAGCAAGATCTTCTGTTCTTTTTGCAATATAAAATATAAATATATGTGTGTAATATCTGGGTTATACAGCTGCTATTCTTCAGTCTGTTGTAGTGAACGTGTTTAAGCTGAACTCGCTGGATTTAAACTCACGCCTTTGTTTACATGGTTCGATCTACGTTTAAGCTTATGCCAGCTCACCAGCCTGGACTTGTACTTGTTACTGTACTGAAATGAACCATTTTGCTTGAAAATTTCATTTACAGACTTTTTTATTTACAACTGGTCATGTAGAAGACGCTTTTATCCAAAGCAACTTACAAGTAGGGGTTACAAGAACACAGGTTTCACCATACTGCCCCCCCCCGGAGCAATAAAGGTTAAGAGTCTTGCTCAAGAAGCCACATTGCTAACTTCAGTGGCCATGGGACTTGAACCCACAACCTTCTGATTGATAGCCCAAAATCTTAACCCCTGAGCTACCACACCCACAGGGCACCAACAAGATCAGCAAGATCTTCTGTTCTTTTTGCAATATAAAATATAAATATATGTGTATAATATCTGGGTTATACAGCTACATTGCTTCAGTCTGTTGTAGTGAACCTGTCTGAGCTGAACTCGTTGGATTTAAACTCACGCCTTTGTTTACATGGTTCGATCTACGTTTAAGCTTCGTAGACATGAAATTAACCATTTTGCTTGAAATTTTTTATTTACAATTGGTCATGTAGAAGATGCTTTTATCCAAAGCAACTTACAAGTAGGGGTTACAAGAACACAGGTTTCACCATACTGCCCCCCTGGAGCAATAAAGGTTAAGAGTCTTGCTCAAGAAGCCACATTGCTAACTTCAGTGGCCCTGGGACTTGAACCCACAACCTTCTGATTGATAGCCCAAAATCTTAACCCCTGAGCTACCACACCCACAGGGCAACAACAAGATCAGCAAGATCTTCTGTTCTTCTTGCACACTTAAATAGATGTTTATAATATCTGGGTTATTCAGCTACATTGCTTCAGTCTGTTGTAGTGAACCTGTCTGAGCTGAACTCGCTGGATTTAAATTCACATGGTTCGATCTACGTTTAAGCTTCGTAGACATACCAGCTCACCAGCCTGGACTTGTACTTGTTACTTTACTGAATTTAACCATTTTGCTTGAAAAATTAATTTACAGACGTTTTATTTTATTTTTTATTTACAATTGATCATTTTATCCAAAGCAACTTACAAGTAGGGCCAGAACACAGGTTTCACCATACTGCCCCCCTGGAGCAATAAATGTCAAGAGTCTCGCTCAAGACGCCACATTGGTAACTTCAGTGGCGCTGGGACTAGAACCCACAACCTTCTGATTGATAGCCCACAATCCTAACCATTGAGCTACCACACCCACAGGGCAGCAACAAGATCAGCAATATCTTCTGTTCTTCTTGCACACATATTCTTATATTTTAAAGTTAAGTGTACTTTGTAGTGAATACCATGTACAGTACAATATTTTTCATAGATATTTTTTTGTTTCCTATATTTGATTACTTCGTATTGTTTTCTACTACAGTATTTGCATTGTATTCTAAAATATGTAAATTTCCATCTGGGATTTACTTACCAACCTGTGTACGTAGCAACCTACCTAACTAAAGTGTAAGAAGTTGTTAATAAGTTTATGAGAATACTCCTTATGCTTGGATTCATAGACATTCCTGGGTAAGTATTTAGCTTACTTACCTTACTTATATATGTAATTTTTACAGAAGTGAATTAAACGATACAATACAATACAAAATATATTGTCTTTTATACATTTTTTTAGGATTCAATCTGTGTTTTGCTTCCTTGATCTATATAAATTTAAAAAATCACAGCATGGGGTTATTCATTTATAAGACTTTAAAATCCTTTGAATGAAATTGGATTGGCTAGATTTCATTCATTTGTATTTGTTTTCTGATTTTAATGTTGGTATGTTGTAACCTATCCCAGACCTGTTTGGGTGTAAGATCCAGGAAATGGTTTCAGTTTATTGTTGAACATGTACATTAAAATATTTACACACACTAGCTTGTCTTTAAATTGTGAACAGTAAATTCATCTGCAGAGAAATCCATGTTTTGGAAAGAACATGCAAATGGATTATACAGGAATAAATCTGGTTGTCTGCTAAGAAGTCAAACCGGGGACTTTCTGCTATGAGGTGACCGCGTCACTCGTACTACTCGTACATAAGACTACTTGATTATATATATGTATATACTTTAAAATGAATATTTATTGCATTATTTATACTTTAAGAATGTATTTTGGAACCCGCTTAATATAAGGTTCAGTTAAATTATGTGCAATTAACTTTAAAAGTACATAATATGTAAAGAATGTGTCTAATCTTTCTATACATTGTTTGTATTACAACTTGCAGATCCAGTGTAAGATGACCCACCATTCCATGTAAACTGGGTTCATGTTTGGCCTCACCGTCTGCAGGACCATTAGAGCATTTTGTGGAACTCGTGTGTGTTCAAGACGGTCCAAAAGTTTCTATTTTTGGGAAAGGCAAAACACACGTCAACTTCCACACTACTGTCATCACCCTACCTACGTGTGGCGCATCGCCTCTCCACCTTCAGCCAGACAATTCAGTCTCTCATCTCTGACATTTATCGGTTCATCTAAACCCCTGTGGCAGTGTGACCCACGGGCCATGGCTGAGCAAAGGTACTGCGTGGAGTATGCCAAACGAGGCACAGCTGGATGCAAGAAATGCAAGGACAAGATCATGAAGGGGTTGGTGCGCATCGGAAAAATCGTGCCTAACCCTTTTAGTGAGTCTGCAGGAGAGATGAAGGAGTGGTATCATGTGAAGTGCATTTTTGAAAAGCTGGAAAGAGCCCGCGCCACAACAAAAAAGATTGAGGACATCACTGATTTGGAAGGTTGGCAGGAATTACAGGATGACGATAAAGAACAGATCAATAAGCATGTTACAGGTAAGGATATAAGGTTAATGGGATCAGATCAGTAATAACCTAAGCTTTGAATATTACTGGCAACTTTAATAATAATTGTATATAATGGTTAGAAAAACAGAAAACCTTTAATTTGATATAACATCGCATTGAGAGTACAGATCTGATTTGATTGCAACTTATATTCATGTAGTCATCACTGGCCAAGTGCAACAAGTCTTTAATTTCATAACAGTAGTAGAAGATATTTATTTGTTTTTTTTTAATAAGTAGTTTTTAATACAGCACCTATAAAATGTGAACACTATAGAATAGCCCCTTTTTATCTTTCTTGCTATAGTAACACTATAAACTAACAGTGCTGGAAAAGTATTTAATTTAATAAAAACTTTTAGTCTTTATAAAATTGTTTCTCTCAGCTTCATTCATCACATTGTTTAACATAGATGTAAAAACTTTTTTTTAATTACTTAAGTGATTAAGTGATTACTTAAGTGATTTAAGTGTAATTCCAATTCCAATCGCGGTCGAGTTTCCATGTTCTCTTTTTTGGGGTTCTCGGGTTTCCTTTCATTCCAAAAACATAAATTGCCCCTATATTGATTGTGTGTCAGTGTGAGTCGCCTTGTGACCCTATTAGAGAATTAAGCAGAAGATGATGAGATGAGAAGTGTAATATAAAGGGTATAAAGTATATTTGGGGTGTAATGATTTTCTATAGGAGCTGTATATATAGTATATTTAAAGTGTTTAATAACTTTATAATTTATGCACACATGGGCTTTTGTTTCTCAGAATTAGCTGCCAAAGCCAATGCTACTCCCAAGAAAAAGGTGCAAGCCAAACTAAACTCAAGTGCCCAGTTATCGTCACCTACAGCAGATCCAACGGTGAACGCACCTCGCAAGTTCTCTGGATTTACAGGTATGATGTCACTGACAACTGATTTGTGATAACATTCATCAAGTCTAAAGGCTGTCCGACTAAACTAGGAGTGTGGGATCTTTAGTGGGACAGGCAGTGTAGTATACATACATTTTCGAGCAGTCTTTCAAAGAGGTTCAGTTATGGCATTTATTTAATCTTTTTTAAATTATAAATTATATTAATATCTTGGTGTTTTAAAGGTTTGTCTAACAAGCTGTTCAGTGCTTAAAAAAAACTTCACAGACCCTCCACCATACTTACATTAACCCATATGTTCTTCTAGGAGTGCAGCTAAAGGGTGAGGGGCCTGGATTTTAAATTATTATTACATTATGCACAGAATTTTCTTTATTTTTCAGGTGCTACAGTGAGTTTGTAATAGATTAAATACCTGAGATTCTGTCCTTCTCATCACAGTTTTACAGTATTATTAACAATACATGACTGTCAGCAGAGCTGGATGATTTTTAATTGCATACAATAATTACACTTTTGCAGCTTTAGGGACCGTTTGTAGAAATCCTGTAAAAATGTGTTGGAAAATATTACTACTTTGCCACAAATGTGTAAATTTTACCTTGTATCATATATAATTGTCCAAACTGTTGTGTAACTCTTTTTAATTAAGCAAGATATTTACCTAAAAGTAAAAAAAAAGACTTATTCTGTCATTTTGTATGTTTAAGCTACAAAGGCAGGTTCATCATCATCAAGTCCAGGTCCCTCTCCAGCTAAAGCCTCTCTGGGCAGTGCTCTGTCCGCCAAGTTATGCCAACCCGACCATAAGGACTGCCTTTTCCGTGAGTTTCGTAAACTCTGTGGGATGGTGGCTGAGAAATCTAGCTACAATACGAAGACTGAGATCATCAGAGACTTTTTAAGAAGGGGTACTGGTGGAGGTAGGCTATGAAAATCATTATTTATACTAATAAATGTTAATATTGTTTATGCTGCTAATAAAAAACAGGAAAGATTCTATTAGAGTTTTTAACAACCCTGGGTGCCTTATTGCTTTTATAATATGGTTATAAACACACTGTAATGAGAAAAAAAAACAAAAATATCATTCATTTCATAAATTATACTTTATATATATGTTTATCAAAAACACATTTTGAATAAACTGATCTTCCGTGACATAACCTGTTTGGGTTTTTAAAGTAAACATTGATTGCTGAGTGGTGGCACGGTGGCTTAGTGGTCAGCACGTTCGCCTCTCAGCGCTAGGGATTCCCGGTTCGAATCCCCATCTGGGTGGAGTTTCCATGTTCTCCCCGTGTCCGCGTGGGTTTCCTCCGGGTTCTCCAGTTTCCTCCCACGGTCCAAAAACATGGATCAAGTCAATTGAATTCTAAAAAATTGCCCCATATAGAGTGTGTCTCTGTGAGTGAGTGTGTGCCCAGCGATGGATTGGCGCCCTGTCCTGGGTCTATCTGCCCAGCGCCCGAGCCGTTCTCCCCTGGATGGGCATGGGGAACCCCACCGCGACCCTAATAGAGGATAAAGCGGGAGATAATGAATGAATGAATGATTGCTGAGTAACAGAATACATGCTCATTGGGAATCGCTGTTTATATTAATCTGTATCTCCATTTATGATACATAATTGAAAATAATTTATTGTTTTATGGATACAAATGTGAAGATGTCAGAGGTGTCATTTATTGTCAATAATGTCACATCTGGACAAACTGCTCAACCAATCAGATGTAAAGACTACTATAACTAGAACTTTTATGAAGCATAATAATAATTAAGCTCAGTGGTTATCATGTTAAGCTGTTTAATCTAAAGTTTGGAAGTTCAAAGCCCATGTAGGCCGTAAGTTGCTATTGTGGAACCTTGAGCAAAGCACTAAACTTTCATTGTTCCATGGGTGATGTATCATGTGTGACCCTGTGCTAGTTTATTGTAACCATCATAGTCTCTCATCTCTCCGTTTCTTTTTTAAAGATAAATTTAAAGGTGACCTCTACCTCACTGTGAAGCTGCTTCTACCAGGTGTGGTGAAGAGTGTTTATAATCTTAACGACAAGCAAATTGTGAAGCTCTTCAGCCGGATTCTGAACTGTAACCAGGAGGAGATGGTACAGGACCTGGAAAAGGTCAGGACGCTACCCATTGATTTAGATCAAATTATTTAACCAATTTGCTTGATATTTTAAATAATGATTTGTACTTTTGTTTTGGCATCTAAGGGTGATGTCTCTGAGACGGTCAGGGTGTTTTTCGAAGCCAGCAAGTCTTTTCTCCCTGCAAACAAAAGTCTCCTAACCATACAGGAAGTGGATGCGTCACTAACTCGCCTGGCACAGCTCACGAAGGAGGACGATCAGCAAGCCGAACTGCAGGACATTGCCAAAAAGTGAGACTATCCAATGCTTTGATGTGTAAATGTAATGTTTTGTGTTCTAATCTTTTTTTGTTAATTATTATTATTGTTCTTTGCTTTCAGATGTACAGGCAATGATTTGAAGTGTTACATCCGACTGGTCAAACATGATTTAAAAATAAATTCGGGAGCCAAACATGTGTAAGTAAATACAAAGCAACAGCTTCAGTCTGACCACAGTATAATAACATAGGGTGCTGTTTTAAATATTGCTTTGAACAAAATTGCTGTTGTAACAGGTTTAAATTGTGTCATCATGTTTGTTGGGTTAGTATGAGGAAGGATATTGTGGTGTAACTGTCCACATGGTTGCACACACTAAGGCGAGGCCCTGGTGAGATGATCAATGGACACAACTGTCTGATGGTTGAGAGGGTATATCTAGTGTTTCAAAGCACCGGTACTAGTACAAGCAGAAGCTAGAAAGCAGACGTATGGTATTTTATATAAATAGCACATGGTAGCTGATGCCCAGCAGCAGTAGAAATGCAATTCATGGTGAATTAAGTAGGACTTAAGCCTAATGTATACGACAGGATTTTTATAGTTAGATTTGTAGCAGACTGGGTACCTCACATTTCTCAGTTGATTCTTGTGGTAAAAGAAAATTTGTCAGGGGTTTCCTCAAAGACAATGAATTATCCCATCCATCCATTATCTTCCGCTTTATCCTCTATTAGGGTCGCGGGGGGATTCCTCATGTTCATCCAGGGGAGAACATCTCAGGCGCTGGGCAAATACACCCAGGACAGGGTGCCAATCCATCGCTGGGCACACACTCTCTCACACAGCCATGCACAAAAAACACTATATGGGGTATACAATAAACTCTATATGGGGCAATTTGGAGAACTCAATTGACTTGATCCATGTTTTTGGACTGTGGGAGGAAACCGGAGAAAACCCACGCGGACACGGGAAGAACATGGAAACTCCACCCAGCTTGAAATTCGAACCACTAAGTCACCGTGCCACCCGTGACCAGGAACTATACACCAGAAAATTATTAAACCAAACCCGTCCTCAAAACGTGCTAAATCTGAAACATCCTGCTCTCTAATCTTTTATTATGGCTTTTTTTAGATAATGTATTATACTATGCTTTCCTGTTTAGCTTCACTCTTTCAATTGTTTAGTTAAAGTTGAAGGTCTAACAACTGAGCTCCTCATATGTTCCTCATATGGCAAAGGTTTATGACTGGTCACTATATAGATAAATGAATGTAGTTGTTTTATACCTTGCACAGTTCCAGTTCAGTGAAAACGATGAATTTTGACATTGAATCTATAAAGCGGCGACACGGTGGCTTAGTGGTTAGCACGTTCGCCTCTCAGCGCTAGGGATTCCCGGTTCGAATCCCCATCTGGGTGGAGTTTCCATGTTCTCCCCGTGTCTGCGTGGGTTTCCTCCGGGTTCTCTGGTTTCCTCCCACAGTCCAAAAACATGGATCAAGTCAATTGAATTCTCAAAATTGCCCCATATAGAGTGTGTCTGTGTGAGTGAGTGTGTGCCCAGCGATGGATTTGCGCCCTGTCCTGGGTCTATCTGCCCAGCGCCCGAGACGTTCTCCCCTGGATGGGCATGGGGAACCCCACCGTGACCCTAATAGAGGATAAAGCGGGAGATAATGAATGAATGAATATATAAAGCTGTATTTTCCTGGAGAATTTCATTTTTATAATACTATTTATTTTTTTCCTCATATGCAGCCTGGATGCTTTAGACCCGAATGCTCATGATGCTTTCAAAGCCTCTCGAAACCTCGGGGATGTCATCGATCGAGTCATTCGTAATCAGGAGGAGGCATCCAATGGTGGCGGTCCAAGAAAGCTTCTGAGTGTGGAAGCCACTCTTATGACCCCTGTACAGCCTATGCTGGTCTGCACCCTTTACCTTGTATTTAATTATGGCATGTTGACAATTGACCTGAATTTCTGTGAGGTCAGATAACAAGCATGAGCAGCAGCATTGACTGACCATGCACTCACAAGTAATGGGACAGAATGCATCAGAAAAATGAAAGGTTTTAAAATTGAACTATAGGGATGCCAGACTTTATAAACTTAGTAAAAATACTATAGTCTTTAAACCACAAAAGAAAACAGGCAAATGGTTAGTATTTAATATCAGGCCAGTTTAGTTTGTTGTTGTCTGCTGTTGTTGTCTTGCTTGGATAACAGGCTCTTAAAGTTTATTTATTTGTATATAGACATTTACAATATTACATAGTCTTAAAAGTTTCAGTGTTCTGATCCGGAACCCCCAAAGAGCGAGACGAAGTGACAGTGGCAGACAAAAACTCCCTGGTGTTGTTGGAAGAAACCTAGGGATGACAGAAGCTCAGTGGGGTTTATCCTCCCTAAACGACCAGGCAGCATCAACAGTGCCGGACACCAATGTACAGATCATATAATAATCAGGTGTTAATATTCCAAAATTGGAAAAACTGAAACGGGTCAGTGAGGCCGTCCTGGCAGGACAGCAAAGCCACTAGTCCAACAGAAATCCAGCTTTTGTCCAGTAATTGCTGTCATGCTCTGGCAGCATTACAGATGAGGAGCTGGTAATACCTCCCAGAAAAACGGATAAGATTAGCAGTAATAAAGCACAGTAAGTCATAGAAACAGTGCAGCATATGACCCTGGCAGTATTAACTAAAGCAGCATTTAATTAAAAGGCACAGAGACAAGTAAAATAACGAGGATTAAAAAAGTTTTTTGTTTTAACAGAGAGAGAGTGTCTAGGGCAATTTCACTCCTATACAGCTGCTTCTATTCATAAATTTCCATTAATTGTAAATTGATTATTACACTAATTTAACCACAGAAATATAGTTTTATATAATCTTGATTCAGTACTCTGTTTATTTCTGCTTTCTGGTTTTAGGCAGAAGCCTGTAAATCTATTGAACATGCTATGAAGAAGTGTCCGAATGGGATGTACTCCGAGATCAAGTACGATGGTGAGCGAGTCCAGGTTCACAAGAATGGAGATCACTTCAGCTATTTCAGCCGCAGCCTCAAACCTGTACTACCTCACAAGGTACTTAATTAGATCTGTGCTCATACATGTTTTTATACAGGGTTTTATACGTGCTCATACATGGTTTATTAATGGGCGGCATAGTGTATGATTCAAACAGCGTAAAAGATGTGAAAAATATATATATATATTCATTCTGTAAAGCTGCTTTGTGACAATGTACTGTTGTAAAAAGCGCTATATAAATAAATGACTTGACTTGAAAATATTTTTTTTTCTTCTAGGTGGCACATTTTAAAGAATTTATACCTCTGGCCTTCGCTGGTGGCCACAGTATGATTCTAGATGCTGAGGTGCTTCTGATTGACACCAAGACCAGCAAGCCGCTGCCTTTCGGGACACTAGGCGTTCATAAAGTAGGATCCTGCACAAACGTCTGAGTTTAAATAAGGAAGGTGTGTTTTTAGTAATGCAATTTGATTTTCTGTGTTTTAGAAAGCAGCGTTTCAAGACGCACAGGTCTGCTTGTTTGTCTTCGACTGCATTTACTTTAATGGTGTCAGCCTCATGGACAAGTATGTGTTTTTAATTATTATTTTTATAATGTATCCTACATTATTTGTTCCTCTATTAAGACTATATGTAACTAAACTCTCTTTAGTATATTTACTATGTAGATGACTGAGTGTCGCTATCACTATGCAAATTTAACATAAAGGCATTTTGTAGAATAGCTGTGGAACTTTCATTCCATGTGAAATGAATTACAGGAACATCATTACTTAACATAGTGCCGATTTGAGCTTTTGGATTGTTCTGCATTTTTAGGCCTTTGTGTGAAAGAAGAAAATTCCTTCATGACAACATGGTGGAAGTTCCCAACAGGATTCTGTTTTCAGAAATGAAACATGTCACGGTACTTTTACCTTCAGCTTCTAAACTTTTTCGTGCGTCTCAGCTCCCCAGCCCAGCTTTCTTGCATGGTTTAATCATTAGACAAAACCAATGCACATTCATGCCATGACAGATGCTGGTTTTTGCACTAATGATTAGTGACACTATATATAGTGACAATAAATAATATATATATATATATATATATATATATATATATATATATATATATATATATATAAAGGGAGGCACGGTGGCTTAGTGGTTAGCATGTTCTCCTCTCAGCACTAGGGATTCCCGGTTCGAATCCCAATCTGGGTGGAGTTTCCATGTTCTCCCCGTGTCTGTGTGGGTTTTCTCTGGGTTATCCGGTTTCCTCCCACAGTCCAAAAACATGGATAAAGTTCAATTGAATTCTCCAAATTGCCCCATATTGAGTGTATCTGCCCAGCGCCCGAAACATTCTCCCATGGATGGGCATGGGGAACCCATCCGCGACCCTAGTAGAGGATAAAGCAGAATATAATGGATGGATGGATATATATATATATATATATATATATATATATATATATATATATATATGTGTGTGTGTGTGTGGTTTTCTCATTGCATTAGAGAAATCAATGAAGTATTCAGCAACTTTAACTTGTTTTTTTGGCAGAGGGCAGGTGATTTGGCAGAAATGATCACCCGGGTTATCAGAGAGGGGCTGGAAGGACTTGTTCTGAAGGACATTAAGGTACTTTGTGTGTTGCATGATTGACACTATGTACATAGTAGTTAAATGCACATTCAGCACTGTACTGTAGATGAGTGAAAGCTACATCCTTCGTAACAGGGTGCATATGAACCTGGCAAACGTCACTGGCTAAAAGTAAAGAAGGACTACCTGAATGAAGGAGCTATGGCTGATACTGCTGACTTGGTGGTTTTGGGGGGATTTTTTGGATCTGGTTCTAAAGGTATGTACTACTCGAGACAATTGTGAGAACCTTAAATTCTGTGGGGGCGGCACGGTGGCTTAGTGGTTAGCACGTTCGCCTCTCAGCGCTAGGGATTCCCAGTTCGAATACCCATCTGGGTGGAGTTTCCATGTTCTCCCCGTGTCTGCTTGGGTTTCCTCCGGGTTCTCCGATTTCCTCCCACAGTCCAAAAACATGGATCAAGTCAATTGAGTTTTCCAAATTGCCCCATATAGAGTGTGTCTGTGTGAGTGAGTGTGTGTCCAGTGATAAATTGGCGCCCTGTTCTGGGTGTATCTGCCCAGCGCCCGAGACGTTCTCCTCTGGATGGGCATGGGGAACCCCACAGCGACCCTAATAGAGGATAAAGCGGAAGATAATGAATGAATGAATAAATTCTGTGGAGTTTTGCTTTGAAGCAATGAAATCAGTGCAGCTAAAAAAAAACATGAAAAGTTTAATAGCATCAAATGTTGTTCCCAAGGTTAAGATAAATTTATTAGGTGGATTGTCTTTTCTAGTAAGATTGCTCACGTCAACCATTTTAAATGTAGGTGCCTTTAAAAAGGTTTTAAATGGTTTGGAATGCAATTAGAGTTTTGAAAAAACTAAAAGGTTTGCTTAAACTAGTCCAGTTTTAATAAGCAGTCTCTGAATTTACATTAATTACATCTTACATTATTTACAAACCATCTAAAAGACTCCAAAATACCAGAATAACCTCTTTTATTTAAAGTCTGATATTTAGGCTACATTCACACAGTGCAGGTTTTCTTCTAGTCAATAGAGTAACTAACCATGGACTCACTACTGGCTCTTGGACTAAGTTTGAACTTGGACTTTTATTTATATTTCTATAATATCGTTCATATAATTTGGACACGCCCCCTTTTTTGCTTCACTTTGTCCATGTTCTCAGTTCCACTTGCTGTAAAGATGGCCTTTGTAGTTCTACAATTCCAGACTGTAGTCCATCTGTTTGTGGACTACAGTACATAGTCGTTCTAATTTTTTTATTGTAAAAAGTGCTAAACATAAAATTGCACTGAAATTTTAAAGGTGTACATTAAATAAAAGGCATTCTAAAATGCATATTAAACATTGAGGTGGATGGGCTACAATAACAGAAAAACAGCTGTTTAAAAAAAAAAAAAAATAGTACTTGAGTGTAATTAATACATTGATTCAGTGCATATAAAGTACTTTAAAGTCACAGTTAACATTAGTTTATCTCTGTAATACACTGTAGTATTTTAATTTAAACAGTTCGATCAAGTGATCATTTGTGTTCTGTAATATACAGGTGGAATCATGTCCAGTTTTCTCATGGGCTGCTATGACCCAGACTCAAAGAAGTGGTGCACTGTGACCAAATGCTCTGGAGGCTATGATGACGCCACTCTGGCCAGACTGCAGAAGGAGCTGGATGTTATCAAAATTGGCAAGGTAAAGCAAAGCACCATGTCTCTACTAATCATAAATATAAACACAGAGCTTATAATATTTGTGTTTTGCGTTTAGGATCCGAGCAAAATTCCCCCCTGGCTGAAAATCGTGAAGAACTATTATCCAGATTTTCTTATCCGAGACCCAAAGGTACCATCTGATCTTTTTAAAGCATGTTTAATCATTTTAAAATATAAATTTTGTAGGCATTTGTTTGTTATTAAACTGGACTTTAAAAACATAGTTTGGGGTAAATGTTTTCTTGAGTGGATTATGATTTTTAATGTTAATCTCTCTCTTATACAGAATGCGCCGGTTTGGGAGATCACAGGAGCAGAGTTTTCCAAATCAGAAATGCATACAGCTGACGGCATATCCATTCGCTTCCCCAGATGCACTCGCATGCGAGATGATAAGGACTGGATGACTGCTACTAATCTTCCCCAGCTTAAGGTTTAATAGCACTCCAACTTTTATTTAGATGTAACCATCAGACAGGAAAGTAATAATTTGTGGCCCCTTGGCCCTTTTTGCTCCAGGGGTGCCAAATCTTGCACTCTGACACTAAATGTCTTACAAATTTGAATATTTAAAGACTTTTTAATTAATAGATGTGTAAAGAAAATCTTTACACATCTATAGTACCAGTCAAAAGATTGGTCACACACTTCTTGCTCCATTATCTATTTCCTCCATTTACCATATAGATGGAGTTTGTAGTTTTACAATTACAGACTGTAGTTAATATCTATGAACTAATTTTGTAATATATAATATATACACTCATTTTTTTATGTAGGAACTCTACCGTGTCTCAAAGGAGAGGTGTGATTTTGAGATAACAGCAGGCCCTTCATCAAGCATAAAGATAAAGGCTCCTCAGGAGGGGACAGTGGAGGCAGCTCTCCATCCACCTCCAATGGAGCAGCTGCCGCCAATAAAGGCAGTAAGTGTTCTGCACATCTAAAATGATATTTGTATCAACCAGACATTAACGATTGTGTGGATCTCAGTAATATGTGGTATTCACCGCAGGAAAGAACACTCCAAAGCCAAAGCCAGTCAAACCTGAAACTTCATCCCCCACCAAGAGGAAGTTGCCCACTGAACAACATGGTGGAAAGAAGGTCTGTATGAAGTAAAACCTTCAATGGAAGATGTTATTGTGCATTATAAAACAGGTAGTTCTGGTCTTTAAATCTAATTGGCTAAGACGTTTGACCAGCATATATTGCCATAAATAGAAATGCATATTAATATAAACAGCAAGCTAAAACTCAATGAGCACTAAGCCTGTTACGACTGTTGTTAGAAATTGTGTTTGGTATTATGACCACTAGAGTGAATTTTTCTTGATTGTTAGAGAAACCCGGCGGCACGGTGGCTTAGTGGTTAGCACGTTCGCCTCTCAGCGCTAGGGATTCCCGGTTCGAATCCCCATCTGGGTGGAGTTTCCATGTTCTCCCCGTATCTGCATGGGTTTCCTCCGGGTTCTCCGGTTTCCTCATACAGTCCAAAAACATGGATCAAGTCAATTTGAATTCTCAAAAATTGCCCCATATAGAGTGTGTCTGTGTGAGTGAGTGTGTGCCCAGCGATGGATTGGCACCCTGTCCTGGGTCTATCTGCCCAGCACCCGAGATGTTCTCCCCTGGATGGGCATGGGGAACCCCACCGCAACCCTACTAGAGGATAAAGCGGGAGACAATGAATGAATGAATGTTAGAGAAACCGGTATCCTGTTACTCAGCAATTGATGTTTGAAAAACATAAAAACTATCTAGATCGATTTGGCGGAAAACTCAATTCAATAGAGATTTTCTTTTCAATAAACGCATTTATGGATTGCACCTCGTTTTATTATTATAGTGGGTTTGTAAATGTTTCATAAAAGCAATAATGCATTCAAGGTTGTGCATTATTGTGAATAAATCACAGGAAAGAGGTTTAACCGTACTCCGCTTTGCGTCGTGCCTAACAACTCTTTTCCCTGATTTATTCAGAATATAATGCACAACCTCTGTGCCTTATTGTTTTATTATGCAAAGTGTTCTTGTACCCAACTATCTTTTCACTTCATTTTAGATTAAAATCGAGACCGTTCACAGCAACGGACAAAACCAAACCAAAGCCACTGCAGCTAAGCCAGCTGACTCACAGCCCGAAAAGGTGGGTGTTTTGTTTAGAGTGGTTTCTATGAGACGCATGGTGGTCTCAATTATGTTCACAGCTAACAAATACTTGATCTCAAGTAATGCTGGGCCTTGTAACAGTGAACAAGTACATGTACATCAAAGCATTGTGCAGAATATTTAATCTAAAATGTCCACATTTGATAACACAATCCAATCCAGTTTGAACTGGTTAAGGTTGTCATTAAGAATGCAGTACATGCTAACCTTACTCAACATTCTTTTTTTGTAGACTTTACTGGACATCTTTACTGGAGTTAAGCTCTACCTCCCCAACAAGACACAGGATTTTGAGAAGCTGCGTCGTTACTTTTTAGCCTATGACGGTGACCTGGTTCCCGAGTACGATGCTGCCTGCGCCACACATACGCTCGCTGAACGGCCAGGCCAGGACGGCCAGGCCATGAAAGTGACCTCCAATTGGATCTGGGAGTGTATACGGAAAAGACGAGTGGTTCCTCCTTGTTGAGGTTAATAATCACAAATAAAACATTTCAAGACCAGGCAGAGAAGCTAATCCGTTTTTTAGAACACTCACTGTTGGTGTGAAGTGGCTCCAGGCTACTGTAAATATTCTTAGTCCTAAAACAGACATGAATTTGTGGCCTTGTGGCTTTTAAATAGTTTGTCTTAAACCGATTGCTTTCAGGTTCTTCATTGTTTAAAACTTTAATAAGGTCTATGTGGTTGGAAATCATCTCCACTTGCTTTTTCAACACAATCGCTGTTCTGGTGCAGATGTTGGATCACATTTCATAGAAGCATTGTATTAGAATAGAAACGTAGGACATCGGAACACATCTGGTCAATAGCAGAATGACTTTTAAACACTACTGAACATTACCGAACTTACCGAACTGAACTTACATTATGCCTAAGTTTTTTTTTAAATATTTGGCTCCATAATCACTGTACAGCAGATTTCTTACATGAGGGAGGATTCAGCGTTACAGACGCTGTACAAGTTTAAACTGTTCACAGGCTGAAGTGCCAATTTCAGCCATCGATTTCATACACATGTTCACACAGGGGGAGCACAATTTAATAACTCGTTTGCCTAATTCTGATAAACTCATGCAAAATGTAAAGAACATGCAATCTCTACACATAAAGGACTTTTGTTTGTTTAATTTGGGACTGGAACCCAGGCCCAGCTTATGAGGAAAAGCACTGCCCCTGTGTAACCCCTCTACTGGTAATGCTGCTGTTAAAAGGTGGTGGGGGCATTTTTCCAGTACAAACTAAACACTCTCTTATCAGATAATTTATTAGACTGATAATTGTATGCTACAAAAAATGTTTCCCTCTACATTGTTTTTTTTACACCTGTTGTTATTTTGCAATGAAAAATCTGATGACCTTTAGTTTTATGACTTAACATGAATGTTAATAAATAATTTGGCAAAAAAAATGACAATAAAATAGTTTGAGCCATTTATACCAACAATGTGTTGGATTAAATGGCCAATTCCATATTTTTGTTGAAGCCTTACTTATTGTTGTGTGCTTAACTATTGTTTAGTAGTTCATATCTGAACAGGTTATGCCAGCAGATTTGTTTCATGTAAAAGCGTGTTCACATGTTTGAGGGTTGAAGAAGTCACTTAAGGTATTAAAACATAACTTTTGGCATCTGTTTTTTATAAGGGATTACAATTGCTATGGCAGCCTTTGTTTATGGGGTATTATAGATGTGGCAACTTGTTAATGAAGGATTACAATAGATGTGGCAACCTTTGTTTAGCCAGGGGAGATTATAGTAGTTGTGGCAACATTTTTTTTATAACAGTTGTTGTGCAACCAAATGATAAATTATAGCGTTTATAAGGAATTATTGGGAGTTGTGGCAACCATTTGTATAGTTCACAGAAGTGACATAACTTTTTAATCTTTGAATAACATTTGCTTTTTCAGACAGTGGAAGTTAAAGTTCTGTATTACTGGCAGTACAGTCGGGCAATTTAACATTTCCATAGTAATCTCACGCAGGCACATGGAGGACATCTATTCACCACATCCAGGAAAGTTCTTGCTGTGGGGTAGAAACACTATTCTCTTTACCACCATGACGCCCCAAATAAAACGGGGAGCTGCTTACTCTGCTGTTTGTTTAGTTTTACCTGTTACCTCCTGTTCTTAACATTCAAGTAGAACACAATAGCAGCGATACTTCTGAGTTTTGCAACTTATTGTGCATCAGTGTCCAGTTTCCTTTTTCCAGCAACTGGCGGCTTGCAGTCCTTTAGAGGTTCCTCACTCAAGTCAAACTCCACAGACAGGTGACAAGGCTTTAAAATAAACACAGAAACAATACTGCATGATGCAGGGCTTCATCTCCTTATCCTCTTAAAGATATTTTTTTACAATGTGATTTATTCTGGTTAGAACAGGTTTTCTACTTTTTTCTTTTTTTTTTTAACTTTTTTCTAAGTTTTAATAACCACACGTTTAGCATACAGACACACAGGCTTTTGACATTACATTTGGTCATTTAGCAGACACTTTATTCCAAAGTGACTAACAGGCCGGACGGCACAGTGGCTTAGTGGTTAGCACGTTCGCCTCTCAGCG
Source organism: Corydoras sp. C115 (assembly GCA_019802505.1). Taxonomy (NCBI): domain Eukaryota; kingdom Metazoa; phylum Chordata; class Actinopteri; order Siluriformes; family Callichthyidae; genus Corydoras; species Corydoras sp. C115. The sequence continues at coordinate 647,579 of JAFMOC010000003.1, forward strand.
CTAGGGATTCCCGGTTCGAATCCCCATCTGGGTGGAGTTTCCATGTTCTCCCCGTGTCCGCGTGGGTTTCCTACCGGTTCTCCGGTTTCCTCCCACAGTCCAAAAACAGGGATCAAGTCAATTGAATTCTCAAAATTGCCCCATATAGAGTGTGTCTGTGTGAATAAGTGTGTGCCCAGCGATGGATTGGTGCCCTGACCTGGGTGTGTGCCCAGTGCCGAGACGGTCTCCCCTGGATGGGCATGGGGAACCCCACCGCGACCCTAATAAAGCGGAAGATAATGGATGGATGGATGGACTAACAGATCGAGCAGTTTGGCCACAGCACCCTGGAGCACCGAGGGCTAACGGACTTGCTCAAGGACCCACATTTAGTGGACCTAGGATTAGAACCTTCGAATTGATAGCCCAACACCCTAACCACCATGCTACCACAGGTACATTCCCATGTTTCTATACTAGTTTTATATACTTTAGAAGTGTTTTTGTGGTTCCACAATTTAAAACTTTAATCTCTTTCTACACATACTATATTATTTTGTTGTAATAGAATATTCACTTATCACTGGGGATTCAGGTTTCGAACCCCGATCTGGAGTTTTCATGTTCTCCCTGTATCCATGTGAGTTTTCTCTGGATTTTTTAGTTTCCTCCCACAATCTAAAAGCATGGATTTGGGCTGAATTGGCTGCTCTAAATTGACCCTATAGTGTGTATGTGTCTGTGAGAGAGACTGTGTGTCCGGCGATGGATTGGTGCCATGTCCTTGGTGTGTCTGCCCAATGTTCTCTTCTGGATGGCCATAGGGAACATCCACGCGACACTGCTGGAGTATAAAAGTGGTCAAGATGCCAGTCACAGGACCAAAAATCAGGTAATATTTGGAGAGCAGATAATCCTTATTCTGGTGGTGTGTTAGTATATGTTGTGCTGTTATTAGTAACTTAGTAACAGCATTGCTCCAGGATTTACAGAGACCTAGCTGTAAAGTGTTACTGCTCAATTTGAAATATGCCAGCCACCAGAATGCTGTAGGCAGTTTCCATGTGAGCACAGATGAAGGATTAGACCAACTGCTGTCATTTACATCTACAAGGAGGAGCAATAAGATGAGTATGGAAAAATGTTTGTAACTTTCTTTACAGACCTGTCGCGAGGACTTAGTTAAAGTCGCAATCCGTAGGCTGGATGAAGCTCCGGGCTGCTCCACCTGCTGCAGGAGGACCCGTGTACGTGGCACATGGCTCCATGACTGACCCAGGCCGGCTTTCGGCTGATTGTTACCATCTCGCGTCACATGGTTGGTCACCTGACATTTTCAGTATTAATAAATTTACATTAGAAAATTGTATGCATATAAAATCACAAGTAGATTATAAATTGAATTTGTACTATATGGACTAAAGTGTTAGTACTCATCAGGGGCAAGGTAGCTCAGTGGTTAGGGTGTTGGGCTATCAATCTGAAGGTTGTGGGTTCAAATCCCAGGTCCACTGAAGTTAACAATGTGGGTCCTTGAGCATTGCTCATTGCTCCAGGGATGTTGTGATTAACCCTGTGTTCACCTTGTAAGTCACTTTGGGTAAAAGCGTCCAATAAATGACCAAATGTAATGTAAATGTCATTACCAAATCATTGAATTCAGGTGTTTCACTCCCACTGCATTTCCATGTGTATAAAATCCAATAACCTAGCCCTGTATTTTGTTTTCTTTTCTGACATGAAGGTGCCTCAGTGCACATGCAAGGACCATAAAGGCATGATTGGGTTAGTTTGGTGTTTCCTTCCTGTTGGAGGAAACAGGTTGATTGGTATTTGGAGTTTATTGCCACATCCGTACAATTAAATGTCTATATATTTGGCAGGGAGGGCGGCACGGTGGCTTAGTGGTCAGCGTGTTCGCCTCTCAGCACTGGAGATTCCCGGTTCGAATGCCAATCTGGGTGGAGTTTCCATGTTCTCCCCGTGTCCGCGTGGGTTTCCTCTGGGTTCTTCGGTTTCCTCCCACAGTCCAAAAACATTGATCAAGGTCAATTGAATTCTCCAAATTGCCCCATATAGAGTGTGTTAGATAATGGATGGATATTTGGAGGGTCACATTTCGTATTATGGACTATATTGAGGTGTGTTGAATAATTATATACTTTTAGGATTCAAGGACTTTATTATCATTTATGTAACAAATGGAACATGAAATGGAAACGGAATTCCGTTTTACGGACCCACAAAGCTGGAAGCGTGAGAAGACTTGGTGAAGCCTTGTCAAAAAAGGTCTTTGATTGTAGTTGTCTTTGTGGCTGCAGGACCAGGCATTGGATTAGTATGTGTTTAATTGTAAAGAGTGTAATTTTGACATATGGCGGGCTCATCTCCAGTAAGTGTTTGTGTGTCAATTGTGTCCTATGCACAAGGGTAACTTTTGTGAGGCTAACTTTGATTTCTTGGAGTTTGGACCTTTGTTCTTTCCAATCAATACCAAGGACCTTCTTGCTGTGAGGCAGCATCGACATTATGACGTTCACCAATGATTTAGTAATAAATTATTCAGGGTTACCAAAAAATATGGTTTGCAACTCATAGCAGTCATATTTCATTGGCTTATGTCTTGATAACTATAGGTTAGAATAAATTGTTGTTTATATCGTATTAGCATTACAAACCCAAACTTACCAGAACAGCTACATTAAAGTCTTTGGCCAACATTTTCAGCTCAGTAGCCACCTGCATCATTAGGGACATGCCTGAGGAATAGAACAAGTTAAAAGATGTCTGAATGCATGCAATTCTTAGTGTTAAATAAGAACATAAGTACATCAAATAACCACCTTCATTCTGTTTCCCGCCGAGCATGTGAGAGAGCACAGCAGAGACGGAATCTACAATCACGGCCTTGTAGGAACCTCCTCTGTCAGATTGCTATGAAACAGAGCGCAAGCACAATGCAGTGATCAACAGCACAGTGAGAAGTGTAGTGGAGTTACATGAGTGGCCTTGGGTCGGTTAAACATCATACACACTGCAAAGTTCTGGATCAGCTCAAGGGGCTTAGTCGTCCAGGGTGAAAGGGCAGCAAGCATTGTATTTATCAAACGTCAGGGAGATGAGCACTTGGATTAGCAGTTGAGAGGTCAGGTGCTTAGTCGGAAATTTCTGATCAAATGGCTTTAAAGAGAATATTGGTTCCTATTTGTTAAATATTCCTGACTGAAAAATACTAGGGGCGGCACGGTGGCTTAGTGGTTAGAACTTTCTCCACTCAGCGCTAGGGATTCCCGGTTCGAATCCCAATCTGGCTGGAGTTTCCATGTTCTCCCCATGTCCATGTGGGCTTCCTCTGGGTTCTCCCTCCCACAGTCCAAAAACATGGATCAAGGTCAACTGAATTCTCCAAATTGCCCCATATAGAGTGAGTTTGTGCATGTCTGTGTGAGTGTGTGCCCAGCAATAGATTGGCACTCTGTCCTGGATGTATCTTCCCAGCGCCCGACCCTAGTAGAGGATAAAGCGGAAGATAATGGATGGATTGATGAAAAATATTAATGTTTCTTATTTAGATATTTGCCAAATGACAAAATTCATTCATTCATTCATTCATTATCTCCCGCTTTATCCTCTATTAGGGTTGCGGTGGGGTTCCCCATGCCCATCCAGGGGAGAACGTCTCGGGCGCTGGGCAGATAGACCCAGGACAGGGCGCCAATCCATAGCTGGGCACACACTCACGCACACAGACACACTCTATATGGGGCAATTTTGAGTATTGAATTGACTTGATACATGTTTTTGGACTGTGGGAGGAAACCGGAGAACCCGGAGGAAACCCACGCAGACACGGGGAGAACATGGAAACTCCACCCAGATGGGGATTCGAACCGGGACCACTAAGCCACCATGCCGCCTATTGACTAAATTCAGTGTAATGTAATTGGAGATATAATACATAGACTGATTTCAGACCAGATGCTGTAATCATTGAACCTGTTTTATCATCAGATAATCGTATCTTATTATCTTCCGCTTAATTCTATTGTATGGTCGTTAGGAGGTTCCCCATGCCCATCCAGAGGAGAAGGTTTTGGGCGTTGGGCAGATACAAGCAGGACAGGGCACGAATCCATTGCTGGGCACACTCACTCACACAGACTATATAGGGACATTTAAGATAGGGGCAATATAGAGCAGCAAATGCACCTTGAATCCATGTTTTTTGGACCGTGGGAATAAGCTAGAGCCAAGTATATACCCACGTGAACATGGGGAGAACACTTGGGGTTAAATTAGTTTAAACAGCTTAATAAATAGATGCACTTTATTTTTTATACCTTATGTAAGTGGCTGCCTCTTAGATTCTGGAGGCAGGACAGCAATGAAAAGACATCGAATGCTCGGAACACCAAGATCCTCTGCAGAGCATCCATCTACATGTATATCAATAGCAAAAATATAATGATTTTAAATTATCCTGGGACTTAATGTAATAAAGTATATAAGTTTATCTGAACTGTAATACTTATGTCCCACATGCTTTGCTGTATCCATGCTTTTTCCTTGCAGCATTTGAAGCAGTCGACTGGCGCACATGTCCCCATTCGTGTCGATGTACACCACGTTCTGCTTGAGTGCTAATGCGATGGTGACAGCTACATTAAAACACATCTATGGATAAAGAAATTCTTATTAATATCGTTATTAACACACATACATAGGGCATGGGTCTTTTCAGGTAAAGGTAAGAACAGAAGAAAATATTACAATACTAGGTTGATGCGGCCATATTTAGAAAGTTAAATATGATTTTGATTGACCATCATGTCACTGCAAAATGGTTTTGGGATGGTCAATGTTCTTTCTGTGTGATTTTTGCTCTTCAAATGTGTGTTTTACTGCATGGATGGGTTAAATGTGGAGGACCAATTTCTCTGTGTGCAAGTATAGTATTCAAAACTGATCGCTATCATCTTCTCCAGGAGCTCAGGATTCTTTCCGCAATTTAAAACTGCTTTCCACTTAAACTTGTCCAGGGGGTTATATTGTATTTTACCCCTTTAAACTGGGATAGGCTTCAGCAACCTCCACGATGTTGGTCAGGATGGGATTAGCAGGTCAAATTAATAACATTACATTTGCTGCTTTTACACTTTAATCCAGCTTTTATACCCTGTTGATGCATGGACACCCAGATCGGGATTTAAACCTGGATTGCCAGCACCCAGAGGCACCCACCATGCTGTCCTCAATATAATATATAAACATATAAGGTGAGAATGTTTCCTGTAAACTTCCATTACATGGGCGTAATAATTGCTGACAGATTAAAATGCATTTGGGAGATTTATTAAATAGTTTGGGTTGTAAAGTTGTGACACTGAGATACATGTAATGAAGCCTTAATCTTAAATGGCTCTGTACATGTTAAATAAGAAGGGGAATGAACAAGCATTACCTGTGTTTTGCCTGTTCCTGGTCCTCCAGCAAGCTCTGTGATCTCTCCTGTATAGAGGCCAGAGTCAAGCAGCTTATCTACACTACAGTAGAAGGGTGAGGGAAAAAAAAAAAAAAAACTTTTAGTCTTTTAACCTGGGCCTTGTTTTTTTTTTTTTTCAGTACCATGGCCACAACCAGTTATAATTACAATCAACTCACTATTGATTTAATCCATAAGGAGATACAATTTCAATATCTGTATACACAAATAAACATGTGCATCAGAGTAAATCCATTGTTTCAGCCACTGGCACTTATTATAGTGTTGTTATAGGTGTCTGAGAACATGGAGGAGAGAATCTTTGCAGACTTTGCCCGTTGGATGTTTATCTCCATAACCATAAAGAAAATACAGTATATAAAACAAATTACTGTTTCTAAAATCAAATGTTTACATTTTTCATTGGCTGAGAAACCGTTGCTCATGTGGTGTATATTAGCCAATTATATGGTATTATATTATGTAATTATATATATATATATATATATATATATATATATATATATATATATATATATATATATTAATCTGAGGCACTTTGATCACCTTTTTTACCAGCATATTAAATATTACATAAAGCAGAGCTGAATATATTCATCTATGAACACATATAAAATTTTATATCATATTTTTGTATGAATGAAACAATAAATCTATTGACTTCCAGGTATCCCTTATTCTATTACAATAGATGAAGAACTTCATTCATTCATTATCTCACGCTTTATCCTCTATTAGGGTCACGGTGGGGTTTCCCATGCCCATCCAGGGGAGAACGTTTCGGGGGCTGGGCAGATAGACCCAGGACAGGGCGCCAATCTATCGCTGGGCGCACACACTCACTCACACAAACACACTCTATATGGGGAAATTTGGAGAATTCCATTGACTTGATCCATGTTTTTGGACTGTGGGAGGAAACCGGAGAACCTGGAGGAAACCCACGCAGACACGGGGAGAACATGGAAACTCCACCCAGATGGGGATTCGAACCGGGAATCCCTAGCACGGAGAGGCGAACGTGCTAACCACTAAGCCACCCTGCTGCCCTAGAGGAAGAACTGTTAAGAGTTATTATTTTGTCATCCATTGCTAAATGAAGGTGTTTGACTAACATTATCACAGAAGTTTGTTAATACCATCACCTGTCTTTTCCAGTGGAAAGAATAGAGGTCGAGCTCAACAATTCATCATACAAGTCAGCTCCCGAAACCGGAAAAGCTGTGTGCTGAGCAAGAAGAACTCGCCGAACAGCTACCAAAGCCTGGAAAGAACAAAGGATTAGGTTTTAACCTGTTCTCATCATACAAATTTTAGAATTTTACTTATGAGTTCTGTGCAAAACTTGTCTTGGAAAACAAATTCCGTGGGCAAGAGTCACATCATGCCGATGGGAGGGTCAGAATGTGACGCAAGCAGGATTCTGAAGTGAGTGGGTGAAATCAAGCTGAAGCTGGTGTAAGAGAGATGGATGGATAATTCTCTTGTCGGCTATGACATTCACATGGTAGTGATGAAGTGTTAGTCCATGTTGAGCTGGTATAAATGGATCATATGTAACAATATCCATCTGTCCATTATCTTCCGCTTTATCCTCTATTAGGGCCATGGTGGGGTTCCCCATGCCCATCCAGGGGAGAACGTCTCGGGTGCTGGGCAGATACACCCAGGACAGGACGCCAATCAATCACTGGGCACACACTCACTCACACAAACACACTATATATGGGGCAATTTGGAGAACTCAATTGACTTGATCCATGTTTTTGGACTGTGGGAGGAAACCGCAGAACCAGGAGGAAACCCATGTGGACACGGGGAGAACATGGAAACTCCACCCAGATGGGGATTCGAACCAGGAATCCCTAGGGCTGAGAGGTGAACGTGCTGACCACTAAGCCACCGTTTCGGCCGCATTTCGGCCGCTTGTATTCGCGATCTCGTTCTTTCGGTCATTACCCAAAGCTCATGATTATAGGTGAGAGTCGGAACGAGGATCGACTGCTAAATCGAGAGCCTTGCCTTGTAGCTCAGCTCCTTCTTTACCACAACAGACCAGTATAGGTTCCGCATCACTGCTGACCCCGCACTGATCCGTCTGTCAATCTCACGCTCCATCTTCCCATCACTCGTGAACAAGACCCCGAGATACTCAAACTCCTCCACTTGAGGCAAGATCAGATCCCTGACCCAGAGAGGACTCCCTACCCTTTTCCGGCTGAGAACCATGGCCTCAGATTTGGAGGTGCTGATTCTCATCCTATGTAACAATAGTGCTGAAATATGTAAACATCTCAGTGTCACTGCTGGATTGAATGTTTTGCATCCTGCAGGTAGTGTTCTGTCAGCACTGATCGAGGGGAGATATCGTAATCTGTCAATCAAGACACAAATCTTGTACAGTAGAGGTTGATGAGGTAAACAATAAGGTAGATGAGTTCTATACAGGCTTAGTGGTTTAGCACGTTGGCCTCTCAGCGCTAGGGATTCCCGGTTCGAATCCCCATCTGGGTGGAGTTTCCATGTTCTCCCCGTGTCTGCGTGGGTTTCCTCCGGGTTCTCCGGTTTCCTCCCACAGTCCAAAAACATGGATCAAGTCAATCGAATTCTCAAAATTGCCCCATATAGAGTGTGTTTGTGTGAGTGAGTGTGTGCCCAGCGATGGATTGGCGCCCTGTCCTGGGTCTATCTGCCCAGTGCCCGAGACGTTCTCCCCTGGATGGGCATGGGGAACCCCACCCCGACCCTAATAGAGGATAAAGCGGGAGATAATGGATGGATGGAGTTCTATACAGCGCTCTGTGAGTGGACAGGGATTGAAAACAACAGAACTGTTGTATATAACCATGAGACTGTTCAAAAATCATTTAAAAATCCATGGAACGATCAGAACCGATGCGTCTCATGATGCTGGAACAAACCTTATAGGACACCGAGCATTTTTGGGCCAGTTCTTCAGGATCAGATAAAACCAGCTCTTCGACTGCAAAGCACACGAAAAAAGCACTTTAAACCTAGATCTCGTGCAAAAGTAAAAGTAAACGACAGAAGGCGGTGCTAACCTGTCCTTATATTCTTTGAGTGCAAAGCTGTAACGATATCTTTATTCAACCCGGGACACAACGCCTCTCTTAAAAGCACCATGATGCCTTCAACACAAGTTCCACAACAAACCGAACCTACGAACGAACATTTATTCAATCACCTTGATTAAACATATTTAGCATATTTATCCTGTATATAAATTGTTAAATGTTGACTGTCAGCAAATTGGCGTCAGACGATACAAACAAAACAAATCGAGCACATATCCCAAACAGAACACTAGTTAGTAAACTGGCGGGCAGTCGTGCGCTCAGCTTTTACGTTAATACCATTCGTCGAAATTAAGACTGACAGAGTATTGGGCCAATCAGATAGGGTAATTCGTTGACGTGGGCCAACGTGTGGCCAAAAAAGTCGAAATGAAGCGCGGAAAGCAAACGGCGTATTTTCCCACCCGTATTCCGATTAACCCCGCCCACTTGGGCTGCCTCGCTATTGTGTTTACGTGGCTCTTGTGTGACGGACCAATCGTCGTCCGAGAGGCGGGATTAGTCCAAATACGGGTGGGAATAGCGACAAGGAGGTCAGTGTAAACAAGCAGTGAACTACGTCGTAGTTAGAGGGTTAGATTAGCTCCCTGCAGCATTCGGGATGCCGTTGATATGCACATCGCGGGGTAAAGGGTAATGGTGCTTGTCTCATGGAACACACGGATAATGGGAAAAGAGACAAGCAAGATCCCGTCTGTCGTCGGTTTCTAGCAAAGTTAGCCTGTTAGCTTCTGACCCAGCTGCAGCGCCAACAGCCAAAATGGTGAGTTGACGTTTCATGGCTAGCGCGGCTAGCTTTTCTATCATACTCCTGTTAACGTTTAACATTTTAAACTAATAATTCAATCTTCAAACTCTACGAAATGGGCTCTTAAACGCAGTATAAAACAGTGTCGTTGCTAACAAACCCAATTAGAAGTTATATTAACACTACCATCAGTGTGCTTTGTTTACATGTGGATAATCGTTCCCAGTTAAATAATAAAAATAGCGTCGATATTCTCATATTTGTAGTGTTAATGATAATTTTCAGCATGATCGAGCTTTCATAAAATGCTCCTCGGTTTGCTGCATGTTATGTCACCTGTGTTGATGCAGCTGTCTGGTCCAGTAGCACTTTCTAGTTGGCTTGTTGTTTGGAATCTAGCCTGGAAACTCTGGCGTTATTGTCTAAACAAACACAGTTGTCGCTTTATTCTGATCTTTTGTTTGATCCACTTTCCCGTGGAATCGTGAAGCCATTAGGAAGGACAGAGAGTCCTTCCCGGAGAGTCGGTTCGATGATTCCAGCTGTAGATAAGAACACATTAGAGTCGACTCCACGTGGTGACTCGTTTCATGCAGAGCTGAAATAGAAACGTTAAAAAAAAAACTGTTGTTTTTTGGGGGTCCCGATGTGAAGTAGGGGCAGCATTTATTGATAAAGATCACTGGTGAGTTAAAATGCAAAAACAGGAAAACCCAGAAATAGTCTGCATTCTGCAATTCCATCCATCCATTATCTTCTGCTTTATCCTATATTAGGGTCGCGGGGGGTTCCCCATGCCCATCCCCATCCAGGGGAGAACGTTTCGGGTGCTGGGCAGATACACCCAGGACAGGGCACCAATCTATCGCTGGGCACACATACCCACTCTATATGAGGCAATTTGGAGAACTCAATTGACTTGATCCATGTTTTTGGACTGTGGGAGGAAACCGGAGAACCAAGAGGAAACCCACGCAGACACGTAGAGAACATGGAAACTCCACCCAGATGGGGATTCGAACCGGGAATCCCTAGTGCTGAGAGGCGAACGTGCTAACCACTAAGCCACCGTGCCGCCCCGCATTCTGTAATTCTATGGGGAAATCATCTGTCAAACCCAATTCTTTTCTTCTGGCAGACACAGATGTTATTAAATGGTGAAGAGAAACAGCCATAATCAAGTAATGCATAAATACGGCGCGGTAGCTCAGTGGTTAGGGCGTTGGACTATCAATCTGAAGGTTGGGGGTTCAAATCCCAGGTCCAATGAAGTTACCAATGTGGGTCCTTGAGCAAGACCCTTAACCCTCATTGCTCCAGGGATGTTGTGATTAACCCTGTGTTCACCTCGTAAGTTGCTTTGGATAAAAGCATCTGCTAAATGACCAAATGTAAATACCTCTGAACATGTCACTTCTATTTCAGCATATAAAGCACAAACAGTACCTTTATATATCCTTCCAAGCAAAACCATCCCTCAGGATGTGTGCCACTTTTGACCATCCATTGCATAAGCGATTGCAAAAAATTAAGAAACAACAGAAGCCTACTTCTGACCCCATCATGGCCGACCCCAGCTGCACTGGTCACTCTGCCAGTAAACAACATAATGGAAAAGAAGAGCCTGACCTGATACTATATCTACAGAAACTTATTGCAAAACTGCCTTTGATTCACAGATCAACAAGCTCTGGTGCCTCATTGTTCACTCTTTTCTCAATGCAGGGTGACCAGGCCTTGTGCTCCCCCCCCCAAGGTCAAACCTGAGGCCATCTGATACGATTTGCTTTACCTGGCAGCCCCTGGCAGACATACTGCATACTGTGTTAATATAATAATCCAGTACTGAGGACTTAATGTTGTGAGCTTACATACAGGATCATTGATCGTTGTCATGTGTGCCAGCAACCACAGACAGTCCATTACATCCTGTTTGAGCTGCAGCAGCTTATTAAAGCCATATCAGTCCATTACTAATGGCAAGATATTTGTAGTCTGTGTTTAACCTCCACCCCCAAACTTGTCAAACATTCATTTAAACATTATGATTCCTTCAGCAGAATTTTTGTTCCATTTACTTGTTCTTTTTTTAAAAAGCTTACATAAAACATATTAACAACATTATCAAACTAAATTGACGAGGGACAGAATTCCCGATGCAGCAATTCAGCTAAATTAAGAAATTTCATTAAGCCACGGCTGAACTAATATCAAGATTGCAAAAGACACAAACTGTAGTGGGTCTCATCAGCAAAAAGGATGAATCAGCATACAGAGAAGAAGTGCAATGGCTTAGGGACTGACCAACAACCTGTCTCTGAAAATGGACACAACTTTAGATATGTTGGTTTAGAAGAACAAGTGTAATAACTGAACATTGCGATGGCTTAAGTGTGGAAATTATAAAGAGCAGCAGATTATTTGGTTTTCACCTGGCAACACATCTCATCTGGTCCCTCATCACCAGCTTTGTAGCCAAGAAAACCATGCGGCCTCTCATCTTTCTGCAAGATATGAGGAAAACCCATCTTCTAATTCCTCCATATTCTACATACATACATTCATTTATTCATTTATTCATTCATTCATCATCTCCCGCTTTATCCTCTATATCCTCCATCCAGGGGCATGGGGAACCCCACCGCGACCCTAATAGAGGATAAAGCGGGAGATTTCCAGGGGAGAACGTCTTGGGCGCTGGGCACACAGACCCAGGACAGGGTGCCAATCCATCGCTGGGCACACACTCACTCACACAGACACACTCTATATGGGGCAATTTTTTTGAGAATTCAATTGACTTGTTCCATGTTTTTGGACTGTGGGAGGAAACCCACGCAGACACGGGTAGAACATGGAAACTCCACCCAGATGGGGATTCGAACCGGGAATCCCTAGTGCTGAGAGGCGAACGTGCTAACCACTAAGCCACCGTGCCGCCTACATACATACAATTGAGTGTATTGTGAGCAGCTGTAACACACTGCCTGACTTGGGAATCACACTGTCTCAGACCTTATGTCCCTGTGGAGGTTAGTAAGGACTCAGAAGATCATCAGTATCTCTCTTCTGTCCATAACAGACATTTTCACCGCACTCTCCAACTGCTGAGCAACCAGCGTTGTGCACCCTTCATGCACACACTATTCTCCTACTGTATCGATTAAAAAAATACTAAAACATTTAGTTTGCTTAAATTTTTAAAACCAAAGGAATATTTTTGAGTCCATGATAATTTCCTCAAATCTCAAAATAGCCTTCACATTATACTTTGTGTATATTTTATAATGTATAATAGAGATCTTTTTTTCTGTTTACAGGTGTTCCTTTTAAATCCTCTAGAGAATCTTAAGACCTACATAAGTAACCGTCCACCGCTGGTCATATTTATGGTCAGTGTGAGTGCTGTGGCCATTACATTCCTCACTGTGGGTTATTTCTTTAAGATTAAGGAAATTAAATCGCCTGAAATGACTGAGGTAAATACATTCATTCTGTCTGCCTCTTTCTAAACACGATAATAACAAATTTACATATTGCCGACACACCCTTTAATAATCTGCACCTGTATTCAGGACTGGAACACCTTTCTGCTTCGATTCAACGAACTGGATTTCTGCATCTCTGAGAACGAGACGCTCAAGCATGGCTTGAACGAGTCAACGACGCCGGAAAGCTTGGTGACAAGCAGCCAATCACGTACCAGCACCCAGGCGCCGCTTTTGCTGGAAGATCCTGGCCCCATCAATATCTCAGTCCCCATCACATTAACTCTTGATCCGCTGAGGCCATTTGGAGGGTATTCGCGCAACATCACCCACCTCTATGCCACTGTAATGGGTCACCAGGTTGGGTTGGCTGGTAAGTGTTGTTTGTTAAAGTCAGGGCATTTTAGTTATAGGCTATATAACTGTATATATAGCATTGCTGAAGGATTTTTGTAGGTTTCTCCTATTAGCTTTTGCACATCTGTTGTTAGCAATACATTAAAGGTATTTTTTTTGAATATGTGGATGCAGTATATACATATAATAATAGTCTGGGGTGTGAGGGCGTGTCAGCAATTGTAAATATGCTACTATTATAAATTCTCCCTGAGTGTTTAAGTGAATCTGTTTGTCTGTGTGTCTGCCCGGAAATAGATTGACTGAAAAACAATTACATTGCCAGAGTAGTCTAACCTCAGTCTAACTGTAGAATAACTTCAGATCTCAGTTTGAATATGCTGTGTAGTGGTTGACCATTGCCTTTATGTTAACACACTGCAAATTTAATTAAGAAATTCCAGCTTTCTGATAAGCCTGTTTAGGCTTTCACATTGATTTCAGACTTGTCTACGCCTTATTCCCTTTAGGCAGAGAAGCTCATGAGGAGATGAACATCACCTTTACACTGCCAGCTTCCTGGAACTCAGATGAATGTGTTCTTCATGGTCGTTGTGAGCAGGATGTCTTCACCACTTGCATGACCATCACTGCGGCCAGTAATGTCTTTCCTGTTACGGTGTAAGTTTTTACTTTTATTTGTTTAACTTGAAAACCGTTTAGGATTCCAAGCGGTAGCTTAGGGGTTAGGATGTGAGACTATTAAATGGAAGGTTGGAGGTTCTAATCCTAATTCCACCAGTGTGGGCTCTTGGGCATGGCCCTCAATAACCCTTGCTCCGGAGGGGTGATTGATAAAATCAATAATTTTCTTATTAATAAAGTGCTTATTGAAGCTATAATTCTACATTAAGATCATAACAGTCACTGTTTCTCACTCTATCTTTTCAAAATACACTCCTACTCGTTCACTTCGCTCCAGTGATGATTCCCGCCTGGCGATTCCACCTCACCGAGGAGCTAATCCACTGCAAAATTGTGGAACGTTCTTCCCAACTCTGTCCGTAAGGCAGAATCACTAAACAGTTTTAAGAAACTACTGAAGACGCATCCCTTTAACAAATACCTGTTGTAGAGGGAAAAAAAGGGGGGGAGGGGACGCAGCATCGAATTACAATCAGGTTTGATGAATTTACAGTATAGTTGGTTTTCTCCATGGCTTCTGAATTGTGGTGTTCTCATTTGTAAGTCGCTTTGGATAAAAGCGTCTGCTAAGTGACTAAATGTAAATATAACAGTGCCCCGCCCCCCACTACCCTTTTACGTTCACTGACATGGTTAAATCCTATTTGTAATTCATGCAACAAATCAGAATTTAGATTAAAACATTTTTAAATACATTGTGTTCCCACAGGCAGCCTCCCCACTGTGTTCCAGAGACGTACAGCAATGCAACATCTTGGTACAAAATCTTTACCACAGCGCGAGACTCGGACACCAAATATTCACAGGACTACAACCCATTTTGGTGTTACAAGGGAGCCATCGGAAAGGTTTATCACGCGCTTAACCCCAAACTCACCGTCATTGTGCCAGATGTGAGTGGTCGCTTAAGTAAAATAAAATGCTGGTTTTGTCAGCTGATAAAATGTGATTAAGTTTAAGTTTGTACTGCCTGATTACCTTATCATCTCACACTTTATTATTATCTCTGTAGACAGGGCCGGTGTTGGTTGGTAACCATAATATGAGAGAGTTGTGGTGATCTTTAAAGAACATAATTTTGGTTGGTGTTAAACTTTATTATTATTATCCTTTGTTCCTCTTTAGGATGATCGCTCCCTCATCAACCTGCATCTGATGCACACCAGTTACTTCCTGTTTGTGATGGTGATTACAATGTTCTGCTATGCAGTCATTAAGGGCAGACCTGGCAAAGTAAGACAGAGCAACCCGGATTTCTGTCCAGAAAAGGTACGAGGAGTTTCTTGACAATAAAAAGCAAACAGCAATTAGATGCATGTTTGCTTTGTGAAAAAGATCACACCCAGTAACATAGTTATTATTATTATAATAAGCTAATAGAGTTTAGCCAGCTATTTACATAAGAACTATAACGTGTACAGCATTTTACAGGTATGAACATCCCAAATAACATGTTCTGTTGATGGTGAAGTGCTATAAATTAAACATATTCCACCTAGGTATACAGTATATGCATTAGTTTACATTATAGATAGATAGATTTTAGGAAATTTATATATGTAATACATTATATATAAAAGTTCCCCACTGGCCTGAGTGGTGCAGCTCTTGCTTCTTAGAAAATGTCTTGTCTGAACATTGCATTGGATGTTGCATTGCATTGCCCTAGTGTCTCTTAAGTCTGGATCAGTATGCACTTTACTTTTCTTTTTGTTTTACTCATCTTGAGAGGGTACACACAACATCAGAGATAAACGTCCTTGCGCATGTGCAGTAGTAAAATTTGCGCCACCTGTGGGTATAGTATTTGGATTACATGCACATCTGAGGTATTGTTTAACACTATTTGTGGATGTGCACAAGCCCAATGGTATTTTATTTTGTTTTAATTATATTTATTTATTGCTGTTTGTCATATGTGGTTGAGGCCAACATGCCGTGCCATGTGGAGAACATGAACTTAGGACAGTGGTGTAATTTTATGTTTTATGTTTTATACTGGTTTGTATAAAACCAGTGTTTAATGCATTGCATGTTGTATTAACCAGACACTGTGAACTGTTTTTCAGATGGCCTTATCAGAAGGCTAAAGAAACATGGCAGATAAACACGAGGACTGAACACAATCAGCAGCAAGTGAGAGTCCAAAAGGAACTATATCATAGGTAGAAGAGGAAAAGTAAAATACTTGTTGCCTACTGAACCCAGAAGGAAGGTGCAAGCAAACTGTAATGCGAATCTGTGCAGCGTTGGGTCACTCCAACCAAAGACGTTCAAGTGCCTGTTCAATCTACTGTGTATATGCGAATAGGAACCTTACATTCAGAACAGAAGCATTCTGTCAAACCCCGCCTCTTGCAAATGCTCCCTAGGCAATACATGTGACCAGAAAAGGATGGAGGAAAGGACAACAGAGCCTGTATGCGCTCCCATTTTCCTGCAACATCACATTGGTTTTGGCTACATCTTTGTTGGTTGCATGCAAGTTCATCCATGAAGCCTGTTGTGACTGAGCTTAGCTTTTCCTTAGAAACGACTGCCTTTGTTTTGCCTTTTTACCTTTCTTTTGTTTCCCCATCCATGTTTTCATTTTCTAAAGGGGCACGATGCTGACCCCTATTAGACTTTGGGCAGAGAGCTGTGAATTTGGATAGCAGTTAAAAGGTGGCTAGAGGACTGCTAATTGAGATGATCCTGTGATGGCTAATTGCCTTATTTGCCTTTTTGGATCCAATAATAAAAGCTGAAAAATGACGTGAGAAAATATTGAGCTAGTGCATATCTAAAAAGTGAAAATTGGGGTCATGGCATCATTTTACATTATTCTGCCTTTTGTTTACTCTGATATGTTGAAGAAGGATGGCCAAATCACATGGAGATAAATTGTCCGACAGTGTGGTGGTAATTATAAATTTAGGGTGTACTTTTGGGCATAAACAACTTTAAATGTCGCTATAATCTGCCTTTACTGAGAAATTATGTTGTGCTGAAATGCACATTCTAGTCATTGCAAGGCAGTCTGTCTGTCAGGCGGTGTGAAGAAATCCATTAAAAAATTTGAAAAAGTAATTACTTGCTAATTATTTTGAAAATGGTTTTGGGGAGGGGAGTGAAAATTTCCAGATTTGAGCTTTTTATGTATTAATATGTTAAGGCTTTGTTTCTCCTGTTCGAAAGTTAACCTAATGTCTTTTAGGTTTTGACTAAACAAGATATTTGAGGAAGACATCTTGAGGAGAAAGGTACAAAAGCTGAAGGGGAGTGGAAGAGGTGTGATGAACGTCTTATGTTTGTTTGGTTATCACATGGCTATAGTTTTAATGTATAAATTAGTTTGATTATACTGAGCAACTTTGTTAAATAGTCTCAAAAGGCCAACATGAGAAAAAAAAATCACTTCATTGTGGAAGGAGTCTATGCTTGGAAAACAAAATTGTGGCATAATAGTTTTGCCATATCACCCGTCCCCAATAAAAACACAATCGTTTTTCATGTTATGTCAAAAATTAGTTGACTTTTTATTATGTATAATCTATTACCTGAAATTGTATTTAAACAAAAAAAAATCACTAGCCTAAATTTGTACTACACCCTAATCATTGTACTATATTATGTACTATGTACTATTGTACACTTTTCTGTGTAGTATCATTGCATATCTTTGTGTTGCACAGTTCGATGAAATCTCATAACAAAACACTGTCTTGTCTTTGCCAAATTAGGTAGTTCTTCGGACTCTGCAGTGTTTTGTGGCTTATTTGCCCTAATTCCCTAATTAAGATGTTAATTGCGTTGAAAAGAGCACCATGCTTTGGACTAAATTCCCTAAAATCCAATCTGCCTCCACACACACACACACACACACACACACACGTTTTGTGTTTAGGGTCATATGCATTCATTTAAGAAAGGAAAGTAACTTCTGCAACTCTGAATAGCCGTAATAAGTCGCATGAGGCTTGTCCTCCAATTTAAGTATTTACTTTTATTTTTATGTTCAGCTGCAGACAGAAACGGCAGCGATGGCTCAGGTTTTGAACCATCAATAAGAAAGCCTCCTGCGTTAGACTTTAAAATCTTCTCTCCCCAGATTGTATCATTGTCATAACTTTTGTGAGTCATGTTCAGTAGGAGTTTAAAATAAATGCTGTAAATATAACATACAACAGAGGTCAATTTACACTGACACAACAACAAATGACATCCATTAGATCTCTAAGCAACAACCGAGTGTAAGCATTTCGGCTGGGTTTATAAGTATTATCTGCACACTACTGCCAGTTATATTAGATTTTCCTCTCGGTCATCTTTAAAGCTAATCTACCTGGACGAAAAAGAATGCTGCCTGCCAGACTTTCGAGTGTTATGGTCTGAGCTCACAACTTGTTTCATCTTTATCTGGTGATCAAGTAATTACCGAAAAAAACAATTATTTGCATTCACTGATGATATGTTTCTTTGATGGCATTACCAAGATTCATATGGTTTATATTGGGAATTCTGGAAGCATGAGAAATGATTTTCCTATATGAATTGGCTACAGAAGGGTCCTTTTAAGTCTTTGGAACATGCTGAAAAAAGATCATTTCGTTACCAGTACATTGATAATGGGACATAATGCAGAAATGGCATTTAAAATGCAAATCCTAATCAAAGCTAGAGGAATACATGAAAGCATAGACTGTGCAACTAGTCTGGTTTCAGTCTCATCTTTTACTTTATTTTATTTTAGTTTGTATTCCCTTTTCACTTTTCAGTACACTCATGATATAATCACAGCTGGCTCTGCGAAACATGTCATCAGGGTCAGCGATCCTGTCAGCCTTAGTTTTTGTTTTGATTGTAACCTACTGTAACATGCTATATTGTTCTGTTTGGCTCTCTGTGTAACAAAGTCTTCTTACTATGTGACATTGTTCTTTTAAACTGCACATTTTAGATTTTTGTTTGTGCACTTATACTTTCAGTAGAATGCCTTAATGTTGTTTTTCCGACTCCTCCATCAGTCAGACTTTACAGTCAGAGGTTTTTTTTTTATACTGCTCTTTCATGTCAGTTTCATATTTTTTTTCTTTCTTTCTCTCCCGTCATTAAACCACTACCGTGCCTTTGCACTAGCCCACAGTATCATATTTGTAAATAAAACAAAATTTAAAGACCAGTTATAAAACAAGCAATATATCCCTCATTTTTTCAACTTTTTTGCTTTTTTTATTCATACATTGGGGTCCAAATCTCTAAAGTTGCTACTGTTCTTTTCTGAAATCATAACCATTATTTTTTATCACATCATGAAAATTTACATACGAATTCTACGTTTTTATTGGCATGTTTTTTTTTTTTTTTTTTTTTTTTTTTTTTCTAATGAGCATATCGGCTCGATAAGCATCAACCCCACCAATTTGTCCTGCTGCTCTCTGTCCCAATATTACAAAGTCTTATAAAGTTACTTAATGCTAAGAATTTCAGTTGTCAATTTAAGACATAACTGCCTGCCTAAAGGTCACCACCTGGATTTAATTAAGCAATGAGTAAAAAAGCCTCTCATTGGATAATTGCTGCAGAGGTGATCATGCTTTAGCTGCAACAAGTTATTTAAACCAAACTGATGCAGTGAGTAGCTTCCCATTTGTTGAACAACCATGTGGAAAAGATGTGATGTGTTTCAGGACGGTCAAATCTTATAGTTGTGAGTGGTACAGGGAGCATGAGACATCTTTTTTTACATGTGAATTTAGTCCACAGAGTCGAGACCTGAACCCCGTTGTTTACACTTTTGGCTTCAACTATACACTAATTGTTCAGTTCAATTTGGCAGAAAAAACTTGCTGTTAAATAGCAATTTTTATTTATACTCTGTGTTTAGTAATCACTCTCAAATCATAGTAACAAAATGTTGGGAGTCATAAAATGTACAATAAAAAATATATTCTGCTTAAAAAATAATATAACGGCATATTTAATACCTTGTGCACCAAAGTTTAGTTAACATAAAAATCAAATTAAATTTTTTTATTTTTTTTAAATTGTTTAATTTTTTTTTAAACAATCTTACATTTTCTAAGGATAAGCAGGAGGTTTTAAAATTTTCTATTAGAACCTCTTGCTTATCCTTTAATCCTTAATAAATATAGGATTTATTATTCTTCAGTGAACTTTATTAATCCCAGGAAGAAATTTCAGCAATTCTTTTTGACCTTTTGAGTAGCTTCTGGGTACTAGGCATTACAGCAGCCCCATTTGGTTATTTAACTTTATTTTACTTTAAAAAATTGTTTTTGAACATGTTTTTTCTTTTAATAATAGTAATCTATTTTAATTCACACCTTAACCATGGTAAGTGCAAAGTTGTGCACTTCTATAAATAAATGCACGGATGTTAATGGTTTACTTTCACTGGAAAGAAAAGCCGATTTACCCTCTGGATGCTGCCTGTAGTTTAGATCATATTGATCTGACTGATGGCCTTTTGTTTGATTTTGGGGTGTGATTGTCACAGATTTTATTCACAGAACCATCTTTATTCATTGTGTGTGATGCCATTGCAGTCTTTTCAAGCCTTGATGCATGACTGTATGTCTATTTCTGGTGATCACTCAGAAGAAGACAATCCCATTGTTTCTGTGCAGTTTGTAACCTTTCTGTAGGCACATGCTTCGCTTAATAAAAACTACCCTAATAATAAGAATTATCATTTTGTGTTAATTGTGGTAGATTTTTTTAGATTATTTTTCCAAACCACCCACAAACATTTATGTACTTGTTTATGTAACTGCTGACTTGTTGTTTTGATTGACATGTTCTCCATTTTGTTAGTCGCTTTGAACAATAGCATCTGCCAATGACTGAATGTAAATGTCCAGACATCATTGACGTTCCCACAGTTACCATTATTGAATTTATTAAAGCAATGCTTATAACCTTCAGTTAAACATGTACACACAATCTCTACCTGGGAAGAAGTGGAAAAACATACAAAGGACTTGAAGTAGTTATGAACCGGCAATCAAAAAGATGACATCTTAGCTTTAACATCAAAGCCGAAACAATAAAGCATCCATTAGCGAAAGGCCAAGAGTGAAGACTAAATTCGGTTTACCTTGATACTCAGATTTTGCAGTGAAACCAGAGAATGGATGGTGCACTTAGTGCCCTTCAGGGAAAAAGTAATTCTATTTTCAGTCAATAACAGAATCAGGGGCTGTCAGGGCTTGCCCATCAGAAGAAGAGCTCTGACCTTTAATGAATTCGAAATCCAATGAGAGACTGTGTTGTGGCACTTCATATTAAACTCATATTCATGATGTTACAAATTATTATTATTCAATGTGCATATTTTAAACTAAATGTGTGTATATGTATATATTTATATGTATTTTAGTATGTTTCTATCTCTATATATATATACAGTACATACATTTACATATGCAATGTTTGTGTGTACTGTTTATCACCAAATGCCAGAAGACAATGAAGCCTGTGCACAGGATTTAACAAGCACAGCGATGGACTTTATTCACAGATTGAAATGAATATAGACATTTGGCTGTTGTGACTGTTGCAGCTGCGAACTCTCTCCACATTGTACGTCCTGCCCCGCTCATAGGCTGCACGCCAAATTGCAGGTGAGTAAATTACCTCTAAATGCTGTCTAACTCAAACTTACTGTATATTTATAGTTTCCAGGAGTGAATGTATTAATTTGCAAAATGTATTTATATTTAATTCAGACACCGGTTAGATTTGCCCTTAAATAAAAATATGAACAATTTAGAACCCTGTACAATACCCAAGTAAAAATAAGTTGCCTATTTAAATAAACTGACTTTAAACAGCTCAATGGGTTAAAATGTTCCAAAACCATTTGGGGTGAGCCAAAACACCCCTCCACTTAGATGGGTCTAAACACAAAATGTCATCAAGCAGGTAAAAGTAACTAAAATAAAAAGAACAGCTTAAAAACACTACCACAACTGAGCACATATCAGGTTGAGCTTAATTAAAGGAGGTGACACAGTTGCCCAGCTGTAAGCACATCCATCTCACAGCAAAAGAAACAAATGTCCTTTCACATTTATTATTTCTGGGTACTCCGGTTGCACATTGCAAAAATATGCTTATAGGTAAATTACAGATACTAATTGCCCCCTGATTGTATCATTTCTAAGCTATTATTGTCGAAGTACTTGGTGCAGTGGTTGGGTCATTGGCAGACATTAACATTACCAATGTGAGTCTTTGAGCATGACCCTTAAGCCTCATTGCTCTAGGGGTACTGTATCATGGCCAAACCTGTGTTCTGACCCCAACAATCAAGGTATCTGATAAATGACTAAACCTTATTCTTAAAAACGGGTTAGTCATGACTAGCATAATGTTAGTAAAATTTGACTCTAAAGGTTTAAGAACATAAGAAAAGCAGCATTCCTGATGATGGACTTCTCATGACTCACATGTGTTAGTGATTCAAGATTTTATTTAGAGGTACTAACTGCTGCCATGACAATTTTCAGGCTTTTTACTCCCACTACTTGTACCATTCTAATTGTGCATGAAATATATATATTACATGCTGATAAAATTAGTGCTTGCATAATCATTTACTAAGCAACAAACACAAAGTTTTGGCTTGAACACCATGACAGGTAAACTGTCACTACAGCCTTTTCACACAGTTTTTCCTAGGCAGACAGGCATGCAGGTGGTGACGTTGGCCAGCTCTCCTAGGAAACCTGTGCTGAGTATCTGGGAGGGAACACATGGCAGGAGGAGGGGGCACTGGCGTAATATGACCTCAGTTTTTTTCCTTTCACTTATTTGCAGAGTTGAAGATAACGCAGCTTGGCCATTAGAGTGTCTTTCCCTTCAGTGTGGAGAAGGACAGGGAAAGGCTCGTCTCAGGAGTCCCACCTGCTGCCTTATCATGTCTCCATCTTTGACTCCTTCATTCATCCTGGTTGTTTAAGTGTTTAAAGGAAGTGAGAGAAGTGTTTTCTTAACAGCACCAGGTAAGGCTATTAATGTTTATGCTTTGAAGTGTGCATTTAAATAGGTAGCCGGGGGAAAAAAGGAACAGCTGCTGAGTAAATGGCATTAAATATATTCACATGTATTTTGCTGGAATTGCTTAGTGGTTTATTCAAAGCGAAATATTCAGTGTACGCAAGTGTTAAGTAATTAAAAGGCTTTTTTTAAAGGGAAGTAAAGCCTTTATTTAACTAATGCTGATTAGTTTTTGGGCAAAAACTCATTTGAAGGTAATAAACCTAGGAATAAATGAAATGATAATAGAGTAGAAATATATAAAGTCGCAAATGTGATTAGTCCTGATTAAGCAGAGAACTTTATTATTTGTAATTACAAGAGGTCATTTTTAGGTAAGAATGTTTGGTAACACTTTCTATAAATATGATTTTCATAAAGCTTTATAATGTATTTATAAAACTGCTTTATAAAACTTGTCATAAGCCTCTGTTAATATATAAATATATTTATGACCATGCTCATAAAGTGTTAAATCCATCCATCCATCCATTATCTTCCGCTTTATCCTCTATTAGGGTTGCCATTCCCATCCAGGAGAGAACATTTCGGGCGCTGGGCAGATATACCCAGGACAGGGCAACAATCTATCGCTGGGCACACACTCACTCAGATACACAAACACACTCTATATGGGGCAATTTGGAGAATTCAATTGACTTGATCCATGTTTTTGGACTGTGGGAGGAAACTGGAGAACCCAGAGGAAACCCACAGGGACACGGGGAGAACATGGAAACTCCACCCAGATTGGGATTCGAACCAGGAATCCCTAGTGCTAAGAGGCGAACGTACTAACCACTAAGCCACCGTGCCGCCATGTTAAATAAACAAAATAAAAATAAATAAAGTGTGTTTTAAATATTCTTCAAGTTATTGTGAAAACCAGTGTCATAAAGCTTTATATTGTGTGCAGTTAAGTCCTGAAATGGGTGCTCATAAGCATTCTGTATTAAGTAAGAATGTCTAAAAAATTAGGTCATATTGTTATCAACCTTTGTAACTGTGATTATAAACGTCTTTGTACATGAACAATATGAAAACTGTTATAAAGTGTTATGAGTACTTTTATAAAGCTTTATATATGCACTAATAATGCGTGACCGGATTCATAAGAAGTGTTACTGAACTTTCTTTTGTTCGAGGCCCTGTCTATTTCAATTAAGGTATATTTTGTTCTTTTTCTTTTAGTCAGCTCAAATAATAAAAAGGGACTCAATTGTTTTTTTGTTGTATGAGTTTTAACAACTGCTTACAATATGAAAACAATGGAACTATCACTCAGCTTTCAATTTGGAATAGCCCATGGGCACTCCAGACCTTACAAATAAGATCATGGTGACATGCGCTGCCTGGATTCAAAGGAGCAGTCAATAGTAAACAGTTTACAGCAGGCTGGCCTGTGCAGGAGAGGCCGCTTGGCTGTAGTGTAGTTTAATCACGGCAGCCAGCAGAGGAACAGGATGTTTTAGAAGTATTGTTCTTGTGTCATGTGACGGGTCGAACATTCTGATCTGGGATCAGGTTTGGATTCCGACTGGGAAAGAAATGTCATCCTATATCAGAAGCAGGGTCTGATGTTGGTTTCCCTTTTCTTTTTGTTTTCACTGAGTCTGCTAACACTGTGCGGCGTTAAGACTTTTATTGTTCTTTGTTAGTTTCTTTTGTTTGCCAACGGCTTTCCGGTTGAATGTTGCTGTAAGGTGAAAGGTGTATGTTTATAGCTTAGCTTTAAGTTATTTTAATGCAACCACATGTTATGCCTTTCTTCACAAAAAAATATTTGGAATAAAAATGGCCTTTGAGAGTTTTATAATATTTGTCAGAACTGTAGAATATCCCATTGCATGCTGTATTTATTTCAGCTCAACATGCTTAAACTGCAACTTGGTGCTGAATAGCATAACGTGTGGTTTCATGGAAAGGTAAATAGACACAGTCACTTATTAGTTAAGGATGTGTGTGTGTGTGTGTGTGTGTGTGTGTGTGTGTGTGAAAAAGTAAGTATATAAATATGTATGTAATTAATGGCTGTTAACGAAAATTTAAAAATCAAATTTTAAAATGGCAGTACAAAAAGTGCATTAATATACTGTGATGATGGATCAATATGATAGATTACTATATATACACTATATATAAATATATACATGTATATTTACTCCATGTTCACGTATTGTACGTGTGCTGTACTGAACTTCTGAGAGGTTTCTATTGTGACTTAATATAATGCTTAATATTTCGGTTGAACTTGTGCCCTGTCTGAAACTATGTGTTATGTAACGCAAGGCCATGGCACTTACATAAGTTTCTGTGCATGGGCAACTCTGTCTCCATTCCTCATCGGTTCTAAGCATGTTACAAGTCACTGCTCCAGTGATGATTGCCGCCTGGCGATTCCACCTCACCGAGGAGCTAATTCTCACTCTGTGGCGTTCACCACTGCAAAATGGTGGAACGTTCATCCCAACTCTGTCCGTAAGGCAGTATCACTAAGCAGTTTTAAGAAACTACTGAAGACGCATCTCTTTAACAAATACCTGTTGTAAAAAAAAAGGGGGGGGGGGGGCGCAGCATCAAATAACAATCAGGTTTGATGAGTGTAGTTGTAGAGTGTACAGTGTAGTGGGTTTTCTGCATAACTTCTGACTTGTAATGTTCTCATTTGTAAGTCGCTTTGGATAAAAGCGTCTGCTAAATGACTAAATGTAAATGTACATTTGGTGCCGAAACCCAGGAATAATGAGAACGCATGTGGTTGATGATGACTTATGTAAGCATGTGCTCCAGTGAAGATGCACAGCCCTGGCCCATTACTTTTGGCATTCCCAGGAAGTGAAGGTTCCCGAGGTGGCTCGTTGAAGAGAAAACGATGGGGGTGTGGGTTGGTGCAGAAACGGAGAGACCACCAGAGTTCTGGGACCTGCTATTCTCACATGGGTTTTGTTGGGGGAACCGTAAGACGAAGATAGGACAGTGTGATAGCAGCACATGCAGGGATTGAACGGCACCAATCTATCCTTAAAACCATGTTTTTGCCCTGTGGGAGGTAACTGGAGAACCTGAAGGAAAGCTTTGTTTAGACGTTACTGGCTTTGTGTGAATAAAGAGGACATGTCTAGGAAAACAGTTTAAATCGAGAAATGATTATTGTGTTTTAGAAAATACATCATTGGTGTGGAACCCGGGCGGCACGGTGGCTTAGTGGTTAGCACGTTTGCCTCTCAGTGCTAGGAATTCCTGGTTCGAATCCCCATTTGGGTGGAGTTTCAATGTTCTCCCTGTGTCCGCGTGGGTTTCCTCCGGGTTCTCCGATTTCCTCCCACAGTCCAAAAACATGGATCAAGTCAATTGAGTTCTCCAAATTGCCCCATATAAAGTGTGTTTGTGTGCGTGTCTTTGTGAGTGAGTGTGTGTCCAGCAATAGATTGGCACCCTGTCCTGGGTGTATCTGCCCAGTGCCCAAAACGTTCTCCCCTGGATGGGAATGGGGAACCCCCCACGACCCTAATATAATATAAAGCGGAAGATAATGGATGGATGGGTGTGGAACCAAGGTTGTGGTTTCAGATGCCCTGCCGGCATAAAGTACCGGTTTATTTGGTTTTGTTGTACATCTTTACAAAAACAATGCATCTGCTACACAGCTGTGTGGCTTTTATTCAATGTGGAAAAAAAATTAAAAAGTGGGATTGTCACAGGGAACTGGCTCATCAAACATTAATAACTTTTAAAGAGACTGGCACTGATGGCAAACGCTGACTGCTTTGAGCAAAAGCTATCATTGCTCAGAGACATGTTATTATTATTTTTTAAAGGTTATGTGTCTTTAGGTTAAAGGTTAAATATTCAATATGCATTAAAGTCCATGTTGGCTTCTTAATATCGTGCCGCTGCTTCCTGCAGTTTGTGGTCGGGCTCTCTCTCCATGGCATGTGCTGTTTTATAGGGCGCACATGCTCATTAAGCTGCAATAATTATCCATCATCAAAGTTCATCAATGATGACTCCGCCTTCTTCCCCAATGTTGCCGCGTTCCCGCCACAGTTTGGTTAAATTGGATGCTCAAAATTGCCGTTATATAGTTTGTGTGTAAGCAAGCATGTGCCCAATGACTGATTGGTACCCAGGAATGGGTGTTTCTGCTCAGTGCCTGAAAAATTCTCCCATGGATTGCAGCCCTAGTTTGTTTGTGTGTGTGTGTGTGTGTGTGTGTGTGTGTGTGTGTGTGTGTGTGTGTGTGTGTTTGCTGAGTGTTTAATAATAGCACATCAGTGCTGAGTGTGCCATATAATTTTAATGTAACAAACTATCACAACAACTATAATTTAACAGAGGATTCATTTATATTTCTCTACAGCTTCTGTTTGGATCAAAACCAGCACCATGTATGGCAGTGGACAAGACCACTGGGTTTGTCCTAATGACCGTCAGCTTGCTCTGAGAGCCAAGTGAGTCATTCTGCTACCTTATTATACTTTAATATATCTCACTCTTGTTAAGCTTCTGGAATACATGAAAGTTTAATGTCTTACAGAAAGATCGGACTATCTGTTGGTTGGTGTGATTGATCTGTCTCTCTTTGGCACCTTATTAAACCTAAATGTTAATATTATGGCTTCATTCTGACTTAGAGTTACAATCACCCCTGTTTCAGTAAAATTCAAATTGGTTTAAAATGTAACCACATACTTTATTCTATAGAAAATATTCCTACATGATTTTTTGCCTCCAAAGACATCATAGTTGTATGTCTGTCCTTTTGTCACAGGCTGCAAACCGGCTGGTCAGTGCATACATTTCAGACAGAGAAGCAGAGGAAAACACAGCTGCTTGACAAGAGAGAGCTGGAGATAATCTTGAGTGTCATCCGCAGAGCTGAACAGCTCGATGTTATTGAGCAGCAGAGGATCGGGTAGAGCACTTAGTCTGTTGGTTTTATTCTTTACAAAATCAGTTTTTTTATTCTCTGCTAAAACAGGCCAAGATAAGAATGATAATTTGGTATGGAAAAGATTTAATCCATTAATTTCAGTGTTTGTGTATCACCTGTAAATTTACTGTATTTGTTATTTCTTCCTGTCAATAAAGCTCATCTCATTATCTTTCACTTAATCCTATACTAGGGTTGCCGGGGGTCGGAGGTTGTGGGAGGAGGGGTCGGGAAGGTCGGTTGTGGAAGTGGGAGTGCTGAGGGGCAGACGTGTTAACCACCATGCCACCAAGCTGTCTTGTTGAGTAATTGTACTTATATTTGCTTATCACTTGTTTTAATATTTTGTAAGTTTTTAATAGTGATCTTTCAAATGCGGGCGGCACGGTTGCTTAGTGGTTTGTCTCCTCCCACAGTCCAAAAAACATGGATCAAGGTCAATTGAATTCTCCAAATTGCCACATATAGAGTGTGGGTGTGTGTGTGTGAGTGAGTGCCCAGCGATAGGTTGGCGCCCTGTGCTGGGTGCATCTGCCCAGCGCCTGAAACGTTCTCCCCTGGATGGGCATGGGGAACCCCTCCCGCGACCCTAGTAGAGGAAAAAGCGAAAGATAATGGATGGATGCAGAGCTGCAGATGACCGAAATGCAATGTTAATGTTATTTTAGGGTTTTTTTTTTATAGAAAAATGATGAAAGTTTATAATTGTGTGGAAACATTTGCATCCAGGAGAACATTTCTAAACTCAGATATTGGTAATGGTCTGGCTTGCAATTTTTGTCATAATTCATTTTAAAGGGCAAAATGGCACTCTGAGACTGAACACATGGTGTTTCCATACAATGTACAACAGATATATTATGAATTTTTAGGTAGCATGTGTATAAGCCAGACTTGGCCATACATGCAGATCTCAAGCCTCTCCTAACTGCTACTAGTCACTGTCCGAGTTGTGGTGACATTTTCTGCAAATGGTGTAAATGTTAGTTTATGGGTAATTAGTTGCACTGCACTGTTGAAATTGACATCAGCCAGTCACCCAATGAAATGTTAAATAGAGCAAAAAGGCCAAACTTTTGACTGATCGTTTACTGCATATATACAGTCAACATATAATCTTAATATAAGACTTCCAAACAAAAAAAATGTTTTTTTTTTTTTTTTTATAACATCTCTTTTTATTGAAAATATATACATTACAGACAAATCTCTATATAACAATACCACAGGTACATACAGTTAAACACAAATAGAGAAAACAGGAATTGGCTGTAATATAAAATAAATCGCCCCAACCTTAAGAACACACATGCTTATACAAACGTCATAAAAATAAGTTTCTTAGTAAACATTACTTGCAAATTAGCCCAGTGTGTGTTTATTAAAGTCTGCCTGTAGAACAGCAAAACTAACACCAGAGGGAGCACTAATAATGGACCAAGGGGCAAAATAGGGAGCCATTAAGGGAGCTCTAAGTATTAAAAATCCATAGTGACAACATGTTTCAAGTAAATACAAATGTTTTGATTTGCAGGCGACTTATGGAGCGTTTGGAGAACATGAGGAGGTCGGCTGTAGGGAATGGCCTGTCTCAGTGCCTGCTGTGTGGTGAGGGACTAGGCCTGCTGGGAACGCCCTCAGTTCTGTGCTTGGACTGCCGCAAGGTAACATAATATCCTTGGTTTAACTGCACATGCACCCAAAAGAAATATTGGTTAATTGGAATAGAAGAAGGTTCTTTGTCATTCATTCATTATCTCCCGCTTTATCCTCTATTAGGGTCGCGGTGGGGTTCCCCATGCCCATTCAGGGGAGAACGTTTCAGGCGCTGGGCAGATACACCCAGGACAGGGCGCCAATCCATCGCTGGGCACACACTTACTCACACAGACACACGCTATATGGGGCAATTTGGAGAACTCAATTGACTTGATCCATGTTTTTCGACTGTGGGAGGAAACCGGAGAACCCGGAGAAAACCCACGCAGACACGGGGAGAACATGGAAACTCCACCCAGATGGGGATTCGAACCAGGAATCCCTAGAGCTGAGAGACGAACGTGCTAACCACTAAGCCACCGTGCCGCCAGAAGATTCTTTGCTGCTTGTTAAATGACTCTAATGGGTTAATGGATCTATACTGTACTCAGAAAAATAGCAGCTCATCAGGCACCAACAATCGTGCTGCATTCAAAATTATGAAAAATCACATTCTGATGGTTAATAATAATATTGCCTGTTGACATACAATAGATAAGATAATTTCCCATAATTTACCAATGAGTAAAAATATAGGTGTCATTAGTGTTTTTTGATTGTACATAACAAACACATAGGTCAGCCGGACCTCTGTACTATTTAGTGCAATGTGCAAATTTGCCAGCCAAGCTAGTTATATCTACAGTAAACAAAACATTCAGAATGAATCAATTTCTCATCTGTCAGATGCAAAGGTCTAATTTTTCTCTAATGTGCATTTGTCTGTCGTCAAGCAATAACATCCATTGAATGCTTGCATTGCATTAGAATTAGCTTTAGATTTTTAGATATTTAACAGACTCTTTTATCCAAAGCAACTTAGAAGTATCCCAGTGTGATGGTTGGGGTCAGAACACATGGGGTTACATGATACAGCACCCTGGAGCAATGAGGGTTAAGGGCCCAAAGATCCGCATTGGCAACTACAGTGGACCTGGGATTGGAACCCACAACTTTCAGAGTGATAGCCCAACACCCTTACCATCGAGCAAACACCCCCCTATATATTTTGCTATTGCCGTATTATGTTTATTGTTTTAATTGTTTTTATTATTATTAGTTTTAATGCTCTGTGTAAGTATGCTGTCTTTGGTTTCCAAGCTTTTTCTTAATAATTTATTTCATTGCTGTGTTTTGCATCAGCACACAAGTCCATTAATACATTTAGCATGACTTATGATTGTTTTAGAATTATAGAGGCTTTGCTGTGGCTGCTCTTACTTTAGTTTTGCCAGCTAAAATGTGTGAACGGTAGTTTTGCCCATTTGTGTTTTTTTTAAAGCTTCTCTGCAATTAGTGATAGATAGATAGATAGATAGATAGATAGATAGATAGATAGATAGATAGATAGATATACATACTATAGATAACAATTTTATCAGATATTATACAATACAATTGGTTTTTTTTTTTTGTTTTTTTTTTGAGAAGCAACACGTTTCTTTCATTGCATTAACGACTTTAGTGTTGCCATGTTGTAAACTACTTAGTATGACCATTAGGGGTCAGTGTGTACTTAACAAACAACAGCCTGATATGTTTAGGTGAAGTTTTCCAGCTTGTCTTTGGTGTTTTTATATCTTTTTAATTAAAGGCATAATAAAACAGTCAGTGGAATTCACGTGTATTCCTGCTGTATGAATGCATCCTTCCCTTGGTTGATATACCAAAACAAAAAAATAAGAATTAGGAAGCACAGTTAATTAAGCAGCACAAGCTTCTCTTAGAGAATAAAATGAAGCAGGCTCTATAGCAATCCAGACATTTGTCATTCTGTTGCCTGACACTTTGTTACTAAGGGAATGTGTTTTCTTGTTGTAAAGTATTATCCCCAATAGGGGTCATCGTGAGCTCAGTGATGAAAACCACATGTTTAAGAAGAAGTTCAGACTTTTGATCTATACAGTGTGCTACACACCTTACTGATGTCAAATGGAAGCAACGATATAGAATTTGAAAATAGATATACAGACATGTCTCTCCCTACTATCACACAGAAGGAGAGATAATTAGAGACATTAATCACAGGCAGGTGTTACTATTTACTTGATCTGCATCCTAAACCTGTCCCCAGTCTAAAGTACAGAAGCCACCCATCACACCCTTGTGCTGCAATATATATTATTTTGACTTTAATTGGTTTGGCAATTAATTAGTTAATCAGCTGTTTTTTTTTTGGCAATAATCATCCTAATGTGCTTTGTTGGTCTATCTTCTGGCCAATCCATTACTGGGTGCACACTCATTTATACAGACTCACACTAAATGAGTGTCTAGAGGCAATTTAGAGCAGCCGATTTAACTTTAATCCATGTTTTTGGACTGTGAGAGAAAACTGGAGAACCTGGTGAAAACCCACATGAACACGAGGAGAACATGGAAATACCACGAGATTCAAATCTGGATCCCCAGCACCAAGAGGTGAACGTGCTAACCACTAAGCCATCATGGGGTTCATTATTGCTTATTACTTAATTTCTTTGTGCCATTACATTTACATTTGGTTGTTTAGCAGACACTTTTATCCAAAGCGACTTACAAGTATCCCAACTTGATGGATGGGGTCAGAACACAGGGACAGCAACCCTGAAGAAATGAGGGTTAAGGGCCTTGAATAAGTACCAACATTGGTAACTTCAGTGAACATTGGAGTTGAACCCTCAACCTTTGGATTGATGCACCCTATCCACTGAGCTATCAGGTTCCTATCATCAGATCTGTTCACCAAAAATATATTTAAAACAATTCTGTGGTAAAAAAAAAAATAGAATAGAATAAAGTAATGGTAAATAAAATTACTTTATTTTCTTTCATGTGTTTTCTGTTTGTGGAGTCCAACCTTCAAAACATTTTATATGTATTCATTATTTTCATTATCTTCAAGTTCTTGTGGGGTCAGACAAATTATTTAATTTCTTTTATTTGAACACTGCTAAAGTGTTATCTCAGGAGTGAGCTGTTTTTATAGTTTGAAGCAAATCATACGAGTCATTCACACGCGCTGTGAAAATTGAAGGGCCTCCTGAGTGCCTCTCTTTTACAGTCTCTACTGGTCTTTCTCTGAAGCTGAATTTTTAAAAAGAAGGGATTACAATTACGGCAGGCTTTTGTCTGTCATCATGGAAGGCTTGATTAAAGGTTCTTTCAACTTTGCTCACATAATTCCATTTGAAATCTTTTGCCTTTAAATTTATCCTTGAAATCCAACTTCAGCACAAGTCAATGTAAGATTAATTACATTTCTTCCTGAGAGACAGTGCTGCATCAGTCCATGAAGATTATTATACGTACCTAGGTGTTTAGTTGCTTTAAAACTCTAAAATCAAGGTTTTTTAAAACCGTTACATGAAAAAATTATTTTTAAAATTCATTCATTATCTTCCGCTTTGACCTATATTAGGGTCGCGGGGGGGTTCCCCATGCCCATCCAGGGGAGAACGTTTCGGGCGCTGGGCAGATACTCCCAGGACAGGGCGCCAATCTATCTCACAGACACGCACACATACACACATTATATGGGGCAATTTGGAGAACTGAATTGACTTCCTTTGATCCATGTTTTTGGACTGTGGGAGGAAACCGGAGAACCCAGAGGAAACCCACGTGGACACGGAGAGAACATGGAAACTCCACCCAGATGGGGATTCGAACCGGGAATCCCTAGTGCTGAGAGGAGAACGTGCTAACCACTAAGCCACCGTGCCACCCATTTTTAAAATTTATTTTATAAATATTTTATTTTATTTAATGCTTTATAACATTTGTAATATTGTACATAGATGTTCGTAATGACAGTCTATGTTTTGTAACACAAAGTGAAATGAAGCATTATAATATAAAGTTTGCGTTCTTTGGATTTTTTTTTTTTTATTAATACATCTTATCTTAATTAATACAATCTTAATTAATACATTTAATTAATACATCTTCCACTGTAAAGATAACAAATGACAACACCTAACATAATGCCTGTAAAGAGAGCTTATAAGAGTAAGTTAAACACAGTTAAACATGCATATGAGTACTTTATAAAACATTATCAATGTGTTTATAATGTGTTATGAATACCAAAATGTAAATGTTTTATTTATGAATTAGAATATAAAATATAATTTAAAACATATTTCTTTGGAATTACCAAAATTAACATTGTGTACTAGCAACGGAAAACAGAAACAGCCTTAGCAATGCAAATAGAACACTGTAAACTTTTGTACACCAAGTATATTTTAATATATACAATATTACATAGATCTCCCACAAACACACTTTTGTTTTTATTTATTTATTTTTAAATGTCTTTGGAATTTTTGCTTATGCAGTTCCAATAATTATTCCCGTTACAACCAAATACATATCGGTTTCATGGACTCTGACATGACATTTTTTTGGTTCTAATGCCATAACTGTGCACCTCACACTAGCTAGAAAATGTATCCAGGCTTCTAGTCTAACACACTGTAAATGATTTGCAGGTTTATGCAAATATGTCAGAGGAAATGGAAATGCAAATGAAAGTTTCCATACGGTACAGTTATTTAAAGAGACATTAGATGATGTACCTTTGCAGTGCTATTAAAGGCAATAATCTTTATATATGCACCAAGATTAGCAGAATAAAAATGTTTTGCACATATTAAAATAAGCAAGACTATAAAGAGATTTATAGATAGCTATTTGCTATCATTTTATGTGCGTGTTTCTTGCATCTCAGACGTCGGGCAGAATTGATGCTGAAATCTTCAAATAATGGTGTAACAACATGTTCTATGGTAGGCAATAAAGATAAAAAATAATTAAAGGGTAGGCTTCATTGTACCACTGAAAGTACCAGTGGCACAATGCAGGAATATGGTGTATTATTCAGTACACACATGCAATAGAACAGCTGTTGAATGTGCATTTGTTGGTTCTCCCAGCGCTGTGTGTGACATCTTTAATAGTTATGTTTACATTCAGTGTTCCATTAGTTCTTATTAAATATTGGGCTATTAAAATCGAAGAACACTGGTTTTAAAAATAAAAACACAGCTTGATATGTCTTTGTTTGTAAGAAAAATGTTTCCATTTGGTTTACTTGTCGATTCATTTTTGAAACTTGCTTATTCGAATCAGGGTCATGCTGGGGTGATGTGCAAGTGATTTACTCAATGGTTGAAAGACAAGAAACCATTCAGGACAGCCAAAGGACAGACTCACGTGAATTTAGTCTATAAAACTTAAATCTTCAGTTGAATTTAAATTGAGGCAGCACGTTGAGGTGGTTTAGTGTTTAGCACGTTCACCTCTCAGAGCTAGGGATTCCCGGTTCGAATCCCAATCTGGGTGGAGTTTCCATGTTCTCCCCGTGTCTGCGTGCATTTCCTGGTAGTCCGGTTTCCTCCCACAGTCCAAAAACATGGATCAAGGTCAATTGAATTCTCCAAATTGCCCCATATAGAGTGTGTTTGTGTGTGCCCAGAGATAGATTGGCACTCAGTCCTGGGTGTATCTGCCCAGCGCCCGAAGCTTTCTCCCCTGGATGTGCAAGGGGAACCCCCTCGCGACCCTAGTAGAGGTTAAAGCGGAAGATAGTGGATGGACATTTAAATTGAACTGTTAGTTCAATTAGTTTTTTGTGGGATGAAATGATGACATAGGGCGGCACGGTGGCTTAGTGGTTAGCACGTTCGCCTCTCAGTGCTAGGGATTCCCGGTTCGAATCCCCATCTGGGTGGAGTTTCCATGTTCTCCCCGTGTCCGTATGGGTTTCCTCCAGATTGTCTGGTTTCCTCCCACAGTCCAAAAACATGGATCAAGTCAATTGAGTTCTCCAAATTGTCATACACAAATGGAGTGTGTATGTGTGAGTGAGTGTGTGTACAGCGATAGATTGGCGCCCTGTCCTGGGTGTATCTACCCAGCGCCCGATACGTTCTCCCCTGGATGGGCATGAGGAACCCCCCACGACCCTAATATAGGATAAAGCGGAAGATAATGGATGGATGGAAATGATGACGTACGACAATTGTTCTTTGTTTTTTCAGAAAGTCTGTACCAAGTGTGGGATTGAGACATCATGCAGTCAGAAGCGATCTCAGTGGCTCTGCAAGATTTGCAGTGAACAGAGAGAGGTAAGCAATAAACATCTGGTTTAGTAGTAGAAAACAATGCACATTCTGTTTCACTTTCAAAAACAAGACGGATAAACATGCAGCCCAAAATGAGTTCTGTCATTCATTCAGCCCCATGTGAATGTGCAAGTTGTAGAACAAGATTCGGCTTAGAGACTCAGCAGTTCAGTGAATAAGCAGACATGCCGAGTGGTCTTTATGTTAATAGAGTTGATTAGGGTTTTTAAGGAGGCATGTTGGAGGCTTCATCAGAGCAAGGGCTGTGAGAAATTGTTGTTGGCTGATTAGGAAAACGCAGATTTAGTTTGAATTGGTCTGGATATAATTATAGAGACAATCATGTTATAGTTTCTTTTAGAGAAAATCACCTCAATCAAAACAGTGTCTGATGGACAGCATATTTGTATGTGCTGTCAATTTAAAGCGTGAAGGGTTTTGAATTGATTAGAGGCTGGGTGGCCAGCATGCATTTGGTATGTTCTTTTCACAGTCCTAGTACAGTTTAGTTGTTGGAGATATTAAGCTGCACCTAAACCCATCATTTTAGAAAATATGCACCAATAAGTACTTCCCACACATTGTAAAGGGGCAGAAGTGCAAAAAACATGAAATATTTCATATACAAGGAACTGTTAAAAATTATATTATTTATAGATTCTGGCAGTTATTTGTTTGAAATAGCTGTTGAATTTATGCAATACAGTCTCTCAATCACTATACAGTATTATATAGAATTTATAGTAATAACTAATAATAATAATTGTGAAATAACCTTTCACATCCAGGAGCAAAGGATAAGAAATATTTTAGATACACTTTTTTTTTTATAATATTAACTCAGTAAGTTGTTAATAAGAGATACTAATCCTGTGTACTTCCTCCATTTGCTCTCAAAATAGCCTCAATTTCTAAAATTCTGTGCATTCTCTTGATAATCTTCTAAATACCTCAATTATCCAGTGTGGATATCTGATTTTTAATGGCCTCTCTGGTAACTTAATCCTGGCCATTCTCTGTTGACCCCACTGCTATTAACAAGGCAGTATTGTCTGCAGTACTGCCTCTCATTGAATGTTTAACCTTTTTTTTAAATATCATTTAATATCATTTTAGAATGGTATTAACAACAAAGAAATGTGAGAAAATTCTTGAATCCGTTTTTCTGGCACCAAAAATCATGCCACAGTCACAGTACCTGAGACCAAAGTTTTCCATAATGCTTCTATGTGTTGCACTGCTCCCACATGATTTACTACTACAGTTTTATTATGGATTGGCTAAACATGGTGCTTATAATTAAGTGCTCAGTAGGTGTATAAATCCTTAAATTAATCTAAAATCCAATACAGAAATAAATCAAATGTCTGGATAGTATTGCCTGTTTAATTATTTAGACCTAGGTTCTGTATATTCTATGTCCTCCTCATTCCT
This sequence comes from Corydoras sp. C115, assembly GCA_019802505.1. Classification (NCBI taxonomy): domain Eukaryota; kingdom Metazoa; phylum Chordata; class Actinopteri; order Siluriformes; family Callichthyidae; genus Corydoras; species Corydoras sp. C115. The sequence goes on from JAFMOC010000003.1 coordinate 684,713, forward strand.
CATAAATGAGAAGAAAAATGGAAACAAATCTATTCTCATTGTTTAAGGTCAAGGTTTACAGCTGGTGGTGGGTGGAAAGCCTTTTTTCATCACCAGTATAATTAGGGCCGTTGCTTCTGGGCTTTTCCTCGCTTATTATTAGTAGGAGTGGCAGTAATAGTTGTAATAGTTGTGGAAGTGGTTTATGTCTAGACTGGTTCAGTAATGATTAGGGATGGCAATTCAAACTGCTCTCATCTCCATAGAAACAGGTGGAATGAAGAATGGAATTTCCTCCTAAATAGATTTTTGTGCTAGACGTTTACTTTTTTTTTCTGGCTTTAATTACAACGCAAGAGAAAAAGTAAATAATAATGCTGAAGTCTGACTAAGCAAATGAACTATTAAAACTGAATGCAGCTCATATTGATTGTACAGCCTTGGCTGCATCACTAAACTGAATAGAGTACTGAGTCACTTGTGAGCGTGCATTATAGAGATAGTAGCACAATAAGAAGGACAACAGTGACTACCCATATAATAAGCCTGAACAGATAACATTAGTCTCCTGCCAAATGTCAGTTCTTGTGTGGATTTGGGAACAGATTACCATGTCCCTGATGCTATTTGAGCAGAGAAGTCTTATTTTGTCAAATTCCTCTACTGTTTTCTGGGGATATCATTTACACTCAATAGCAATGTTTGGAAGGATCTTTTGAAAAACCACAACCAGCATAAATAGGTGTAGGTCCTACAATTTTGTGAAGTTTGGAGGTTCCAGCTCTTAAAAAAAACTATGGGTGGAAAGCGATAAAAAGCCAATTGACTAATACTAAACATAAGAAGTAGAAAACAAATGACAGTAAGTTGACCTTGATAACTTTGAAAACATTCTAAAGAAAGACTACACCCCAGACAGATAGATTAATGATTTCCTTTGTTGTGATGAACTGAGGCAGTCAGCTGTAGTAAACACATTCTCTGTAACTATCATGAAAAAGGTCAGCAAATGATTTACAGATAAAAAGAAATGTGAGTTTGAGGTTTTGAAATGTCTGTACAAAGCTCGATGTCATGGTAGTGGTTTTCACATTTTATTTTGCATAAATTGTAGTGTTGCCTTTCTGTATTAATGCCGGTTTCTTTATATATACTGTGTGTGTCTTTATATACTGTGTGTGCGTGCGTGTTTGTTTGCACGTCCGTGCATTACTGCAATAACCTTTATGGCACAATACAGTTTAATTAATCTATGGTCACATAGCTTAAAAATACCTACCATTTGCCATATAAGTGATACCTTCTTGGTTTCTTACCTGTTCCAGCACTTCCACTTGTTTAAATACCCCTTCATTAGTTAATATATATTGGAAGGCTACCTACTGAGTTTTGCAGCAGCTTATGCATTGGAACGCACACGCGTGGGAAGACCGTAGACTGGCTGTCTGTCAATGCATCATTGTATTGTACGTCAACCAAAACTCAAATGTCAGTCAATCATTTTTTTTGAAAAGCCCACGATCCACCTGCACTACTTTTGCAATCAACTGGTTGATTTCACTCAACATATTAGGCTCATTTATTTTACGTTTTTCTTTTTTTTTCATTAATGTCAAACTTATAGTGAGTGGACCATATCAATACCACTGTTTTAAAAAGTAAACACAATCAATATCAATTAAAGAAAATTAAATATTGCACCAAAACCAAATTCAAATTAACATATAATAATGTGAAGTTTCTTCCTGTGTAATAATTCTTACAGCATTTATGCTGTGCATTAATTTAGCAGTGTTACTTTTAAACCCATGCTTCTTCTGTGATATAAAGTATAAGCATGAAATGCCAATGAACTGTTAAGTTTTTGTTTTTTTTTCCAAATTTTTCATTGTAAAGCTGCAAAAACCATTCCTGCCATAATATGTATCCATTTGTGATGATGTCAATTACATTCACACATTCATTTATTCATTCATTATCTCCCACTTTATCCTCTATTAGGGTCGCGGTGGGGTGCCCATCCCATCCCATGCCCATCCAGGGGAGAATGTCTTGGGCGCTGGGCAGATAGACCCAGGACAGGGCGCCAATCCATCGCTGGGCACACACTCACTCACACAGACACACTTTATATGGGGCAATTTTGAGAATTCAATTGACTTGATCCATGTTTTTGGACTGTGGGAGGAAACCGGAGAACCCGGAGGAAACCCACGCAGACACGGGGAGAACATGGAAACTCCACCCAGATGGGGATTCGAACCGGGAATCCCTAGCGCTGAGAGGCGAACGTGCTAACCACTAAGCCACCGTGCTGCCCACATTCACACATATTTACAGTAATAAAAAGATGCCTTTTTTAAGAGGAATTTACAAAAGTCATGGCATGATGTAATCGAGGAAACTCCTGGTTAATGGCTGCGCTCGAGGGCCAAACAGTGGCATCTTAGCAGTGCTGATTTGACAGATTGACAGAAAACCAGGGCCTGGGAAAGTAGTATTGTGAGAAAAAAAACTGTAAACATGTCAAGGCCTTCAGAATTTGACATTGCCTGAAATGGCATACATGAACATTATGTAATAAATTCAATACAGTATGTATTGAACAACTATTACAGGCTTATGTATTTTATAATGCTAGTGTGTACTAGACGCACAACCTCGGACACACTACAGCCCCCTGTCTTTTTATGGTAAAATAAATGTCACAATCATTAATAGTAAAATACCTATTTACCATGGCAACATACAAATATTATTGTCACAGATATAATGAGTGCAATTGGGCACTTAGACATAACCTATTATATAATATATACATGGGTATAATATTCCAGGGACAGTCTATTTATAAACCTGTCTGGTTTGCGAATGGTTTGAGGTGCCAGTGCCCAGTGTAATAACAAGCTTGGTCCCCCATGGCCCCCATAAATAAAGCAAAAGTCACCTCACTTTTGTGAAAACACAGTGATAAGATATTTATCTATTGACCTTTGCCTCATCCTGTACACAATGCATAATGAGGTAGAAAGTAATTGGCCCCTCTAACAGCCACTGCCCCTGCCTAACACCCAAGATTAAATGGTTTAGAACATCCGCTGTATTTAAGAATAACAACCACAACAATAACTGTAATAATAATAATTTAAAAAAGGGTTATGTTTTATTGTGTAGAATTTTTTCAACTGAATTTTAATGCCAAATATTTGATTTTACCAAAAATGTAGGCACGCTCATCTGCTCTTGTGTTTAAGAGAATTTGAAGGGGAGAATTAAGCAATTTCATACATTATTGACATCATGTCACCATTGTCTTTATATAATATTGTATAAAAAGATTAACACCTGATATGGGCACCATTTCTTGACAAACCATTTAAGATAATATTTTATCAGTGATCTATTAATGTATCTTAAGAATTCTTTTTGTACCTACAATTTGTTTAATCAACCAAATATTATTATAGCTACAGGTATTATTTATTATTATTTAATGTAAATACTTTCCTTAAAATTTTAACCTTGGTCTTGTTTTTTTATACTTTGGTGGACTTGGACTTTTTTTTTGAGCTGGGGTTTAAATTTTTATTTTTGCATGACATTTTTATGCCTATGCAATCATGTAGAACATAAAAGTTCCGTTACATGACAGAACTTCCATTTTTAATGTTGCTGTAGGCCCCTGGACCAATTTCTTTACTTTCTGGTAATGTCATTCTTCTGCTATATATTATTCACTTGTTGATGACACTCTTTTCCATGGTAGATGTAATGCCCCTGAAAATCTTTTTGTACACTTCTGTCAATTGAAACCTATCAAAAATAAGATGCAAGCTCTCTGCAATTTTTTCTGCAAGATGCAACTAAATAAATAAAAAATCTCTATAGCAGCCAAACTATATGGGGTTAATTAGAGTTATTTATTGTATTTAGCAGCATTGTAATGGTTAAAATGAGATTCCTAACTAATAAATGGTTTAAACAGTTATGCAACCTCATTTAGTTGTTTATTTCTCCCCTCTAAATGGTTTTAGTTTTTCAATTTAATTGCACATATAGGTCACATTAAAGTTGAAAATAACATTAAATTAACAACCATGATCTAATTTTTGCACCAGAAAAAGTTTTGTTTTATTAACTGTATATGTGAGACATGCGTAGGTGGATGTTGCTGAAGGTTATTTAATTTTTCTGCTGCCTGAAACCCAAAAAAACAGCATTAACTAGCACACATGACAAGAAAATGCTTCATTCCAAATGCGATATGCACTTTCAGCTTTTCAGATTCATGGTACCATGGACTTTGAGCATCAGCAGATATTTCACTGAAAACCTTCCTCCTTTATCCCAAAGCCCTAACTAGTCTGTGATTAAATGTTCAGCAAAACAGTGATCTAAAAACTCACATCGAAAAGTTGGTTAAAACTTCACAGAATCTTATTTTTGCTTAAGCAAATTTGCATGCTGCATAGAAAAACTGGTCTGAGCTGAAGATGAGTCCACATGCTTGGAATTGAAAAGATCTGAAAAGACAAAAAATATGTGTGAAACACATTTTCTGTATTATGTGGTGTTTACTTATCAAGTGCTTTTGAGGATTTGACTGTTATTATTAGGATATTCAGAATACTGTGTGGTTTTATATATATATTCTTGATAATTAAAAAAAAAATGCATTGTTAACGATTAATGTATATCTAGACAGGTTAATATGACCAGATTAGGTAAACATTTCCTGCCAATCATATTGGCACATAGGAGATTAGACACAATGGTCCTTTGTGTGTGATGGAATAACAAGAACTTAATCCAGTTGAAAAACAGCTTTTGTTTTTTGAATTCTGTGTTATCCTTCGATGTCTATAATACATTTTTCATTGAGGTATATTACAGATCAGTTTAGAAGTCAGTGCAGAAAGCCATATCTTTTTTGGAACCCATCAGCACTGATATGATACATTCTGTCCAAATCTGCCCAAGGCCTGTTTTAGAGTCAGTGTGTCTGAATGCCAGTCTCCTGCATTCTTATCTGGCTGGTGCAAGGCCCACAGATGGAGTCGGGGGATTTCCTCTATTTTTTCCTCCATCTGTTGAGTCTACAGGCCATAGTTGCCAGTGAATACACTTGCACAGCACCTGCTATCAGATCAGCTTCTGCTTTCCTGCCTGGATGTGACACTTTATCAGAGTCAGTCAGTCTTGATGTCGGATCACTGTTTCTCTTCTTTCTACCTCGCGTCTACATTTGTCTTCCAAAGCCAACACTGAGGTTAAACGTGTTCTTATAGTAAACAAAGATCAGCCAAAGCAAACAATAAACGTGTTTGGTTTGTTAATAATGTCTTACATCCATTAATGGAAACAGCAAGCAAGAATTTGTAGAGGTTAACTGGTTTTCTTGGTACCCTCAGGAAAATAAATAAATGCATGTTTGCATTATTGGGGGAAACGTTATTCTTTCAAAAAGGCCTCAAGTTTATTTTGGAGTATAGTACTTGTATTGCAGCAAAAGGGCAAGTCAGTCCTTCTTTACATTAGCAGTAATGCTACTCTTAACTTAAGGAGGCTTGTAAGTAAACACTTTTCTCCCAGTGGTGATTTTGATAATTGTAGGGTCTAAAAGCCTGTACTATGTGTGTGAAGTATTGGTTTATACAACTTAGAAAGCTCATTCCCTTGAAAGTTATTAAAAGTATTTTAGATTCCACGTGGAACCCGATGGGGAGCCAGTGCATGTTAAATAAAACACGAATAAACTGATTTAAAAACTTTCTGTTTTAAAATTGCAGTACATGGTCTTGCAATTATTATTATTTTTCACTTAAAGTGCATTTCAATGATGAACCATGTAGTCATAAGATGTATATATACAGTATAGTTATATGTATGCTTTGTCATTTCAGTCAGTCCTTAGAGGTTAATATAAAGCTTTTCATCTCACAATATCTGAACATAAGAGACAATAAACTGCAGTACCATTTATTCTCTGATAATCTGGAGGATAAAATACATGGCTTACTTTACTGAGACAACTGGATACCATGGTGGACATATATTTTAGGGACAGTCAGGATTACACATGCAACTCTGACTTGATGTGGTATGTTCACATCAAGCCCTAGGACAATCATAAAGCTTATCTCAGTTTCACAGGGTCTGCAAGTGCAAATGCCCACTGCATCTACTGGGAGGCATCTGTTCTAACCGTCTGAACCTTAGATTTGTTGTTGGCACTGGATAGGTTCCCACAGTATTCATTGCAGTTTAAGTTTTGAAATATTGCATCCAATTTTTGCCTCTTTTATTAAACCCCATGTCAAACATTTGGCCTAAATCAGTTCATTTTCATTTTGTGTTTGCCAGCTCATTGTTTTGGTGACTCATTTGTTTGTAAATCCAAAATGTCTTTCAAACTAATCTTCTGCTATATTGTTTAAGCAGTCATAAGTGTGCTTATGATGAATAAATGTATTAAGCCCCATCATGCAGTGCCAGATTTAGTTTTATAATGCACTTTGCTGAAATGAAACTTATATTGAAACCAAATAGGATCCACAGGCATTAGTGCTGTCTGACAGTCAGTGATGCCAGGAGAGAGATGACTTTTCCTAGTCATCACATCTCCCAGAATTGCAAAGCACTCAAATCATGCAAACACACTGGTTTTCCGAGTGGAAAATGGAACTGTAGCTTGAAATCAGAATCCTAGATGCCTTCTAGCAGATTTTTTTAATGCTTTTTCAACCTCAGTATGCCTCTCTGTACAGTACACCGTGGAGAACAGACAACAAAGTCCTCAGACACGAAGGCTTGCCCAATAAATTATTTTGTAATTTTGATTTGTAAAAACTGATATAAGAAAAAACTCCATCTTAATGCACTACAAAAAATACTATCAACATTGATAACATCATTATTATTAGAATTTGTAGAATAAAAACATTTGGCTTGTGCTTGTAGTCCTTCTGGTGAATTGATTCTGTCAATCTGTTTCTTTTAAAACGAATCTTACTTTTCACATGTTAAGTTTTTTAGGTTTCAGAATTCGCTCAGGCTACACTTGTGGTTTGTCTGTGGTAAACATGTTCAGGGATTGCATTTAATCAGCATTAACCTACAAATTGTTGGCATAGCATGCTGAAAACTTGAACATTAATTTTTCTCTTTTTCCATGATCAAGAATGTAAAAATTAAATTTAAAGAATATATACTATTAAGCTGCAGTAAATAAAGCAATAAAGTACTCAAAGTTGTGTATTTTTGTGAAAAAAGCATGGAACAAAGGTCTTGTTGGGCCTGACCTGAGTGTTGTTGCACATCTTCCTCTTAATTTATTCATGATAATACACAACCTTGAGTTTTTTATTGCTTTTATGAAATACTTACAAACACTCTATAATAAAAACACCAAGATAATTTTAAAAACAAAATTCCACGATGTAATCTAGTTACTTTTTTTAAACTGATTGAGTAACAGGGTACCGTTTTAGTACCCACCGGGAATTGCTGTTTATATTAATCTCTATTTACAGTATTGGTACATGATTTGAAATAATGTATTAAATGTCATGCATTGATACAAATGTGAAGCAGTCAGTGTTGTGCATTATTGTCAACAATGTCATTGTGGAAAATTGGCTCAGCGATTCAGATTGATGGACCAGAAACACCCTATTTATTATTTAAGCTATAAAACATCTTTCCTACTAAACAATGCTTTAACAAGCTTTAGCATTTGAATTCTTACTTATAAAATTGGAGTTTTTCCACATTTTTAAATATTTTATATTTTTGTGGTCTGATACGCCAGTGTTGTTCAACCTTGTCTTGTACCTGAAGACCATCAAAAACATATTTTTGTTTTGTTTTGGGAGAGCATTTTGAAACAGTAAAATTGTGCAATCCTGCTTAGTTTTAGCTTAAGGTTTGCTACTCTAAAGATTATGAATGTACTTAAATATTTCAGATTGAGGTTTTGGCAATGCCATTTTCTTTACATGTCTATTTGTCGTACATTTTCTGTTTAATGACCCAGTTTTGGCCAACCTGTGCTAAAGTTAGGCTCAAAAAAATCTGGTAAGGTCAAGTTTGTTGGTATCTCAGTAAAAGTTTCCTTGATGCATTGATTTAAATGGATCCAATGTAAAAACATTTAACGTACTTCTTGCACCATTGGTTGTTTTCTCCACTTGCCATATAGATACATAGACAGATACATGGACAGATACATAGATAGAGAGAGAGATAGACTGTTGTAGTTTTAAAATTACAGGCTGTAGTACAACAGGTTTTTTTTTTTTGTAATTTCATCTGTTGGTTTTCTGTTCTCTATTGGTCAGGACTATCACAGAACAGGTATAATTTGGGTGGTGGATTGTTTATTGTCAGTTCTCCAGTGACACTGATGCTGTGAGTGGGGGGTTTTAGTGCAGCAGTGCTGCTATAGTGTAATTTAAACACCTCAGTGACACTGCTGGGATAGGAATAATGTACCAACCAAATAAAACCTGCTCTGGTGTGGTATTATTGGGGTCCTGACCATTAGAGAACAGAGTAAATGGGGCTAACACAGTACTTTAAACCACAAACAGATGGACTACAGTCTGGAATTGTTGAAGTTCATCTTTAAAGCAAGTGCAACTGATGCAATTTATTTTAGTTGGAACACAATTGATATTTAGGCACTGATAAATGGAAAATTAAGGAATTTCTTCTTTCACTTGACTGTAATTACTGACTGCACATATTTATCAGCACCATCCTGCACATGCTAAGTGGAAATAATAGACAATTTTACCTTTTAAATAATTTAGTAAGAGTATGTATTCTGCATAATAATCAGTGCCACAAAGTGTCCATTAAACATAATGTGTAGCCTTAAAAATCTCTTCATCATTTAAATAACCCCTATCACCAAATATTCTTTTCACACATTCGAGTTATGCTTTTTACTGTACTTAGCGCATCTTTAAATGTCTTTTGGCTGCTCTGTCTAGGTCAGCCCATGTGACTTTTCCTCATTAGAAGGTCTGGATTATCTATGGGCCCCTCATCACGACCTATTGGCCTTTACCTGGTATGAGCTTTTGTATGGCTGCCACTCACTAAAGCTGGTGCCACTAATAGAGTTCTGGCTCACTGGCCCTGGAGCACCCGGCATGACTGGAGGTTCCAGTCACTGGTGGCTGCACATCCACAATCCACAGAAACTAATTTCACGAAACACTGCCTCTTCACCACCGCAAATTAGCAATATTATCATGCTCTAATTAAACCGTCAAGAGAGCAAATACTTGCAGTGATTTACCAATCATTGGGAATGTCCCAAATCTAATGGGGGCAAAACAAATTGTCTGCTTATTACACTTTTTAGTAGAAGGGATATGACTACATATAGCCATTAGTTAACTCCTCCACCCCCAAATTATAAGGAAAAGTTTTTATTTTTGTTTTGTTTTGTTTTGTTTAGTTTTTTTGTTTTTTTTCATAACAGTGTTTGAATATTGGTATGGGTTGTCCGTGATGATATTCCATTATGCTTTAAGTTTGCTTTTTCGTATTTATGTCCTGATATGGCAGCATGGTGGCTTAGTGATCAGCAGGTTCGCCTCTCAGCTCTAGGGATTCCCGGTTCGAATCCCAATCTGGGTGATGTTATCATGTTCTGTGTCTGCATGGGTTTCCTCCCGGTTCTCTGGTTTCCTCCCACAGTCCAAAAACATGGATCAAGTCAATTGAGTTCTGCAAATTGCCATATAAAGAGTATTTGTGTGTGAGTGAGTGTGTGTCCAGCGATAGATTAGCACCCTGTCCTGTGTATCTGCCCAGTGCCCGAAACGTTCTCCCCTGGATGGGCATGGGGAAACCCCCGGTGACCCTATTATAGGATAAAGCGGAAGATGATGGATGGATGTCTTAATATGGAAAAGAATTTTTAAAATATGTTTAAAATAAAGAACAATACCTGTAACTTGTTTAAAAATATGGCTATTATAATATTTGAGAAAACTTCTACTTTGGAAGCTAATGCATAGTTCTGGAAATAATAAGTTTACAGATATTCCATAAGACAGAGATTTTACGTTTCCATTCTTTCTCCTTCTCCTTCTTCTCCTTGCTTGACTTTGAAGCTACACACTGCTTGTATGTCTCTGTCATCTTCAATATCTCTCTTGTGTCCTGTACTTCTGTAGAAATTGCTAATGACATGCCATTTTTGTAATGACTTTGGGAGTTATCAGATTGACTGTTGTTAATTGTCTCTCTGTCAGCCCCCATAAATTGGTCTGTGTAGGAACATCAAGAAAATAGACAAAGATGCACCACATAATTGGGCACATGCTTTATTTAATATCTTCATCACATATGTTTGTCTTATTTATCCTGCGTGTGTCCTTCATGACTAAATGGGTCTTAAAATTGCTATAGCATTCAAGGACAGAGTTTGACAGGTCTCTTTAATCGTTTTTTGGAAGTCAGCCCAGCAGTACTTTTTTCATGTCTTTCTTTTTTCTAGACTTTAATGGGTTCTTGTCATGTAAAACTAGCTAGAAATATGGTGCTAAAGCCTGTCTGATAAGACAGCACAGAATAAAAAAATGTGTCTTACCTCATAAGCAAAAAAAAATACAGTTTTTTGATAAAAGTGTAAAATATTTACTGTTTACTACAATGTTTCTCTGTTATGCAGTTTTGCATCTCTTGTGGTTTATAGTTTAGTATATATATATATGCACTCAAAGTGCATTATTTATATATATATATATATATATATATATATATATATATATATATATATATATATATATATATATATATATATATATATATATATAATAAGTGCATTCATAAAGCTTTGTAAAATATTCATACATGTCTGTTAATGTACATAGATGCTCATAACCAAACATATAACCAAATGTAATATTATATTAAAATCTGATGATGTTATAGGTCATGTACAGAAATGTTTAAAACTCTAAAGGGTCTACAAACTCAAACTTAAGTCAAGCATAGAGTATTTAGAATCTTAAATGAAAATAAGTCACTGCCCTGTTGAGGCTGTTGACTCTATTTAGCAAATTTCTATAACAATATTTTATATCACAAAGTTTGACATAACACATAATATCCATCCATCCATCCATTATCTTCCACTTTATCCTCTAATAGCGTCATGCACATCCAGGGGAGATCGCTGGGCACAGACACACTCAAACAGGCACACAGAATCACACTCAATATGGGGCAATTTGGAGAATACAATTGACCTTGATCCATGTTTTTGGACTGTGGAAACCGGAAAACCCTGAGGAAACCCACTTGGAGAACATGGAAACTCCACCCAGAGTGGAATTTGAACCGGGAATCCCTAGTGCTAAGAGGCAAACGTGCTGACCACTAAGCCACCATGCCACACTAACACATAACATAATCTTATGAATTTATTGAATTTTTAGTTATTTCAACTTACATGAGGATTTTATTTTACTTAAATTTGTAAAGAGCATTTATGAATGTTGATGAGTGATTATGTAACAATATTAAAGCCTTTTTCACCATAAGGTTAACAAATTACAACCTTCATGTAAAGAGAGATATTATTAGCATTCATAAACAGTTATGAGCACTTTTAAAGTCTATGTAAGGGGGGCATTCATTTACCAGAAACATAAAGCTTCATGACACTGGACTGTACAAGAAGTTGATAAACGTACATTTTATAATGCATTATGTCACATAAGTGTGTCACATATCTGTGTTTTAAGACTTTATGGCATGTTCTTATAACACTTTTTGAGTGTGCATTTATGGTTAAAACCAAGGCTTATATCAAGTATTATAAAGCATTATGGATACTTTGTAAAGCCTCATGAATAAAGCCTTAGAAAGTGTTACCAAAGTTTCTTTTGTCAAAATATATATTGTTAATTACTTTTATTTAGTGTGATTAATGATGATATTATCATTACAATTACATTGTAGCAATTTCATTGGGGCTTGATTTTAAAACCTATAAACCAACAACAACAACAACCAAAAGTCTCCAATGATGCTGTTTTATTGAAAGTATTAATCAATATTACAGAATCCACATACTAACAACAAATATCATAAAACCTGCAGACTATTACTTATTGATTGATGCACTATGAATAAAAATTAGATTGTTCATTTCATTTAAGACCAGAAAATGTATAAATATATTAATCATTAAAAATAACATGTCAATTTATCATCCCATGTTTTAAATACATTCTTTGTGTTTTATCGTGTAGTGGATCAGTCCCATAAAATGTACCATGCATTTGTCACTTTGTAATGTTGACGCAACACTTGTTATTTCTGCTGCAGTCACAGAAAAATATGGACTTCCTTTTCCACAATGAAGGAATGAGCTTGTTTGTTATTCTCTTTTATCTTTACAATCCAGCAATTTTTATGAAGTACGTAATTATGCAGATGCAGTGCTCAGGAAAAAAAATGACATTGATTATTGTTTGCACAGCACTTTCATATCCGGCGTGTTTCCTCATCCAACAAGTCTCCTAACATATCACAATCTATACACATGGCTTTACACAAATCTGACAAAAGCTCTTCAATGACAAAAGCCTTCAATTTAAAAATGATTAAAAAGCTTCTATGTTTTGCAGATACCAATGTCCTTGGAATGCTACTTATTTCAAACTTTAAGATTTTTTGATTGTCAATAAAAATTTCTAAATAGGTAAATTTCATCCAAAGTCACCTACACGTACCCTAACTTTATATTTGGGGTCAGAGCACTGGGTCAGCCCTGCAATGAGGATTAAAGACCTTCTTTAAGGGTTTTGTCTTAGGAATTGAACTGCAAGCCTTTAGATTGATAGCCCCAAACGCTGAGTGACGACACTAATATGTTGCTTAATATCTGTTCTTTATATTAAATAGTCCAGAATGCTTGATTGTTTCAGAATATAAATCTATGTATCTTTCATGTCATCCTCCATTGTTAAAATAGTTGAGTTTTACTGTCCAAAATATCTAAAGGAATTGTCTGCAAAGAAGACATAACAGCATGAAATTGATATTCCTAGAAGCATATTTGTTGGGTTTAGATCTGCTCAGATGACAGGCTTGTGAACCTGTTTGAACAGAAAATTCACTTAGATGCCTCTGAGTTTATAATAAGGTATAAGCATGTATATTTTTATGCATGTAATGATAGAGAGCCTTTAGCTATGATTAAAGCCCCTAGTTGCTGATTCAGCATGGCCTGCCAATAGCTGCCTCTTAATCAGGCAAATTTAAAACAATGATTCAGAGAGATGTTTGGATATTTGATAATTCATTGTTTATGGTAGACCATGGTGCCAGGGCTTAAAAATACAGAATGCAATTTAATTACTGTCCTGTCTTGTCTCTTTGCTTGCTTGAGAAACCAAAACGATATTGATCCCAATTAGACTGATTCATATTGCTATTTCTTTAGCACTTGGCTGCAAGTATAAGCAAAACATGACATCTTAATCGAGTGAGATTAGGAATTGGTTATTCTACTTATTGTTTTGTACGTTTTTACATGCGCTTTATTGAATATACTTAAAAGCCGTTAGTACTGTATGTTTGCATCAGTCTTTTGATTCCACTTAAATACATCAAAGCATTCTTATATTTGGTTTACTGCACACAGCAGTTCCTCTGCTCAACCATATATAAAATCTTCTTTTGCATCTACTTTAATGGAGACAATTTTTATACTTTACAGCTTACTGAAAGTTGTCAAGGTGCTGCACATTCAGTATTCACATAAGCTTGGCTGACTTATAGATGGTTTTGATTTGAATGGGAAAGATGAGAGCGAGATCTCTCTTGCTGGGTAATGGTCCCGTAATCGCTTTAACTCTTATCATCTAGAAATTTCAGCAAAATATTTTTTTCAGCTCTTGATCTTTCACAAGTTTTTTATGCATTATCCACTGCAAACTGCTCATAACCTGGATTGAGGAGTGCATTTGCCATGACTATAATCCCAAAGTCTTTACAAGTAAATACAAAATGTATTCAAAAGGTCAGGACTACATGCTACAGGACTTCATGTGTGTACTGTAAATGATTCTTTATGCTCCCTGAACCACTATTTCACAATTTCAGCCTGGGTGAATCTTGCTATTAATAAGCTGGAATACAGTTGTGATCAAATTTATTCAACCCCCAATGCTGCGAAGGGTTTTATGGAATTCAGTGCACATTTGTAATTGTGTTCATAATGAAATCTTACAAGGACTTGTTAAAGAACTAAATGCAACTAAGATAGCATCAATTGTTTTTGTCATAATGTATTAAATGGCCTTTTTGTGATTTCTTCATTGACACAATTATTCAACCCCTTTACAACTACCACTCATAAGAACAGAGGTTCATTCCAGTGTTTTCAATCAGGTATTGAAAACACCTGTGGATGTCAACGAGCAGCAATCAAGCATGATAAGCACCAATTAGGCAGATTTAAAAGGACTGTGATACTCAGCTCCTTCTAGACATCTACTGGTGTGTTTACAAGCATGGTGAAGGCAAGAGAATGGTCCCAGAAGACAAGAGAAGAGGTTATTGCTCTTCACAAGAATGGCAATGGATATAAAAATATTGCGAAGTTGTTAAATATTCCAAGAGACACTATCGGAAGTATCATTCGCAAGGTTTCAAGTTAAAGGGCACAGTGGAAACGTTACCTGGTCGTGGCAGAAAGAAGATCCTGACCGCGACTGCTGTGCGCTACCTGAAGCGTAATGTGGAGAAAAATCCCCGCGTGACTGCTAAGGAACTGAAAAAAGACCTGTCAGATGTGGGCACTGAAGTTTCAGCTCAGACAATAAGGCGCGCACTGCATAACGAAGACCTCCATGCCAGAACTCCCAGGCGCACCCCCTTGCTGACTCCAAAGAACAAGAAAAGTCGACTTCAGTATGCCAAAAGTCATGTGGACAAGCCACAAAGGTTTTGGGACAGTGTACTGTGGTCAGATGAAAACTAAATTAGAACTGTTTGGGACAATGGACCAGCGCTATGTTTGGAGGAGGAAGAACCAGGCTTATGAACAAAAGAACACCTTGCCTACTGTGAAGCATGGCGGGGGGTCAATTATGCTTTGGGGCTGTTTTGCTTCTAATGGTACAGGAAAGCTTCAACGTGTGCAGGGTACCATGAATTCCCTTCAGTACCAGGAGATCTTGGAGGAAAATGTGATGGAGTCAGTCACAAACCTGCGGCTTGGGAGACGTTGGACCTTCCAACAGGACAATGATCCGAAGCACACATCCAAGTCCACCAGAGCATGGTTGAACATGAAAGGCTGGAACATTCTAGAGTGGCCATCGCAATCACCAGACTTAAATCCAATTGAGAACCTCTGGTGGGACCTAAAGAAGGCAGTTGCAGTGCGCAAGCCTAAGAATGTGACTGAACTGGAGGCTTTTGCCCATGAAGAATGGGCTAAGATACCCATAGGTCGCTGCAAGACACTTGTGTCAAGCTATGCTTCACGCTTGAAAGCTGTCATAACTGGAAAAGGATGTTGTACTAAGTACTAAAAAATAATGTCACTAGGGGGTTGAATAAAACTGATAATGATGTGAGCACAGTAAAGACATTTGTGGTTATTCCATCATAAATATTATGTTATATTTGTCTAATTTATAAGTGCCTCTTTGATATAATTGTAAATAAGATGACTGAAATGATCCAAATCAATGTCAAACTGGCCAAAACACTTTATTTCAGTGGGGGTTGAATAAATTTGATCACAACTGTATGTCTGAGACACTTGGGGGACAAAAACACATTCACCCCTTAGCCATGGGGATTTTCTCCCATGTTCTCCCCGTGTCAGTCTTCTCCGGTTTCGCAAATTTCCTCCCATAGTAGAGAAATATGGATACAAGGATACAAGGATACAAGCTGCTCTACATTGCCCCTATATAGTGTGTCTGTGTGAGTGAGTGTGTGCCCAGCAATGGATCGGTGCTGTATCCTGGGTGTATCTGCCCAGTGCCCAAAAATTTATTCCACAAGGTTCCCCATGAATAAATACATATTCAAATCAACTGGCATCTGTTCATTAGCTTTTGTGCATTTGTTTGTCCCTTTGTTTTTCTCAATCTGTCTATTTTAACCTTTATTTGTTTACAGGTGTGGAAACGCTCAGGCGCATGGTTCTACAAGGCAATGCCAAAGTATATCCGTCCAGTGAAGCATTCCTTTATTAACAGAAGGCCACTAGCGGGAAGAGAAGACCTTTCACTGGCAAGAAGTGTGCCATTTTCATCCACATGGGCAACCACTAAAGGTATGAGATTTATTAAATTTCAGTTGATTCGGTTTAATTACATTGAATGAAACAAGAAGTACATATGCTAGCCATGACTTTTAGTTTCAGTGTATTAGGAATACTTGCTACTTTTCCAATTATGCTTATCAGTGTCTGTCTGTTTCTTTAGCTAAATACTTTAAACATAGTGGTTACAGAAGGAAACCGGTAACTACATAACTGGTCTCCTTACATAAAGGTTTCTTAAAGATACCAAGTGACTCCGCCTTGTTGGGAAGATCATTCCACCATTTAGCAGTGGTGAACATAACGGAGTGAGAATTAGCACCTCCATGAGGTGGAATCACCAGGCGACAATCATCACTAGAGCGAAGTGGACGAGTTGGAGTTTATTTTGAAAATATAGAGTAAGGGTAAGAGGAAGATCCAGAAATGGTCCTGTAGGCCAGAGTCAGTGCCTTGTACTGAATGCGAGCAGCCAATGGAGAATTTCAAGTAATTTATTTCTATAGCGCTTTTTACAACAGTACATTGTCACAAAGCAGCTTTACAGAATTAAAATCCTTTAAACCCCCAAAAGAGCAAGCCGAAGTGACAATAGCGGAGCAATGAGTAGTGGAGTGACATGAGTTTGCTTGGGCTGATTGAACACAGGTCGGGCTGCAGAGTTTTGAATTAGTTGTAGAGGACTGATTGTGCAAGCTGGGAGACAGCTGAGTAGCATGTTCAGTCAAGAAAGGTCTGATCTTCCTGATGTTGTAATAAAGGAATCTGCAGGAACGGGCCCGTCTTGGTGACATGATCAGAGAGTTTAATATGTGAGTCAATTATGAAACCAAGGTTATGGACAGAATTGGTTGGAGAGATTGTGGAGCCATCAATTTGGAAGGTCAGATCATGATTGATTGAGGTTTTAGCTGGGATTATGGTCAGATACTTAGTGTAAATGCATAAGAATATCATTAGTTTTTGACACACAATGGCCCAAATACAGGTTCTGAAAACTGATACCAGTGAAGGTGATGTTTTCAAAAGATATTTGCAAAGAAAGTAAACTTTCCTATAGCAGAAGTAAAGCTAGTTTCTTGTTGTGTAAATACAGCATTATACAGTGCTTCATTCTGTTTTAACACTCAAATGGTTGCAGGTGGTATGAATATGGATTTAGCTAGAGATTTGCCCACACACATATGTTGTCTTGTCTGTTTACAGAGGTATGTACACACTCTCAGTGGTTACTCTTACACTGCATGTTCCAAGCAATACGTCTACACATTAAGATCTTGCCATCTACCACAACAACTCTTGGCTCACAACCTGTAAAAATATTACAAATGTGGGAGTATTTCTGACATCCAACAATCAATTTTAGTCCATGTTGCTAGCCTCACTTAGTTGCTGTCTGGAAGTTTGGACACCCATTGCATACATTATTAATCTTTTAAATGGAAATAAGTTAGTCCTCTATAGCAAGCATTCTTCTAGACATTTTAGTTTCTGTATTAATTTTTACATGGTGAAAAAATATTTGGAAGTATTACTTCTTTTCTAATGAGGCCAGCATGGTAGCCAATCGGCTCTCAGCACTGGCGATCCAGGTTTGAGTCCTAATCTGGGTGGAGTTTTCATGTTTTCCTCGTGTCTGTGTGTTTTTTTTCTGGGTTTCCTCCCACAGTCCAAAAGCATAAATTCAAGGTGAACTGTCTTCTCTAAATTGCCCTATATTTAAAAAAATGCCTCTATAGCATGTGTTTGTGTTTGTGTGTGTGTGTGTGTGTGTGTGTGTGTGTGTGTGTGTGTGTGTGTGTGTGTGTGTGTGTGTGTGTGTGTGTGTGTATATGTGTACCCAGGGATAGATTGGGGCCCTGTCCTGGGTGTATCTGCCCAGCGCTTAAAATGTTCTCCCCTGGATGGGCATGGGGACCCTTACAACTCAAAAGCCATAGTCGTCCCTAGATTTGGATTAAGCAGAAGATAATGAGAAGAGATGAGGGATTTAATGAGCTAAATTCAGTGATGATAGTATTGTTTATAATGATTTGTAGGAAACCTCAAATTTAAATATGTTCCCAGGTGAACACAGAAAATTAACACAACGTGAATTTGAATCAGAGGTGAACATTTGCATAACCGTGTGCAAGTTGCTCCTCTACGGCATCAAATGGAAATCATTTTATGTTTTTTAATGAAGGGCACTTGAATGTTTGTTCAGTCTCTTCTCATTAGAGGGCTGCTGTTTGTCATTCATTTGATTATAACCTTTTGATTTTGTATACACCAACAACCCTGCTTTATCCATGGCATCCTGTACCTTCCACATCAAATAAAAAACTGACCCTTACAAATGTGAACTTGGCAAATGGTGGTGTTCTTGGGGCCAACGTCTTTAACATCAATATTAAATGTATATGGAGCTTTGAATGCAAAAGCATAAAGAGAATGAAAGGAAGTTTTAAAGATTTGAGTTTTCAAACTCAAAAACCAAAATATTATGAAGAACATCCTCTAGGTGGCCAAGGGTGAATGTATCACAAAACTGGGACTTATGGCGAGAGAAAAAAAGTGCATTAAAGGCTTATTATCTTTTTTGTTTGTTTATTTGTTTATTATCTTCTTATTTGTCCTATGTTAAGGTCACAAGCAGATTCCCAATGCCCAACGAGGGGAGAATGTTTTGAACTAGGCAGATACACCCAGGACATGGTGATAATCTATTGCTGGGCTTACACTCACTATATAGGGGCTTTTAAAGCAGCCAATTCACCTTGAATCCATGTTCTTGGACAATGGGAGGAAACCAAAGAATCCGGAGGAAACCCATGTGGACATGAGGAGAACATGGAATATCTACCCAAATCAGGAGATGTGGACATGTTAACCCCTAAGCCACTGTGTCGTCCACGAAAACACAAACGGTGGATAAAAAGTGAAAAACCTGCAATAGCATAACAAAGGTAGAGACCAACAATTTTGTGTCAACGAGTTGCAGACAAAACTGCAAGCCAAATTTGGAGTATTATTTGCTGTAACTTTTTGTCTTAATTTGATGCTGCTAGATCGGACTCTTACCATAATAAACTTTTTTTTTTAACATTATAACATCTCGGCAGAAGCAAAAACGCATAGGGTTGCATTCAGCTGGCCCAACTACGCGTTTGACTGATTAGTGTTTAGCAGCCAATCAACTGCCCTGTCATTTGAGAAAGCATGGTTGCGTAAGTAGAGCTGTGATTTTGTAGTGTCGCTGTCTTTTCAGTACCACGCCTGTATGATCAATGCTGAATATCAGTTTGTCACCAAGATATACGTTATTATAAGATGATTACTTTACACACAATTACTTTACACACTTTACTCTGGTAACAATTTACATTTAAACTAACTATATGTTCTTTATTAAACCCTGTTTTTTCCATTATTCAATATACAACAGAACATCTGGTGCTTTCTAGCCCAACTCCGTTCACTGGAAATGTCCTGCTATTCCATTCCAATTCACAGTCTTCTGAATTAATGCTGGTGGGTTAATTAGGTTAAATTTATGCAAATGTTTCAGATGGGCCTCATTGGAATTGCATGAAAATCTTGCGTTTGGCAGTCAAAACAAATTTGTGATGGTAATGCACTAACCTGATGGACTTTCAAAGGGTAATGGGGGCTCGTTAAGCTGTTGAGAAGACAGGAAAGTCGAAGACCTGTTGGGTGATATTGCTTTCTCACCATTCAAAGATCTGCCTGGTGTTTTTAATCTATCCTTTATTTTCTTTCAAAGCTGGCTGTGGTTCTTGTGCACCCCAGGAGTTGTGTAATGGCCAATAAGATCATCTACTTTTACAGCATTCAGGCTGGAGCTTGACATTGTGTGGTTGTGTGTGGTGGGATTCCGTTGTGTTTCATTAGAATAAACCTTCAATATGATTTTAATTCACTTTTTCTGAAGTCTGTACTTACTTTCTAAACATACTGGCTATTTATTAAGAATTAAATGATTCATAGATGGGCGGCACGGTGGCTTAATGGTTAGCACGTTTGTCTCTCGGTGCTTGGGATTCCTGGTTCGAATCCCAACCTGGGTGGAGTTTCCATGTTCTCCCCGTGTCCATGTGGGTTTCCTACGAGTTCTCCAGTTTTCTTCCCACAATCCAAAAACATGGACCAAGGTCAATTAAATTCGCCAAATTGCCCCATATAGAGTCTGTGTGTGTGAGTGTATGCCCATCAATAGATTGGGTCCCTGTCCTGGGTGTATCTGTCCAGCGCCCGAGATGTTCTCCCCTGGATGGGGAACCCCTCCACAACCCTAGTAGAAGATAAAGTGGAAGATAAAGAATGGATGGGATGATTCACTGATAATTACTTATTGATTCTCTTTAGCATGTCATATTTAGGTTTGTACATAAATTACATATTCAATTAAATAATCAAAAACTGAAAATCAGTTCGGTTCCATACTAGTACAAGTTCTGAAGATTGAAAAAAAAAAAAACACTTAATAATTTATTATTTTTTATCTCTTTCAATCTTTCACAACTGACTTTCTTAAACTTTTTTTAAAGAGTGGGTTCAATGACTGAGAGGTTTACAATTGCAGTAATTCACAAATAAAGAAGCAGTTCCATATTGCATGCTCAATATTTCTTAACAAGCAGTTCAAACTGGACCAAATAGGCTCTTGGGTTGGATTAATTGGGTCTTTTAATTCAAACGGCATCTGGAGTCACGGCAGGAGAAGATTGCATTTAAATGCTAATTAACCCTCCATCTCTTAATATTCGTTTCATGATACAGCAATGTGACGGCTAACATCTTAACCACCCAGAGCACAAAATGACTTAATCTATAGTGTGAACGTAATTAAATGGCATCAAGCAAACTCAAGCATGTGTAAGCTCTTCTGTAAAATGCCTGGTGTTTGCATTTTCTTGTATTAATGCATTGACAACAGTCTCGAGAATGAATTGTGTGGAGTGTATTTTATGTCAGTACCAGTGATTATTATGTATGAAAAGCTCACAGAGTTAATCATGTTCTTGATGTGTCAAAATGTTGGGGCTGCACTGGAAAATATTTGTATATTTATTCAAAGCTTTTTTGTAAAAAGCTCAAAAATCCCATCTTGTAACAGCAGAGGTTCTCACCGTCATTTATTTTTCACAATGTTTACATTGTGTAACAGTGTTTTAGTCTACTACTGCTGCTAGTAAGTATACTAAGGTAATGGGTATTCACCAGGGAGCCAAGAAATGTCTTTTCTGAAATTAAAAAAGTGAAATGTTTTGGAAAAATAGAGACTTACAGAATGTTGTACATTTTTAAAATTACATTCTATACTAAATCTACATGGATTTCATATGGTCAAGTTTTAGATATGGGATATACATGGTACAGTTGTGCTGTGAAATGCTTGGTTTTCAATACACACAGCAACAACCAAGCTGAAATATAATCATAATATTGTGTGTGTGTGTGTGTGTGTGTGTGTGTGTGTGTGTGTGTGTGTGTGTGTGTGTGTGTGTGTCTGTGTGTGTGTGTGTGTGTGTCTGTGTGTGTCTGTGTGTGTCTGTGTGTGTCTGTGTGTGTCTGTGTGTGTGTATGTCTCTGTGTGTCTCTGTGTGTGTTTGTGTCTCTGTGTGTCTCTGTGTGTGTCTCTGTGTCTCTCTGTGTGTGTGTGTGTGTGTGTTTGTGTGTGTGTGTATTTGTGTGTGTGTGTGTGTGTGAGCGAAGGGGTTAAGGTGAGTCAGCAGTAAGCCAGAAATCGTTGTTGGCATGGCTGAATACATCAAGCCAGATTGGAGAAGCAGGTGGTATCTTACAAAGCAAAAGAGCGAGTGTGTGTGTGTGTGTTCATGTGTGTGTTCATGTGTGCATGCAGTGACAGTGTGCTTGTGAAACAGGGGAAGCGTAAATTTCTCCCTGTTACTCTCCCTCACACACCGTGAGAGAATCTCCATCTTCCAGCTCTGATTGAAACCACAGCAGATGGGGTGCTGGAAAATCGAAAGCCAGGACTCTGGTGATCTCAGGCTTGCCTTGTTCATTCACCAATAAATAAGTCCAAAATTTTACATTTTCAGCTTGGTCTCACACAGGTGAAGACGTAACGATCAGAGTCCAATATATTCAGACCTTTTTGGCAAAACCCCAAACACAGAGCCTTGTCCTGCCGCCTTAATGTGCTTTCGGGATTTTCTTGCTGTCCTGCTATGAATTTATGGCTGACTCTGTATATGAGGTTTGGTGAAACAGAAGAAAACCCTGGCAAGATATTGATTTTTAGGTTGTTAAGCTAGCTCTTAAAAAAGGACATCTCCCAAATACTTAATGGTTAAATGAAGTATTGCTTTAATATCTCTGTCTCTTTTCTTCTCTGTTCCTCGTCTCTCCTCTCCGTTAATTATTCAATAAAGATTTGATTAGAACCAGTTTGCTGTCTTTTTGCACTTTTTTCATTTAGAATTTTTTATAACACAATTTTATATCTTTCAACCTTTATATACTTTTTGGATAAGTAGGCAGTGGGTGTACATGTTTTCCATTTTGCATAATCATGTCAAAACATTGGCATCACAGTAGATTTGTTTTTTAAATGTTTATATAATGTAAATTTTGCAAATCATTCATTCATTCATTATCTTCCGCTTTATCATATATTAGGGGGGGGTTCCCCATGCCCATCCAGGGGAAAGCGTTTCGGGCGTTGGGCAGATACACCCAGGACAGGGCGCCAATCTATCACTGGGCACACACTCACTCACACACACACACTCTATATGGGGCAATTTGGAGAACTCAATTGACTTGATCCATGTTTTTGGACTGTGGGAGGAAACCGGAGAACCCGGAGGAAACCCACGCAGACACAGGGAGAACATGTAAACTCCTCCCAGATGGGTATTCGAACTGGGAATCCCTAGTGCTGAGAGGCAAATATGCTAACCACTAAGCCACCGTGCCTTTTGCAAATCATTTGTTTTATAAATTAATTGTGAAAAGTGTCTCTCTTTCTTTCTCTCTGTCTCTCTCTAGTTAATTGTAGCGACAGTGATGGCAGTGACTCTGAGCTGAGTGATGCTGATAGTGAAAGAAAGACTTTCAAATCTGAGAGAAACAAAAGACGGCACTCAGGTAAAAAAGTTACACATTAATATATTAATAAACAGTTTACTATACAGTAAAGGTGAGTCCCTTGAAATTGCAGTGATTTATTAGGAAATCATAGTTTTATTTATATAATATTATTGTTAAAATACATCTTTATTATTATTTTTTTATAAAATAAAAATATTTGATCTTATACTTGGCTAGGTTTTAATATTCATTTTATTTATTTATTTTTTTTATTTCCCCCACTTTTTTTATGCTAAACAGCTCTGTCAGAGTCCAGCGGCAGTTTGACTATAACATCCTTGCCCTCCATCCTTACCAGCCCATGCCAAACCAGTCTTCCATCAGACAGCCACTCTAGCCTGACAAGTGAGCGAAGCAACCCGGTCTCCACACTGGAGGATGATGTCCCAGAGCAGGGACCCACATCATTCTGTGAGTAACCATCCAGATCAAGTCACTTCTTATCCATCCTACCTGGATGTTTGGCCTCTGTCTACTGCTGTGCACACAAAAATGATCTTTCTGGGTTTAAACTTGCAGGATAGTTATAGGAACTTCAGACAACATATTTAACCTTTTAGTGATATTTTTTTGTTGTTGTTTTGAAAATGTGTTTTGCACAGTTATTGTGAACTATTAATTATTATTATTATTGCACATAATAAATGAGTAAAAAATAGTACAATTATTTATTTATCATTGAATATAATATCTTAATAATGTGCAGGAAATAAAAAAAGGTTACATTTTCCATACTAAAACTTAATAATAATTAATTAAAATTTTAAAACCTACCATAACTTATAACCCCCAACCCCTAATTGAAATTACGCATGTTGATTTATAACAAAAATATAAAAGCAACTGTTAATGTGTAAGTACACCAAAATTAATCAGAGCACTTGTAAAACATTAAATGAACCAATATATGTCAACAGCTAACAAATCAAGTGTGTAAGTAGAAATTACACTGCTGTAATATTAGACCTATGAGAAAAACCTTATCAGATTTCCCTGGAGTAGTCCAAATGTCAACAGAAATTTGAAGTATATTATTAGCAATTATTTTATGGTTTTTAATTCCAGCATAATAAAATGGCATATTAACTACAGTACAAACATTTATATTTGTGTTTGATTACTCACACATAAACACTTCAAATTGAAAAAAGCAATCACAATATTAGGGCTTGTTTCTTGAATATTAAATCCTTTCTTGAATAAAGATCTGACAAGTAGGAATCCTCAAATTAAACCGTTTGTTTTTTTCTGCTTCTTTTCTCAAGTATACAGAAGTATATGATGGTTTAACAGAAGTATATGAGTAGTAGTATAGTAAATAGCCTTTTTTGAATCGTGTCGCGCAGCCTGCTCGAATAATATGAGTGCTCAAGAGCAAAATATTGTTTATTTAGATATTTATTTATCTATCTCTCTCTATTTTACAATTGCTTGTGCACTTTAGTTTAGGCTTATGATATTTTTTTTCTCAGCGTGCCTGAGTGCTCACTCAAATGAATCGAGCATACAGAGTCCCTTTTCTTAAAATTTACTGCTTTTATTACTGCTGCAGCAGCCTGCATCTAACCACTTAAAGACAAGTGCTGATCAGTCATGGGAGACGGCGTCCATGATTCCAAAGTTGCATGACTTCTTTTATATATATAAGAAGTCATGCAACTTCGGAATCATGGACACCGTCTCCCATGACTGATATATATGAGAAAGTTATAAGGTGTGGTGTTAAGGTTGAGCATTTTTGTAACTTACTTGTGACTGATGTTCCGCATTACTTGCCTGATATCATAATTCCAGTGATTTCACAGGGATTTTCATGTCGGGTAGAAGCTTTCAGTGCTTCAGATTTTACTGGCTTGCTCTTAAAGACTTTTAGCCTTCAGACGCCTCCAGAGTCACATGTTGTGAGGTCTGGTAAACATGTAGGCCATGTCTAATACTACTTATATTGCTTTATTTCCAAAGATGGGAAATAAATGAGATTTTTCTGTCAAATCCAACTCTACTTGGAGTAGAATTCATAATTCAACAAAGTTACCCACTGAGGATTTTTAAAACTTTTCTGGCATTAATGTCACATGAACGTGATTGTGCACTAGTAACTTTATAAGTTTCCATGTCTAAACAAGCACAATGCCAAACATCAGAAAGAATAATAATGTAAATCCTTTTCAGAATGATAGTGACAATTGACAATTTGTATTTGTAGAATGACAATTCTAATAGTAGTATTCGTAAATGGATTGTCCATAGTCCTGACCTCAACCTCATCTAGCCTAGTGGGATAAACTAAAGGGTGTTAGGGTGTGATTTATCAATCTGAAGGTTGTGAGTGCAAATTCCAGGTCCACTGAAGTTACCACCATGGGCCAATGAGCAAGGCTTTTCTGGTTTATTGAGTAAAGATGCACCTTTCTAGTTATTGCAAGTACTCCAATGTATTGTAATGGTGATCTGGCTACTGCCCCTTTCCATCCTTCATCATCCTATATCCTCTCTCCCCCTAGAGAGAAGTTGTTTATTTTGATAGCATGAGGCTGAGGTTGATGTACCAGGCGGCAGTTGTCACTAAAGCACAGTAAATGAACTGGGGTTTAACTACAGAAAATGAAGTGTTGTATGAGGGAGCAAATTTAAAATGTGACCTGTAGGCCAAAGTCAGCTGTTTGTACTGAATGCAGGCAACTGCTGGAAGCCAATAGGCCATTGTTGGTTTTAGTTCTGTGTCAAAGCCGCAGCAACAAGTGCTGCACAATCACTTAATTTATTTATTATTTACTTTGTTTACTCAGTTTAAAAAAGTAAGTGTGCTATCAACTTAATCAATATCCAGATGCAAAATCACCAGTAAATCAGATTGCCTCCTGCTTTCCACCACTCCCTCCTTTCCCCACTCAGAACTGTACTTCACGACTCCTCCTTTCTGCTTTATTCATTAAATCTGATCTGACATTTTAAGAGTTAGATTCCTTTTATTTCTTATTCAGCTTATGTAAGAACAGTTCATCATTCCTCACAATTTTACTGTTGCCGTGCACATTGGCAGCTGGCGCTGCCAGTGATGAATGATTCTTGGAATTTAAGCTGAATGAGTTGCATTCTGCTCTTCATGGTCAAACAGCCCAGAGCTTCTGTGTAAATTGAATGAATTTATTGCTGCATTTTGTTATGTGTTTAGTCATAGGTCTCTTTCATAGTAAGCCTGACGACTGAAGTCCTGCTGAAACTGAAAGTTTTAGGAACAGATGTACTTCTGTCCGGTTTATTCATTTTGAAGACACTGTCCAGTCAACACTGTCCCGTAGTCCGAAACACTTTTATTGTTTCGTTTATTTTCCTTTGGTCATTTGAATTCTTATCTATTGAAAGTACAGCCTCCAGCAACCTGCTTATAAGACCACTGAAGCATTTTCTTGGCATTAATAATACATAAAACCCAGAATTTACATATAAACCTAACAATGCAAGTACAAAAAGGGTCTGAAAAAAAAAACAATTTTATTATACAGCCCATACTGTATACATAAGCTTTGGAATTTAGCTTTTGTGTTGTTTCAAATCAGATAGTTTTGCCTTGTGGTTTAGAAAAACCCACCATGTTAAGTAAATCTCAAGTTAAGATATTTCTCTTCATAAATTGCAAATTCTTTCTTTCTTTTTTTTTTTTTTTTTTTTTTTTTTTTTTTTTTTGCAAATGTATAACAACATCATTATGAATATACTAGTGTTTTTCTTGCTTGGAACACATCTGATCAAACTATCCAGCTCACTCAATGGCCAGCATTTTGTTTGTTGGCTACCAAGCTTTTGGGTTTTTTATTTAGCAAAACTCTTTTTATGTCTTTAGCACATACAATTTCTTTTGGATTTTAATAAGAACACTAAAATTCCCCAGAGTCCTCAATATCAGTATAGTAATGCTCCAGACATCCCTGGTTGGGAGTCCCTCAATTTAAAGTGTAGTTAATCAAATGCTACTTTTTTCTTATGGCATTTAATTTGCTATCAGTTATTGGTAGCTTAGTTCATTTGTCTTTTTTATTCTTCATTTATTCCTCATGCTAGCATCCATCTGAAATTATTATTTCAATAGCGTTAAACAAATTTGCTACAGAAGTTGCTTCATCTGTATATGCTGTTGCTGCATGGGTAGACATTAGAGCTCAAGTAGCTTGTGTAGCTAAAATTAGTTTTCACAGTTGTATCTGTTAAATCAAATAATTTTATGTATCTAATATAATATATAATTGATTCGCTTCTTGGTATTAAAGACAATTTGACTTAATATTCTTTAATATTAGTTATAGGAAACACTTTTCTTTAAAAAATGTAAGAAACAGATTCAGTTGCTCTTTTATTTCAGATCCAAAACATTTTCTCACTCGCTACTCTCCTCAATTTACACAACTTAGTGAAGCTGAATGAAGAACGTGATCAAGACGATTCGATTCGACAATTCGATTTGACGATTTGTTTATGCTGATCGTCTTGTCATGTACAAATGAGTACAACTTTACTTATATAGAGATTTTAACATTAGTGTCAAAGTTACTGTCTTAAAGCAGCTTTCCATTGTTTTAAGACTGACTCTCCAAGAAACAAGTTCTTTAATTTATTATTAATTCATTTAATGACTTTAATAATTCTACATTTAGTGTGCTGAGAAAAACACATCTGTCCATTTGGGAAAAGTCATCAGAATAGAGAAGAACCTTATTATTTTATGCCACACTACATTTACATTTAATTATTTAGCAGACGCTTTTATCCAAAAAGACTTATAAATAAAAAACAACACAAATCAGTAGTTAAGGGGGAACCAGTTATACTGTAGTATTATTAATCCTGATCATTATCCAAACTGGTTTCAGTACCTAGTTTTTTTTTCACATTATTTAGAGCATATGCTTCTAGAAACAATAAGAAGAAATATGGGACTAAACTGATTTATTTAAAAGAAAAACTTCCAGCTCATCTTTATTTTAGCTGAGAAATAATGTTAACAATTAATTAATTTGCGCTGTAGAGAAAAATAATTTTTATAAATGTCACTTTGTAATGACCTACCAAAGCATTAAGCAACTGGTAGGCACTGTTATTATTTGACAGGAAGGTGGCTTTCCTCACACTCTGCTGTGCATCCTGTCCAACAATGTCAGTTGCTAATTATTTAAACTCAGTAGCACTGATGCTCTTGTAGCTTTTAAATGGATCGTGTATTCTAGTCCATCATTGTGAACAGTAGTGGCTTGATTAATTACTTCACTTCTCCTTTCAAAAAGGATTGAAGCTATGGCGTTTGTGTAAATTGCCACTATTTTCAAGACTGCGTCATCATTAATAACTGCAGGCATTTATCTCCACTGGACATTTTTCATTTACATCATGCTGAACCTACCATCTGCAATACAAACACAGTGCAGAGCGAAATGCCATGTGACATGGCATACAACTGAGAAAGTTTGAGAAGCAACTTACTAATGGCATTTTCGAAAAAGGATGCCTTTGGTTGGAAAGGGGATTGGGTAGTGGGTGTCATTTAAACACCGTAATTAATACTGCTGCAGTCTCCTCTGATTAGAAGCATACTGAGACTGAGTGTGCACTGAGAGGAGATTAAACCGGAAGATCCGGAGTCTGCTTTTTCTCCAGCCGACTGGAGAGAGAGAGAGAGGAAATGATGTTACCCATAATTGCACACGTGGCAGCCATGATGAGTCGCTAAACAGGCTAAATGTGTATCCGTCAATAACAGGATTGAAAGGGGTGAATTGAGAGAAGAAGTTCTTTAGTTCCTATCCAAAGTTTACAGAGTTTAATGTAAGAAACGTTCTATCTTTATCGCCTATGTTTATCGTCATTAGCCTCAATTTAGTAATTTGTTTAGCTGCTAGCAGGCACAAACTGTAATTAGGGAAACTAAAGTAAAAGTATGGCTGGTGACAGGAGATGATTAATGGAAGAGAAAAGAAAAAGAAGAAGAAACAAACTTTTGATATTGAACTCTTTATTTAGGGTTTGGAATTTTTCACTTGTCTTTAGTCTTTGGTTTAGATGACACACTGGATCAATTGAAATGAATCATTTCATTTAGTTTGAAATTTTATAGAGGGAAAAATGACTAATTAGTGAAGCTGTAAACATCTCATGGTAATAAGTTTGTGTATGTGACACAAGAAGCAGTTTGTGAAAATGTAAAAGGGATTTATTTTGCAAGCAAAAGTTTCTTTCTGCCAATTCTGGGCTTTAACAGTACAAAGTTTCAGACTTAATCGAACGTCGTCTCACAGCTCTCTCGCTCTCTTCATCTGCCCGTTTCCAGCCTCTTTTACTGTCAACAGGAGAGAAAATTAGCACATCAATACCAGACAGGTGTCAACATTTACCTAATCTGCATTCAATACAAATATTTCAGTAAAGAACCTGAGGTTTGTACTTGTCCATAAGTATATCTGTTTTTTTTTTTTTGTTTTTTTTTTTGTTTTTTTAACCAATGCCTTCTACACATGTTGCTTTTATTTTGTCCTCAGCGTTGACTCTGTTTGATTCTATATAACTGTCACTCTGCACCCTAGTAAGTGGAGCATTATCAGAAAAAAGCAGGCAGGTTAAAGGGATGACGAGTCCATCCATCCATCCATTATCTTCCGCTTTATCCTCTTGTAGGGTTGAGGGGGGGGTTCCCCATGCCCATCCACAGAGAACGTTTCGGGCGCTGGGCAGATACACCCAGGACAGGATGCCAATCTATCGCTGGGCGCACACACACACACACACACACACACACACACACTCCATATGTGGTAATTTGGAGAGTTCAATTGACCTTGACAGAAACAATAACGTAAGGAGCGCAGCAAGTGCATCTAACAATAACAGTTACTAAAATACTAAAGTGTTTATATTTTTTGATAATAATTTAAAAAATGTTTATTTAAAACTCATTTGGATTGTATGCATACCTGCCAACAAAACTTGATTCTGCAAGACTCACCAGGGTGCATCGTGCCTCATAATTTACATTATTACATTACCCATTATTTTTATATTTTTTAAAGTAAATAAATAAATTATATAAATAAATAAATAACAAATTATTTCAACTAAAAAAATAATATATTTTACAGTATTTAAACAGTGTCATTTTGTCCAATCCATTTCTGAAGTTGAGGCAGGATGGTGGCTTGGTGGTTAACACGTATACTTCTCAGTACTGGGGATCCAGGTTCAAATCCCGATCAGAGTAGAATATCTATGTCCTTCCCGTGTTTATGTGGGTTTTTTTTCTGGGTTCTCTGGTTTCCTCCCACAGACCACAAGACATGGATTCAAGGTAAACTGGCTGCTCTAAAAGGGCCCTATCTAAATTGACCCTATATAATGTGTCTGTGTTGTGTTGGTAAAATACTACCGAAATAAACATGTTAATGCCAAAGAATATTTCAATAGTGACAATGTTCTGGGAGAGGTGGCGCAGTTTCTGAAAGCTGATTTTGGTCATGGCTGAAAAAAAACACAAATGTGTTAAAAATCAATAAATTGCTGTTACAAAGATTAAACATATTGCACTGCATATTGGAGTGACTGTAGGGGTGTTGTGTATCTCATTTAAATAAATCACTCATGCCAACGCTCTTGTACATAATACATCACAACGATGGCCTGAAGCATTGCAACTGTTTCTCACCTTAGTGCAGGCTTGAAATTGTCAGACAGCTGCTTCCTTGAAAATCCCATTAAATGGAAGAAGCCTCATAAATATGTTTAGGGTGGGAGCAAATGTAGCTTCTTAATGGTTGGGTGGGGGAAATGCTAACAAGAGTACAGGTACTTAACCCATGACCCTGTAGTTACATGCTTTCTAATGGTGTAGGGATACAACTGATGGAGGTTTATAGTGCATGGTTTTTTTTTTGCAATGGTGCAATTTAAATGCAGAGGAACATTTTATATGATTGCATAGAAGATATTGGTACTTTGACAGCCTCCGGATGTCTAGAGGGAATGTCATATTTTTTCAAGTGCTTCTTGAAAAAAATTCTCTGCTTTCATTTGATGCCTTGTTGCAAAAAAGTTTACATGAACTAAAATTCTAACTTAATCAATAACCGATGAATTACAACAGCTTTTTTTTAAGTAATAAACTCCAGTAAACTCTCATGCTGCACCTTTCACAAAATATATGTTCCTGACATTTTTTTTAATATGGCTTTATTAATAATACAATTGCCTGACCTCTAGAAAAGTCTTACATATCATTTATTCCAGCAATCATATGATACAGAATATAACAAGTAGCTAATTCTGTAATTATATATCATTAAAAAAGAAAAAGATCTCACAAAGCCATTTATACTATTAGACTGTCTCTCTAATCATCTTCTTTCTTTGTGCTTTCATTTGTTTTCACATTGCTAGTCATGTCTCAGAGGGGCTGTGGGTTGGATAGAGGAAAACCTCTCCACTGTTCATTTTGGACAAGCCAGAGTTTAGTGTTTTATTAGCTTGCAATGGAGGCTAAAATCACCCTGTCATAGAATTCATTTCCTCCAATAAGTTCTATAAATCTTAAAGCTATGGTGTATGTGGGGGGCTTGGCATAGTGTTGGTTATAAATCTTACTGTTAGTCTTTTTCACTGAGACACAAAAACCACAAGCTTATAATAACTATAAATCTATATCTATAGTGGTAGGTGACTTGTTGCTGTTAATTAAATTAAGTTGAAGTCACTTTTTAAAATAAAATTGATCGTAACATGCTATGTGTAATTTAAAATATTTTTAAGTGCTATATGGAGAGCTATATAGAATGCTTAATTGCTTTTTGCATCCTGAAGGATTTATAGATTATCATTTAATAAATTGGATTGAATCATGTATTGTTTAAGGATTAACAAAAATTCTAAAAACGAACACAAACTAGGTGGCTCGGTGGCTTAGTGGTTAGCACGTTCGCCTCTCAGCACTAGAGATTCCCGGTTCGAATCCCCATCTGGGTGGAGTTTCCATGTTCTCCCCGTGTCTGCGTGGGTTTCCTCCGGGGTCTCCGGTTTCCTCACACATTCCAAAAAACATGGATCAAGGTCAATTGAATTCTCAAAATTGCCCCATATAGAGTGAGTGTGTGCCCAGCGATGGATTGGCACCCTGTCCTGGGTCTATCTGCCCTGCGCCGGAGACGTTCTTCCCTGGATGGGCATGGGGAACCCCACCACGACCCTAGTAGAGGATAAAGCGGGAGATAATGAATGAATGAATGAACACTTAAAAAGTTTAAAATCAACAAAAATATGTATTTCAGTGCCATGGTGACCCTTCTCCTAGGCCTAAACATCATAGGTGTTTTTTTTTATTTTTAATAGAAGAAGATGACCAATTAAGTAGATTATTCTATGAGAAAAAAACATAATATAACAAAATAATTTAGTTTTTTCTGTGTTTTTTAATACATTATTAATTGTTCATTTAAAAAAAAGGTAAGCTTGGCAGAGTATGCAGATGTTTTGCATTTGGTCATTAAGTCATTGGCACACAGCATCAAACTCTTGGACACTGATCCCATTCCCCCAGGTGAGCCTACTGTGTTCACAGATACTTTTTCTGGTTGTATATCTTATCCATTTTTGATATAATATGCTTTTAAAGATGGTGGGGGGGGGCACTAGTTGCCTAGGAACACATAATTGAGGCTGGGCTACACACCCAGCATGTAACCTGCTACATCTGATAAATGTGGCATTATGGCACAAACAGCAGAATTAATCTGCTCTGGCCAGGGAACTCAGATCTATTTACACTCACCAACACCCTGCTGAGAAGAACCAGAACGGCTCCCGAGCTGAGTGACTTTGCATTTTATCCCTATTTATAAATGTTGGCTTAATATTTCCATCTTATACTTAAGCTTCATACTCTATATATTATGTTTGGCAGTAGTGATTTATAATTAAAAAATAATGAATGATTTAATGAATTAAAGATTAATGGTCTAATTGTATTAAAAGTTACCAAACTTTCATTGTCTATAGGAAACAAACACATGCATATTGATTAAATATGACGGTAAAATTGTAAATTACAAAATGTTGCCTGTACAACTGTAATAATAATTAAAATTGTGTTTTATCTTTTTTTAGACTTGAAGCATGCACACATACACACACACACACTCTGACACACATACACTTGCAACCAACCTCCTGTAGGCAGCATCATGTGTGCACTGATAAAAGGATTAGAAGCTGACAAATACATATTTTGCAGCAACAAATGGGCTACAGCCTGAAGTTAAAACATTACAGTAAATATGTCTTATGGAATACACAGGGAATGATCACTGTATTTAAAAAAAACACAGCACCACGGCTGTGTCTGATTTACGTAAGTATAGCAGTATAACATATACACACCACTCCCTTGTTATTCCACAGTAAAGTAGAGTAGAGTAAAGTGTCTTGCGTGTTTGTTGCCTCTAGTGCATGTAGCTAATGGTCCCGAATCCGGTTTTATGAATGGTGTAGGTGCATTGCCTCATAAGGCATTGAGCTAGTGCTGGAGCTGGGATCAGGTAAAGTGCAGTAAGTTGCCACTTTGCTGATCTGAGGCATGGTAATGAGAGTAAGTCAAGCATGCTCCCTGCTTTCTCTAAGCGACTAAACTTTATCACTCCCTCTTGTGTTTGTTATTTGCTTTCTTTTAATTTATTTCTGTAGAGTGTGCATGCTTCCTGATGTATATATCTATTTGGTCTTTAGCAAACTGCTGACTCTTTTATCCTTCCATCCATGCCATGCACACCATTGTTGTTTATTGTTCTCCTGATGGTGGACTCTGAACATTAACATTTAGCCTATGTGAGAAAGGCCTTCATTTGCAAAACTTTAACTTTGGTTTATTTGGGTTGTTTTGAGTTCCTCACAGATTGTTACAAGCCTTGCTTTTGTCATGATCTTAGTTGGTTGACCACCACTAATTCATATGTAAGTAAGTAATAATGGTCTTCAATTTTCTCTTTTGTATTGAATCTGTCTGCCTGTAGACAGCTAGAGCTTAAACCATATAGAGATTGTTTTAAAGCCTTAGTCAGTCTGATAAACCTCAACAGCTTCTCTTTATTAACCCTAAATAAAAGTGATTATTCTCACCAGATTGTTATACCGTTGATTAATAACTCCAGACTTAAGACTCTCAAACTATTGCCACTTACAAATATTGGATCAGTTATTTTCAATAAATAAATGAAAAAAGTCTAATTTTAAACTCGTTATTATTTTATAGCGGCACGGTGGCTTAGTGGTTAGCACGTTCGCCTCTCAGCACTAGGGATTCCCGGTTCGAATCCCCATCTGGGAGGAGTTTCCATGTTCTCCCTGTGTCCGCGTGGGTTTCCTCCGGGTTCTCCGGTTTCCTCCCACAGTCCAAAAACATGGATCAAGTCAATTGAGTTCTCCAAATTGCCCCATATAGAGTGTGTCTGTGTGAGTGAGTGTGTGCCCAGCGATGGATTGGCGCCCTGTCCTGGGTGTGTCTGCCCAGCACCCGAAACGTTCTCCCTTGGATGGGCATGGGGAACCCCACCGCGACCCTAATAGAGGATAAAGCGGGAGATAATGAGTGAATGAATGAATATATTATTTTATAACTTGTTTGGAAATCTGCACAAATTTATTTATCGAATTTATTAAAAAAAATTGATAGAATTCTAATGGGTGTCCAAACTTTTAAGCACTTCTGAACTTAAACAGTAGATCCAATAAACAACGATCAGTGTAGAATAAAGGAATTGTACCTAATACAGTGGATAGTATCTAAATAAATAAATAAATTGGGTCATTTAGCAGACGCTTTTATCCAAAGCGACTTACAAGGTGAACACAGGGTTAATCACAACATCCCTGGAGCAATGAGGGTTAAGGGTCTTGCTCAAGGACCCACACTGGTAACTTCAGTGGACCTGGGATTTGAACCCCCAACCTTCAGATTGCTAGCCCAACACCCTGACCACTGAGCTAACCCGCCCCCGCTAGTATCTGTACAGTATAATATTTTCTAAAGCAGTATGGCATCTTTCTCTTAAATTTGAACAATTTGCTTTGTATTCTAGTGATAATTACACATATTAGTAATTTCTCTCTGTGGCTCTCGTTTCCCTGTTGTATAATTGTTGTTTGTTGAAATTGGGATTAATAAGGTGAGATTCTTAATGTTTAAGCACACCTGTTATTATTTCTCAGCTTTGATGAATCATCTAATGACTAATCACATGCTGGTGGGGGTGCTAACATCAGATGTAACATCAACAGTGTTCCACGCTTAGGGGTAGCTGCATCATGCTTGCATGTGTGAGAGAAATCTTTCTTATAACACAGATGAAAGCAGAGAACCCCCAACAGCCAATCCTGTACCCCCTCTAGAGACAGTCCAGGAGAAACAGCCTGGCCTAACCTTTTAAATTAAATTGGACTTTTTATAAGTCACCAAATTTAAGTCACTGATTATGATGTTATTTAAACCTGAAGTAAGCACTACTAAATGGAGGACAGCATTTTGAGACTGCTTCAAATTAGGCTTTGACCTCAACCTTTACTCTGCACAAATTGATCAGAAAGAATATCTTTAATATTATTATCTATCTCAAGTATGCAGCCATTGATCTAGACTTTATCTCTGTATGCTTATAACTTAAAGGCTTTTATTCTAGATGTCCCAGATTAAATGCATGTTTTCACCCCCCCTATATTAGCTTATATACACAGCATCTGTTTGTCTGTATGCGGGTAAAAAGTTTGCAAATGCTATTTCACCCACTTCTCGTTATCCGATTAAGCTGAAACTTTGCACAATTGTTCATCATCGATGACAACATATGAATTATATATTTTTTTTACAGATTAATTAACTAATTAGTGCTAATTAATTAATTCTGTTTTCGATGGATAAATTGCCCATTTTCCTACTAAATTTTATACTTCACAAGCAGAATAAATATAGGATGAAGTAATTTAACATGATCTAGACCCCTATATATAAATGATTTTTTTAAAATATTTTGCTTGTTTATTAATCTAATTTATTCAGACTTGTTCAGGAAAATAGATCGAATGCCTCAATAACATTGTAGGCAAGAATAAAATGCAAGAAGAAATCAAAAATGGTAAATAAACCCTGTATGGTAGATAAATCCTATAAACCCTAGGGCCCTATCAATGATGCACTCAAAGTGCAGTTTCAATATTGGGTCCAGACCCTGGAGGGAAATGGTATTGACCACTGCAAATTAAACATTTAAGTGTGGAAGAAGGCATAGTTAGAAGTACTAGAATATTGATGTACTTAATGATGTAATTCTGCTATTACAATGGTGGAGGTCCCATTACAAAGATAACTCATCTTATATTATCACAGTTTTGATTAATTTTAACTAAATAAAGGGTTATTTAAAAGTTTTTTTCTATTTAGTTTTGTTTTGTTATGTAAAACTGTTTTTCATTTGGGCGGCCAATTAAAGCACTTTAACTACATACTAAATGAAAATCCACAGGGCTACAGGAATCACAGAGTTACTTCTTTGGCTATGTTACAATACAACATTGTTTAACATTTACATTTAGTCATCTAGTAGAGGCTTTTATCCAAAGGGACTTACAAATGAGAGAACAACACAAATCAGTAGTTAAGCAAAAAGCAGCTGTATTGTATTGTATGTAGCTGCATTGTATTATAATCAAACCTGATCATTTTCCGATTATTTATTTTATTTTTTTTTGTAAGGCAGATGTAAAGATTTTTTTTTTTTACAAATAATGTGTGATTTATTATTAATTTATTTTAATAAACAGTGTATAAATCATGCTTTCAACAAGGAATTCATTTACAAAAAATAAAACCTCTATCAAAAATTTTAAACGAATGAGAATTTTTGGAGGTGTAAGACTTAAGAGGTATTTCTTTATAAATGTGTGACAGTTTTGATACGGACTGGGTATGCAAGTTTTTTTGTTGATTATATTCATGTTGTTTCGTTAGTTGTCACTATATAGCAGTTTAAGTAGAGCAAGCAGCAAAGCTGTGCCTCAGATTGTGCTGGTGTCACCCAGGTTTAAGGATCAATCTCCACCTCTGATTACCGCCTCTGTAATCTGCTTTATGTCTGCATGGCTTTTCATCTAGTCCCTCTATATTGTTCTCACCTTTCAAACACATGCTTTATGTTCTCGAAATTGCTTCTAGTTGTAAGTATAGAGAAATGAGTGAATGTGTGATGGACTAGCTTCCCTACCAGGATTTGTTCCCGCCTCTAATGCATCTCAATCTCTCATCATAACCTTGCCACAACTATTATCAGATGGTGGGCCACCCAAATGCCAAATTCTTTATTACACAATAGAAAGGTGGTTGAATTCTGATATTCACCAGCTTATAATTTTATATTTATTTGATTTGCCATTTTGTTTATTTTTTCAATATACCTGTGTATTTGTCTGATATTATTCATGTGTAATTAATCACTGCGTAATGAAGCTTACATCCTCCTGAGAGTCTAAACAAACCTTCATGTTTTGCATTGACTGATTATTAATGTTGAGTCACCCAGAACAGCTGGTTCTGGCCTTCCTGATTTGCATTCTATTAATTAAGTCAGTGTTGGAGTAGTATTAAAACAAGTCCAATAAGAATATTGAATGATTTTTATACAGAATCATTTGGATGACTATCAATCGCAGTGTAATTTTATTTTTACATATTTGTTTTCATGATTAGCTTCTTACAATGATTCATTGCCTTCATAGTAAACTCAACTCAATATAAACTCAATACAATGAGTATTTTTGTCTGTATTGTTGCAACCTTCTTCACTTTGTGGTTGTTTACTAACAACAAGACAACATATCCCTATTCATTCAAAAGCTCACAGTGCTTGAGTGTCAGCACTGGGACATTGCTTTGCAAGAGCGATCTATAGTGTGGCACAGCTATGTCTTTTTCGGCAGTGTTAATTTTATTTTGATTGCTGTGCTGTTATCCATCATGTGCCCTCTTACAAAACACTTTTATAGTAATGTATGTATTAGGGGTGAGCTGCAATATTCGCTGATTCGACGATTGGATTCGGATAACCGTAGTCGACTATGAACCTCATAGTCGAATGTATCATTTTGACCACATGGGGGTGCCCATGGCTGCTGCTAAGCATTAGTTTTTACATGAAATGTTTATGTTTTCGTTATATATATAGCCTTTTGTCAAATAAATTCATCCTAATTTCTGTTAACAGTTTTTTTTAAATGATGTATGCGCTTTAACAATAGGCTACACATTAATAAAGCTCCCCCTGCAGTTAGTTGCACATTCCAAATGAGCAGAAAAACAAGTAAAATATTTTTAAAAATCTTTTTTAAAAACCACGCTTATAGCGCCATCTGAAATATTAACTGATTCGACTATCAGTCGACTATAGGGAAAATCTGACGAATCAGATTCGACTATGAAAATCCTTAGTTGAAGACACCCCTAGTATTTATACACTACCGTTTAAAAGTACAAAAAGTACAGACAATTTAGTGTTTTCCCTGAAATCTCATACTTTTATTTATCAAATGAGTTGCAACATGAATAGAAATATATTTCAGACATTGACAAGGTTAGAAATAATGTTTTTTTATTTGAAATAATAATTTTCGACTTTGCTTTTGTCAAAGAATGCTCCCTTTGCAGCAGTAACAGCATTGCAGACAGCGTTCTAGCTGTTAATTTGCTGAGGTAATCTGGAGAAATTTTACCTCATGCTTCCAGAAGCCCCCTCCACAAGTTTGATTGGCTAGATGGGCACTTTTTGCATACCATACTGTCAAGCTGCTCCCACAACGGTTCAATCGGGTTGAGATCTGAACACACAAATATTAAATATGCCTTTTACCCTTTACCACTTCCTCATTTTTAAAAATACATTAAATTAGGTCAACAAACATTTCTGCTTTTAAATGTGCAGAACTGACTTCTGTAATGAATGTAATATTTTCAAACAGTGGTATCCAGACATTTGGATAAGATATTTGTAAATTATAAATGTGAGTTTAGTATGTCTACACTATGCAAACATTAAAAAGTAAAAACAGTATCCAGCAGAAGAAGCAAATAACTGATGCTGTATGAGCTGTGTATATTGAGCATGTGCCAATCCAGTTGCCAGCAGTGTGATTGAAGACGGTGCATATGGACAAATTAAGCACTTTGTAAAACAGTGCACATATTCAATATAGGATTTAGAGGCTGTGCTGGCATCTACCATGCTTTTAATATAAATGTGACAACTTGAGAGAGTGAATTAAATTACAGTGGCACACTGTAGCATACTAAAGGTATTTCTTATAATAATTTGGAGCAATAGGTCTTATTGTATATCAAGAAGAAACTGATTGGTGCAAATGTCCTCATGTTGCAGTTTTTTTTTTTTTATGTTTTTTAGTGCAGAAAATGGAAGTATTGAAGTCGTAAAACATTTTCATCTGTTTGAAATTTAAAACCTAAATAAATATTTTGCAGTAATCTCAATGTAACACAACCCAAACTTAATACAGGCCAAAACAATGAATTGCTTTACTTTTTAAACCATATATTGGATTACGTGTGATGTAGCAGACATGCATAATGCAAAGATTTTTTTTTTTCAGTGTCATGTGCTTCAATCAGGCGGCACGGTGGCTAAGTGGTTAGCACGTCCGCCTCTCAGCGCTAGGGATTCCCGGTTCGAATCCCCATCTGGGTGGAGTTTTAAATGTCCGTGTGGGTTTCCTCCAGCTTCTCGGTTTCCTCCCACAGTCCAAAAACATGGATCAAGTCAATTAAGTTCTCCAAATTGCCCCATATAGAGTGTGTCTGTGTGAGTGTGTGCCCATTGATGGATTGGCGCCCTGTCCTGTGTGTATCTGCCCAGCGCCCGAAACGTTCTCCCCTGGATGGGCATGGGGAACCCCCCCGCGACCCTAATATAGAATAAAAGCGGAAGATAATGAATGAATGAATGTGCTTCAATCAAACATCCACTCCTTTACAGAGACACAGACAGACAATTGACATAGAAAAGTCGCAGATGGGTTATTTTGCCTCAACTGTTTCTCTGGATTTCACCTCTTATTCACAAATTAGCATTCTTCAATTCTCTTTAAGGGTTTCTTATTTCCTTCTTAACTTCAAGGTGACCATGTACCTCACTATATAGCTTGCAGCCCTGTATGAGTCATTTAGAGATAAGAACATTTTATGCCCATCCTGGTAGCAGGGTATGCTGTATCTGTACAGCTGTACTGTGACTTTCAACATGTTTTCTTAACCTTCAGTGTGCACACATTTGTCGGCTACCTTTAAATGAAGTTCATGTCCAATGAATTAAACCCTAAACGCTTATTAGCAGACATATGTAATGTAATATCATTACAATAGCATGTTTGCTCATACCTTTATGCACATCTTTGCACCTTTTGCTCACTTTTTGCACATTATAAAGAACTGCCACAATTACAAACTCTTTAAGAATTTTTAAAATCAAGGACATTTTTTTTTCCTGGAACATGTGGCTCACATCACTAGGAGGCCACCAGCACTGTTACCTCTCCACTTAATGTTAACTGTTTACAATAACCAAACTCAGGGTTTACTTTCATACCATTACTTGAATGTTTATTGTTTATTGTAAATTGTATCGTCCTGTATTTATCGTGATTCTTGTGTTTGCACACGTGCACTTTATGTTGATTGTGTAGTAGCTGTTATGTGTAGCACCTTGTTCCTGGGGAACGCTGTCTCGTTCCACCTATACTGTACTGTGCTTTATATTGTGGAATGACAAATAAAATACTCGAATACTTGAATCATACTCAGCAGAATGGACACTACTGAAAGTGGCATTGACCTGAAAAAGAAGAAAACAAGTGTTGCACAGCTAATAACTTTACTAGCATTAATATCACCAATATAAAAACCAATAATGGTTTTTGTTGTTCTTTCTATCTTTATAGTATAAATACTGCAGTCCACTTAAATGTAAATGGTTTAATTGGTTTTAATTTTTGTTCTCTGCTGGTGGTTTAACATCATATTCAGTCTTACAATACAAGTGAGCTGCTTTCCTGGGTCAGTAAACCTTTGCTTGGACTTTAATCCAGAGATTAAAGGTTATACATGCAAGCACTGAGCTTCAAGACAGACTCATATTGTTTGTTGCCTACTTTAATCTTATCTCATGCCAGAGATGGTGAGCGAGAGAGTGAGGTGGTAGAAGGAAAGAAAGGACAGTTCTTGCCTGTGTCAAAGGTTATCTGTTTGATGTAGCGCCGTTATGAAGGCAGCTTCATGACTTGTATTAATACTGTTAGCTGTTTATATTGTGTATAAGAACACAGATAAGTAAATTCTGAAATCTGAAAGGGGTTACTGAGGGAATATGTAGCATATAGCACAGAATAATTGGTTATCTAAGTTATTAATGTCTGGCTGATAGCAAAAACATACAGATACCAGTAAAAAAATTGGACACACCTCCTTTTTGCTCCACCGATTCACTCCACTTATCATAAAGATGGACTGTAGTTCAACAATTCCAGACTGTAGTCCATTTGTTTGTGAAGTACAGTATATACTGTTAGTCACCTTTACTCTGTTCTCTAAGGGTTACGACCCCTATTGTACCACAAAAGAGCAGGTATTATTTGGTTGGTGCATTATTCCTATCCCAGCATTGTCTCTGTAGTGTTTAAATGGAACTACAGCAGCACTGCAGAACTGACATTAAACAGTACACCCACATTATACCTGTTATGTGATGGTCCTGACCAATAGAGAACAGAGAACCAACAGATGGACTACAGTTTTTAATTGTCAAACTACAAAGTCTATCTATAGTGTAAGTGAAGAAAAAAGACAATAGTGCAAGAAGACAGTCTATCCAAACTCTTAACTGGTACATACAGTACTGTATATGGCTTCATGCTTTTTGGCCGTGGCTGAAAGCACATACATATGTAAGTATGTCCATATAAATCAGGAAATGTTATATCTCAGGATCATATATGTACTTTCTTCATTGTATCATTAAATAAACTTTAAAACAACAATACAATAATAATAAAAACAATAATCAAATACTCGGGCGGCACATGGCTTAGTGGTTAGCACGTTCGCCTCTCAGTGCTGGGGATTCCCGGTTCGAATCCCCATCTGGGTGGAGTTTCCATGTTCTCCCCGTGTCCGCATGGGTTTCCTCCGGGTTCTCCGGTTTCCTCCCACAGTCCAAAAACATGGATCAAGTCAATTGAGTTCTCCAAAATTGCCCCATATAGAGTGTGTATGTCTGTGTGATTGTGTGCCCAGCGATGGATTGGCGCCCTGTCCTGGGTGTTTTGCCCAGAACCCGAAACGTTCTCCCCTGGATGGGCATGGGGACCCCCTCCCCCCCCCCGACCCTAATAAAAGATAAAGCGGAAGATAATGGATGGATGGAATTAAATACACAGACCAGCGGGTCTTAAACTAAAATTCATGACATGTTGTTAAGATTTTCCTCATTCTGAGATTTAATTGAAACACATCTAGTATTTTATTAATTTAGACATTGCAAGACATTGTTTTTTTTTCCCTGCCCAACATGTCTGAGTAAGTGTGTGCTTGGTGACAATAATGTGAACCAATATACTTTAGTTGTACCTTAGGGAAAATGCAAGCCAATATCGCTGTTTCTTAGCCAGTAAATAATATATTGTAAGAAAGCAATGTTA
The DNA here is from genome assembly GCA_019802505.1 of Corydoras sp. C115. Taxonomy (NCBI): domain Eukaryota; kingdom Metazoa; phylum Chordata; class Actinopteri; order Siluriformes; family Callichthyidae; genus Corydoras; species Corydoras sp. C115. The sequence continues at coordinate 727,896 of JAFMOC010000003.1, forward strand.
GGATGAAGGCCATGTCAGTTTTCACATCATTAGAAAACCTTACCTTGATGGTGATGGCTTTGTGATTCTGTTTGCTTTCATATCAGAAGGTCACTTCAAATAAGAAGCCCACTCAGGTTATAACCTAGTCTCTTGGGTAACAAAACTTATTGGACTGTAATCAGAGACGATATGACATTTAGTCCTTTTGGCTATAAGGAAGCAGTCTCAGTCTGGCTGATTTGACTAGGTACTCAGCTGTGGGGTTGCATAAAAAAGAATCAGGGCAATCAGTTCACTGGAGCTTTCTCATCATGTTACCACACTCAAGTCTTGTTCTTTGATTTGATCTATAAACATAGCTGAGCAGAAAATATTGACTTTTTACTTTTAGGATTTTTGAAGCCCAACTGGATTATTAAAAAAGTCTGTACACAACAAAGATTTTCAGACTTCTATTATGACATTTGCAGTTGCACGAAGAAAAAAAATCAAAGCAATTGAAAAGGCAAGATGGTAGCATTCTGAATGGGTAAAAAATGGAACCCTTAAAGTAAGCTGTCTCCAAACACTCTGAATTAATTTACAAATAACTAATACAGAATGAGGGCGGCACGGTGGCTTAGTGGTTAGCATGTTGGCCTCTCGGCGCTAGGGATTCTCGGTTCAAATCCCAATCTGGGTGGAGTTTCCATGTTTTCCCCCTGTCCGCGTGGGTTTCCTCCGGGTTCTTCCCATGGATCAAGTCAATTGAGTTCTCCAAATTGAGTTCTCCAAATTTCCCCATATAGAGTGTGTCTGTGTGAGTGAGTGTGTGCCCAGCGATAGATTGGCACCCTGTCCTGGGTGTATCTGCCCAGCACCCGAGGCGTTCTCCCCTGGATGGGTATGGGGAACCCCCCCTCCTCCCCACAACCCTAGTAGAGGATAAAGCGGAAGATAATGGATGGATGGATAACACAGAATGAGGTCTGGCATTATATTGCAAAAATAAACATAATGACAGCATTTCATTGGAGAATCCTGAACCATGTATATAAAAAGATGTTATGACATCATAATCGAGTAACGGACACAATGCAGCAAGTGTTAGTTTTTTCTAACAATGACTTGAATCATGAACTCTTCTGAGAACAGGACAAGTTTCCACCATCAGATTATCTCAGATAGGTCCAGAAAACTTGTCAGTGTTTCTGTGCAAATATTGAATATGGCTCTTTTTCGTGAATAGTTTAATGTTGCGCTTATTTATGCAGCAGTGTCTGAGGGCAGTGGTCATGTGGTTAGCATCAATATTTTCTCACATGCAGATAACCATTCAAATTTTTGAAACATTTAATGATATTAGAATGTCAGTATGTTCACCTCTCAATGCTGGAGATCCAAGTTCAAAGCCTGATTTCGGTGACGAAATCATCCTCGTGTCATGGGTCTGTTTTTTTTTTTTTTCCCGGGTTCTCTAGTTTCCTTTCACAGTCTAAAATCATTTATTTAAATTGCCCCTATATAATGTGTGTGTGTGTGTGTGTGTGTGTGAGTGATTGTGTGCCACGATGGATTGGTGCCCTGCCCTGGGAATATCTGTCCAGCATCCAAACCGTTTTCCCCTGGATTGACATGGGGAAACCTAGGGGGACAAGCTAGTATGTTTTGTTAAGACGGAAAGTTAAAAATCACTATATTGTACCCAAAACATTGTTTCTTTAATTATGAGCTAATTTGTAGGGATGTTTTGTTGCTTCTATGGCTCAGTGCAATATAATTTACAATATATGTCATCTAAGCTTAGGAAATTGTGGCTTATGCACTTGGCGGAGTCAGTTTTTACAGTCACTGTGGGTTTAAAAGCTGGCCATGAAACTACACAACAGCTTTTTAAGTTTATCGTTTGCATTCAGAAAGTAAATTGAAATTTTATCAGTAGACCTCTTTAATTAAGCTGTGTTTCAACTCCTCGCACTGTACAATTCCCAAGGCTGTCAAAGGAGCACTGTGAAATAATGGAAAGATGTTGCGCATTGTGATGCATGAACAGTTTTTTCTGTCTGCTTCAGAAAACCACTGCTGTGAGAACAAGTCATGCGATAAATGCAAGAAATCAGCATCTTTTCAAAAAGAGCTCAGGCATTTTTTACTCATTGCTCATTCGATTAGAGTTGGGAGGGTGCCAGAGGTCGAACGTGGGCTGGGCTGCTTTATTTTCTATTGGTGCATTAAGAGGCAATGATGGAAGAAGGTTTGTGCTGGCATTTGAGCTTTATTTTATACCTTTGACTGTTAGTCACAATCAACATTTGTTATTAAGCAGAAATGCCGCCTCCACATGGCCCCATACTGCCAAGGCCAGCGGCAGTCCATCTAAACTTGTTCAGGTACTTTTTGTTTTATAAAGGTAAAATACTCCTCCTTGGATCACCACCTTATCGTGGTGGAGGGGTTTGCATGCTTGAATGATCCTAGGAGCTATGTATCTGGGGCAAAAGCACCTGGTAAGGTTTCCCAAGGCAAATTGGTCCTAGGTGACGGGTCAGACAAAGAGTAGTCCAAAATAACCCCTATTAACAATAACATCAGGAATTTGTGTACCCTGCCTGGATTTGGGTTATTGGGGCCCCACCCTGAAGCCAGGCCTGTCAAAGGAGCTACATGGGTCCCCCCTTACATGGACTCACCACCTGTGGGAGGGGCAGTAATAGGGGTTTTGTGCATTATGGATTGATGCGGACCCTATACCGATCTATTGTGTTGAAGAAGGAGCTAAGCAATAAGGCAAGACTCTCAATTTACCAGTAGATCTTCGTTCCTACCCTCACCAATGCTCATGAGCTTTGGGAAAGGACTGAAAGAACAAGAAACGGCCAAAATGGGATTACTTGGGAGTGCTTGGGCTGTTCTTTAGAGATTATATGGTGAGAAGCTTGGTCATCCAGGAGAGACTCGGAGTAGATCCGCTACTCCTCCACATCGGAGGAGCCAGTTGAGGTGGTTTGGACATCCCCGAGGAAGTGTTTCAGGCAAGTCCAGCCAGGAGGAGGAGGCCCCGTGGAAGACCCAGCACATGCTAGAGGGGATTATATCTCCCAGCTGGTCTGAGACACCTCGGGGTTCCCCCAGTTGAGTTGGTAGAGGTGGGGAGAGGGAGGTCTGGGTTTCTCTACTTGGGTTGCTGTCCCCGTGACCCGAATCCCAGACAAGCGGAAGATAATAGATGGATGGATGGATGGATGGATAAGGTAAAATAATAAGAAGAAGTAATAGTCTTAATCCTAAAATTCGATAAAAAAAATCTGACTTACCTCTCAGACTAACAGATAACATCTAAATGAAATGAACTAATCACTATTATCGCACACTTTATTTTTAATTTTTTTATTTTCACAGTTTGCAAAAGTATGTAAGCATGTTTGTATCTCGGATTCATGTAATTTAGAAAGCACGGTTGTCGCTGTTTGGTCTATTTAAGGAATTATCTTCTTTCCATGTGATTGCAGATTAGCATAATCCCTTCACTGTTTAAAATGTTCTGCTTCTGCTGTTTACACTATGCAAATTGCTCATTTATAAATGTTTTGGATTATAGTATATGAAAAAAAAATGTTAAACACACTAGCTGTTTTTATTCTTTATCCAGGGTTTTTTTTTTTATAAAGTCAAAACAGAGTAAATTTTAAATTTATGTCATATGCCATAATATATGATTGAATGTTGTATGTTTTAGTTTATGGTATAAGCTGCATTTAGCAATATAATAAGAAATTGTTTATACAGAGTTACAGGAAAATGTGAAATTTAAATGCATTATGTTTCATATAAATGTGCTAACTTGCTGATCCTTATATTTAAATCTGTAATATTAGTGAAAGCCTTGTTTAAATGTAGGTTAGTGACTGCAAACATGGCACCATGATCATTGTATTATTGACATCAGGGTAAGAAGGCACTACATGCAAAAAAACTAGTCCATGTATGAAACGCATTAATCAAGGAATGATCTTAATGCATGAAGACTTCATATAAAACACAGAGGGCCAGTTTAAGTACTTGCTGTAATATTCACTTTAAAGCAATAGCCAAGTGAGATATATGCAAATCTTTGCTGCTGTCAGTTTTATATCAGTACCTTGTAATGGCTGATGATCAGTTCTTTGATATTAGTATTGTTGCATTATATTTTTGCATTAATTTATTGGAGCTACATTGTGATGCTAGAAGTCATCATTTAAGCCTTTGATGTGCAACTGTACTGTCTGCTGTTAGAAAAAGCAACATTTGATGAAGACTCTGATACAAGTAATCACTTCATTTGCTTCCTGTCTCTCACTCAGAGTAGCCCTGCGTTTCACAGGTAGTCATGGTAACAGCCAAAGAGCTGGAGAGCCAGACACAGACACACCAATATGTTTCTATAGGAATCTTGGCTTGATCCAGCTGGGTTCACATTTCATGAATTTTATGCAGAAAAATGACCTCAACTCTGATAATACTAATATTGTGCTATATTGTGGAGAATGTTGCATCATCATCATGCTGATCTTCAGTTCAGTAATAAAGTCAATAAAGAAATAACACTAAAAGGACTTTACCGCACAAAACTTAAACACCTGAGGGATTGACTAAAATTGGATAATGAGTAAAGCCCCGAGACCTTACAATAGACCAATATTTCCACAATTTTTAAAATCTTGTAGAAAGCCTTTCTATATCTACATTTTTAATTCTGATTCTCAAAATAGTTGTTTGTAGAACACAAATTGCATCTCACATACATTTCATATATTCCATCTATCCATCCATTATCATCTTCCGCTTTATCCTCTGCTAGGGTCATAGGGGTTTCCTATGCCCATCTAGGAGAAAACATTTCGAGCGCTGGACAGATACACCCAGGACAGGGCACCAATATATCGCCGGGCATACACTCACATACACATACATGCAGACACACTATATGGGGAAATTTAGAGCATTCAGTTTACCTTTATCCTTGTTTTTGGACTGTAATCGGAAACCGGAGAACACAGGGACAACATGGAAACGCCACCCAGATCGGGATTCGAACCAGGAATCCCTAGCACTAAGAGGCAAATGTGCTAACTACTAATCCACCGTGCCGCCCACATTTCATGTATTTGCTAATTAAAATAGTCTATGCACTGAAGCAGATTTTAACAATATTGTTTTCTCCATCATGATTCCCAGCATTGTGCATTAAGGCACATTTGTTCTTTTACCTTTAATATTATTTTTAGTATTACCATTATACTAGATGTAATATCCTAGAGTACAGGGCATTTGGCATTTATTTTGGATGTTTTTGTCAGATTTTCTTCTATTACCATGAGTACATAGTGTTTATATTATGTGCATGTACTTAAGCCAGTTCTACTGTCTTTTGTCATTACCATTGGATTCTTTTTACCTACTTTTGGATTATGATCTTTGCACATTTATCTACTCCTCATTACGAATACACTGCCTATTTAAATGAGAAAGAGAAGCCCAATTTAGGTAGAGTGCCTGCCTACCCGTGATTAATGGTTAGCCCTGATATGCAAATTAATCAGCAAGCGAAAAGACAACCAAGTGAGGTGATCTAAATGATCACCATGACCTTTGCAAATTGCTGCTGCCACAATGGAACGTTATGCATCTAGTGCATGAGAGAGAAAAAAATCACTTGTTTTTTTGTATTATTAATAATAATATATTTTCTGTCATCTCACACACCCTCCATCAATTGGTTGACCTAAGGGTTTTGTTTTGGGTCTCATTATTTGGCCATCACTTTTTCTTGGATGGGAAACTGATTATATTACCACCACTGGCAACGAAATCGGTCAGGGCTGGTGCAACTTCCATTTTACATAAATGATGCATGTTCATTCTTCATTTTCTCAAAAAAAAAAACTTTAAAATGTAATTTTTTTATTCATTTGAACATTAATATCAGGACAGATTTGCTTTGCTATTGGATATTATTATATGCCTGTACCTGTACCTGTAACTTTAACATCAATATTTAAATTTTTTCCTTAATGCATCATATGAAGTAATACTTTTTACAGCAAATTAAACTTTCCTGCAAAGTTTGTAAGTGAGCCTCCGATACTTGACTTATCATTTCTAAATTTTAGTTAATAAATGCAATACAGCCTTATATGTTAACAAATTAACATAAAGTTTAGATATTGCCTTTATTCATGTCACTAGTATAATTCATACCTTTAGAGTTGTTCTAACATCCATAAAAAATAGTCATTGTTAAAATCTGGCAATTTTTTACATTAGCATGTGGCATGTGTTAAATCCATCCATCCATTCATTATCTTCCGCTTTATCCTCTATTAGGGTCGCGGGGGGGGGGGGGGGGTCCCCATGCCCATCCAGGAGAGAATGTTTCGGGCGCTGGGCAGATACACACAGGACAGGGCGTCAGTCTATCGCTGGGCACACACTCACTCACACAGACACACTCTATATGGGACAATTTGGAGAACTCAATTGACTTGATCCATGTTATCCACCCAGATGGGGATTCAAACTGGGAATCCCTAGTGCTGAGAAGCGAACGTGCTAAACACTAAGCCACCATGTTAAATATTATCAATAATAATGATAAAAATATATTTTTATCTATAACTACCTAGTGGCTTGGCTTTCAAATCAAACACATCTTGGTTCCAGTTCGAGTCTGAAACTCTGCATTAGCTGTTGCCACATCAAGTCTAAACTCTCCCTAACCAACAATTAGGTTCTTTTGCTAGTTCACAAAAATTCACCACATTCCACTCTTAGCTGTGTAAATGTGCTGCAGTCTTTTAACAGACCAAGCAAAGGGTGCATCTCACTGCTCTACCACTTCTCCATCTCCCATCATGTGTTACAGTGCAGTCACCAACCTGCTGGTTGGGCCAGATGCTGTGCCTGACCCCCGAGTCTCTTGGGCAGCTGCTGTAAAAGAGCCTGACAGCTGGGGAGGGAGAGTGAGAAGCTCTTGTGACCCTGTTTGTGTTGCTTTTCTGGTTTTTTTTTTAACCAAACAACACCAGCTTGGAATAACAGGTTTTAGATTCGCCAATACTGAACAGTGAATAACCTCAATGCTTCATATGTGGGTCAATTATGTGATGCTACCCCTTATAACATAAACTGAAAATGATACTCCAATATATATAAAGTGGCACAAAACAGCTACGACTTTCAGAATAGTTGCAATGTGTTTGCATGTAAGTTTAACTTTACAGAAGCAAGCTACACAAAAAAAAATCATTATATTCTATTTTATATGTGAGGTAATGAAATTAATGTTTAAAATTATGATTATTTATGATGCCATTTTGTGCTTTCCTGTCTTCTCTGTGCTTTCATGTCTTCACTGATGTTGGTGACATCATCTCAGATTTAGCTTTAAGAGAACTGGAAGCTCTGTTGGGTTTGCATCACTGATTTGTTCCGTTCTGCTTCAGTCACAATTAGCATTGATCTGTCATATGCTGATCGGCCACAATCACCAAAACCACTGACAGGTGAAGGGAAAATCTTGTTACTATAGCACCTGTCAAGTGTGTATTAGGCCGCAAAGCAAGCAGTCACTGCCTGGTACTTTGTTTGAAATCCTGATGTAAAGTGTAAAGATCTGAGTGACAAGAGCTGAATTGTAATGCCTAAAATACTAGGTCAATGTATCTCCAAAATAGCTGGTCTTTTAGGGTGTTTCATGTAATCATTACAAGCTCCTTCTCACCAGGCTTCCCTTATGATGTCGCTTCCTGCCAATGGTGTAAACATTAGTTTGCGTAATTTGCATAATTGGTCACTTATAGGTGTTTTTTTTCCGTAAAAACTTTAACTAACTGCAAAAAAAATTCCATGCCACCTACATATCCCCTGTGAACAGTAGCGCTTACCACTCTTGGCCACCAATCACTGGTGTAACTATTAGAACTGGAAGACAATGTGATTTAGATTGTTGGTGTAAGATGGGCTAATTTTAGTATATCTGTAACTGTTGGGGTCAAGAGAAAAAAACATCCTGTTAAGAGCAGTGTACATATCAACGATGTGCTATTTAAATCAGCAGCTCAACACAAATTGCCCACACATATTATAAAAGAGTTGGTTATAAGGCACAAACTATATGGGGCAAATTATAGCATTCAATTTATGTTGAATCTATGGGCTCTCTCTTTCTCTTCCTCTTCCTCTTGCTATGCATATATATATATATATATATATATATATATATATATATATATATATACACATATATATATATATATGTATAATATATATATATATATATATATATATATATATATATATATATATATATATATATATACCTGTATATATATAAAAGGGCTGCCGGTGGCTTAGTGGTTAGCACATTCACCTCTCAGCGCTAGGGATTCCCGTTTCGAATCCCAATCTGGGTGGAGTTTCCATGTTCTCCCCATGTCCGCATGCGTTTCCTCTGGGTTCTCCAGTTTCCTGCCACAGTCCAAAAACATAAATCAAGGTCAGTTGATTTCTCCAAATTGCCCCATATAGAGTGTGTCTGTGTGAGTGAGTGTGTGCCCAGCGATAGATTGGCGCCCTGTCCTGGGTCTATCTGCCCAAAAAGTTCTCCCCTGGATGTGCATTGGACCCCCTTGCGATATATATACATCATATATCATATATCATTACAGTGTACATCACATTTGTCTGCTGTGAGTTTTCTTTTTGAGTAGTTGAAGTTCATGAAGTTCAGTGATTTTTCAGTAGTAGGGTTCTAGCATTTGATTCTGTATCTGGCTATAAAACACTGAATCATGCTGCCGTTACAATGATGTATTCATACGTGCCCTCTGATGATAATTTTAAATGTCTCTAACACCGGCATTGGTATAAAAATGATAACCCATGAGACAGCCAGAAGAAATGTGATGCTATTCGTCTGAGTAATGTGCCACATGTCATTTGCATTGGCCATATCTTCAGACAGAGCTATTTTCAGTAAAAACATTGACACTAAAAGCAATAAGAACATTTTTTTCTCCCCAAAAGCACATTGCACACTATTTTCCTTCCTTTATTCAGTTTCTCTCATGTTTCTTTGTATATACTGATCACTTCATAAAGACAGATCAAACGGCTGTGAAGAAATATCTCAACTAATTATTTCACACATTATCACACTGATGGTTTTGAAATAAGTAACAAATTCCCCGTCACCTCATAATGAAGCACATTTCAAATTTAACTGTAGAGCTTGTTCTTATGGATGATTGTGGTTGCTTTACTGTATGTCGAGTAATCTGGTTATCAATTGACAGCATCATTTATCTGAGCACTGGACTAGACAATTCATATCCGCTGCCAACATTTTGTTGAGATGCATATAATGAGCTACAAATTTAAAGATTAAAAACCCTGTAGTTGATGTATAATATGATGGAATATTTAGACAGGATCAACCACCCTGTCAAAAATAAATAAATAAGAAAGACGATGACATGTACAGATAGCATTTATAACTTTTAAGCTAATGATCAATCTTAAAAGTACTTAACAGACAAAAAGACTAAAAAATTTATATATTTATATATAAATTACTATATTTTTCATAAAAAAATTTAAAAATTTAAAAATAATAATAAAAAATAATTATTAAACAAAGTTAATCTAAATAAGGTGCCTGCAACACACAAACAAAAGGATTAGAACAGCAGCTGAATTAGACTCAAAAGTTAACTTTAGCATTTGAAGTCACACTTTTGCAGAGTTGTTAAATAAAGCTAAATGATAATTAAAATTAATTATAAATGAACCATCTTTCAAAGGCTTAGATTTTGAAAACAAGGATCACCAAGCTTGTGAGAGAATTATTAATCAGTTCAAATTCAGTTTTCAGCACATGACTAGAATTTCAGCTTTTAAGACCACCAGCTATCAGTGCGGGCTATCAGATGGGCTATCGAACGATGACAAAATAACATTAAATTAATTAATTAAACTAATGTGCAATAAATTAATCAGCGTGTTACTTACCATTACTTTTAAGAGCCAGGTGTGGTCTGACTTTGGCAGATTGCTATTTCAATGGCACAGTGAGGAATGGCGCAAATTTGTGTTGATGTAGAACAATGTTTTTTTTGCTTGGTATTTTGGATATAATTGATTTTAAAGTACAAAGCATCCAACCGGCATGTGCTATGGATTTATGCACTGTCCATGTGTGTGTAATAAGTGTGGGGTGTATACGCCTGTGTTGACATTTCACTACCAAGTTAGCAATGAACGTCTGCCTGTTGATATCTGTCTTGGTTGTTTTCAGTCATTGGGGCACCTGTGTTTTCCAGAGATATATTAGCAATATGCCAGAATTTACCTAAACAAACCCCAATTTCAGACCACCACGCCTAATGGCGTAAATATATTTGCCAGCACCATTACATTTATTTAAAACACACAGGTGCAAGGCATAAGAATAGACTGTTGGTGGGGTTTAAGAAGATATGAGTATCAGGGTGTAAGATATGGTCCAATAGGTTCTTAAACATTTGACTTATGGGACACCAATCTCTTAGCCGTATGAAGAATATGTGTCAAATTAAGAGAGATTGGAATTGTGTTTAATTGTAGAAGTTTTAACCCATAAATCTATTATAGCAAATTAATGTCCAAACCAGAGTTCACATTTAAAAAGTTTGTATTTGTTTTTGTGTAGTCCAGAGGTTGACATTAGAAATTGTCAATAGTCAGTTCGGAATAAAGTCTTATGTTGATGTTTTATATAGATGTCATTATAATTTATTTTCAAATGCAGAGGACAAAATTGTCTTTCCAACAAGTTGTCCATGACATGTTGTTGTCCTTAGCCTATAATCTCCCTCTAAATCCCACATATTACACTGTTTACTGAGTGAGTGCATTGACAAGTCTCCTCTCATTTGTTCATGCACTTCCCTCCAGCCATCTCAATAGATCTGCATCAAACCAGGGCTTCAGTCAATACCGCGATGTGATCTAAATACCTCAGTAAACAGATACCACAGTGTCCTAAACACTTCGATTTCAGCATCGGTTTAAAGTTTTCATTAAGCCCTTGTAGGTTTAGAAAAAAATATATTTAAAGAAAAACAAAAGTACAAATAAATTATGTTACTGTGGTTTAATAAAAGCTGGTTGTTTTTAGTAAAGTTGATGTGTTCTTTTCAATGCAATGTGTTGTCAGTGAGATTTTGAATGACTGAGCCAGAAAAATACATCTATTTTTCAAAACAGTAATTATGGTGTGGTAATATGCCTCTTGTGTTGTCATGCTCTGACAGTATTTGGCAATGGATAATCTAAAAGCGCAGATATGTGCACATAATCAGCAGGCTGTGATCCTGACCATGTATTGGAAATGAGAAAAAGCCAGTTTTGTGGCGATGTGTCCTCATAGCATACAAGAAATGCACTGTAAACATGAAGTGATCAAAAACTGCTTTCTACAGATAAAAACAGTTCACAAATGATGTTATGTTGAGAGGAAGTGAAGAAACACGTACAAACCTATTATTTTACAGTCAAAAGTATAAAGTATTGTAAAAATGATAAATGTACAGTAGTTAGTGATTTTTTTTTTTCTTCTTTAAACTCAAAAAGAATCGCAAACATGGGATACAGCTACAGATGTTTTGGCATTAAGAGTAGCCATGATAGGTTGTTTACTGAGCTGTTGTTATTGCCTGCTATGGTGAATAATCATAAATAATAAGGTCATTTCACCTGAGAGGGCTTAATTTTAGATTAATTAAATATTGCATTAAGTAGTAATTATGGTATACTCTGGTGACTGCCAGCAGCCCCCTCTGACCTTTTTCAAAACATAAACATTGGAGGGATAACTGGACAGAAAGCCAAATCTTTGTCCACTAGAGTTTGAGAATTCAAATAGACTTTTAAAAAGAGTCTCATTTGGCATTACAATTGCTATCCTAATCCAAGCATTCTTATAGTCTGGTGCTTTGTCAGGCAATAAGATGTGCATCAGGAAAGCAAAAGTTATGCTGCTTGGAGTTTCTTCTATGAGGGTCTTCCATGACCGAAGCATCTCAGCCTAAAAAGTGCCAAACAATTCCAAATAAATGTTTCTGTATGGACAAAAGTATTAGAACACACCTTCTAATCATTTAATTTAAGTGTATAGTTCCATCGCCACAGGTGGGGGGGGTTCCCCATGCCCATCCAGGAGAGAACGTCTCGGGCGCTGGGCAGATACATCCAGGACAGTGCCCCAATCTATCGCTGGGCACACACTCACACATGCACACTCTATATTGGGCAATTTGGAGAATTCGATTGACTTGATCCATGTTTTTGGACTGTGGGAGGAAACTGGAGAACCCAGAGGAAACCCACGCGGACACGGAGAGAACATGGAAACTCCACCCAGATTGGGATTCGAACCGGGAATCCCTAGCGCTGAGAGGCGAACGTGCTAACCACTAAGCCACCTTGCCGCCCCCTTTTTTGGAACATGTAGAAAATATTTTTCATGTTTTTATTATTTGTATATATGCCGTTTATGGCTCACATGTAGATAGCAGTGATTTATGTTCAACATATATGGACCACATATGTTTTAAAACATGACCGTCATATCATTGTTTTCTCATAAGAGCCTTTGGCTTTTATGCGGCTTATATCTCAGCCAAAAGTATTTAACATCTGTATGTTCTATTAAATAGTATCATTATTTGCAAAATTATTACAGTTAAAAATTCTAAAACAAAATTGTGTGCTTATTTCTTACTACTTAAATGATTCATGTGACTGAATAAAAGTACAACTTGGTGTTGCTATCTATAAAGATTGGCACAAACTTTTCTTTTTCTTTTTAAAAAAGAATAAGTCTTTCATGAGCTCTTTTTGGTTAAGCTCCTAAGTTGTTTAGACATCTCTTGTGTAGAAGCAACACTTAATAAGGTTTATTTTGTTTGCACATTGTTATAAATTGCATTTGGTCATATTGCCAGGAAAAGGTTCTTTACTTTTTGAAGACAAAATGCCTCCATGCACATTATGTTGTTTTTGACAGCTTGCAGCTTTACACTGTACTGTACTGTCATACTTGACACATTCATTCATATCTTTTTTTCAAAATGAAGATTCCCCCCCCTTCCAACATTGCAGATAGAAATTATGATATTTAGTGGGCATCATATTCCATGGCTATACTGTATGTGTAAATATTCTTTAGTCTTCTGTTTGGGATTAAAATGAAATGTTTAGGATCATTTTCCTGCTTCATGATAAAAAAAAGTGTTGTATTGCATTACGAAGCAAAATGCTATATAGAATCATTTTACTGGTGGTTTTAGACTTTTGGCCTCGACTTCAGGAGTGCCATGTACATCCACTTAAGTAAGTTATATGTCTGCTGCTGACAGATAATTCCCAAGTGCTCGGTTTTTACTGAGGTTTGCTTCCGTTGGTTGATAGAGCCTTATAGTGGTCCAGTCCTGTAATTATATAGCAGCCAGAAAACTGCTCTTCATAAATGTCTCACTCGCTGTGCAACCACAGAGCTGCTTATCTAACTTACTTTGATAAGCACATGATGCCAACCTCCTGCAATTATCTTGTGGGAATTCACATTTGCCTGTGACCTACAAAGAATGCACTGTGAATTTGCCAAATGACAGAACTTTGTTTTCTGTGCTTAAAAATTCTGATGCTTTCTGGACCATCAAAAATATCAAAAATACCTGAAAACTGAATAGAATTCTGATGCAGCTATTAACAATTTGTTAACGGTGATAAAAGTAGCATAGTAGTAAGCATATCTGCCTCTCAGCATGAGTTCGAATTCTGGCGGAGATTCAAAGTTCTTTTTATGCCAGCATAGGTTTTTCTCTTGTTTCCTCCCACAGTCTAAAAACATGTATTAAATGTTAATTGGCTGCTAAAAATTGCCCCTATTTAGTGTGTATGTGTCTGAGTAAACTGTGCCCAGCAATAGATAGGCGGCCTGACCCGATTTGAATCTACCAAGCATCTGAGACATTCTCCCTTGGATGGGCATCGGGAACCATTCACCCCCACGACTTTAATAAAGGATTATGCGAAAGATAATAAGATAAGATGAATCTGATAACACACCCATCATGGGGCAGTTCTGCTTTGTGACACCAGCAGTCATGACATTTTTAAATCAGCATGTACACTAGCAATGTTTACTCACTTACATCTTTTTGGACTGTGGAAAGACACCACAGTTCCCAGAGAAAACCAAGAAGATTCAGAGAGAACATAATAAATGTATAAAAACCTAAAAAAAATCAAAATCAAACCCAAAAACCTCTTGCTCTGAGGCAACAAAGTTAACAACCGAGTGACTGTGTGCCACTGTTTAGCTGACAGAGGATGAAAATGTGGTCTTCTGGTGTTGTAGTCCATAATAATTGTGCGGAGTGATTAGCTCTGGTACCATAACCTTTCTATCCGTTCAAATCAGTCTGGTCATTCTTTGCTGAATTTATTCATCAGTGTGGCATTTTCACACAGCTGCTGCGTGATAAATGTTTTGCCTTTGTTGTACCATTCTGAAACAGTTGTGCAATAAAATCCAAGGAATACAAATATGCAAACCAGCTATGAGCAACAGTTAAAATGACTAAGAACAGTAACTAAATCTACATGATTTTTTGCATTGCATTGCTGCCGTATTATAATCTAGTTTTATTATTTTGTATATTAGTTAGTTTTAAAGTGTTCCTATTAAAGTGTGGCTTATGCTTGTGACTTTTTTTTTGCATGTACACCAGAACTACATAAATACTGTGTAAGCTACATGTAGTATAAGCTTAGTATTGATATAAATCTAGTTAGTTTATTAAGTTAACATGGTAAGCTTACTCATCATGGCACAAAATTTTAGCTTTGTTACAACACTGACATCTGTAAATGAATTTTCCCCAACAAAGTACTGCCAAAGTACTTTATCGACTACCATTGTTGTTTCTAACACAACCTATTCCGAATTGTTTTTTACCTAGAATGCAAAGTTGCCCAAGGGCTGATGCACTTATCAGCAGCTGAAGCATGGTTGCAACAATCAATTGGGGTAATAATGTAAAGGGTTGGTGCTTTAACTTGGCATTTTGTAGCTGTAATTGTTGTGTCAAACTATGTAATATGAAGATGCTACTATTAAAATTGTCAGTCATTAAAGTTGCTCTAGCATATTCAACACGAAGAATTAAACCACGATGTGGCACCTCAGAGTTGTTACGCAATGCGTAACAACTTTGACCAAACAGTTAACCTTAAACTAAGGAATAACAATTAGAAATCTAGCAAAAATATCACTGGATATGGTTTACAGGATCATAGGCTAATATTTTAGAAATATCACATATTTGATGGTTAATGTAAACTACATTACAGACAATACATAATTTTTCTGACATCTGTCACATCAGATCATCCTTTCGCATTGGTAATGATGTAAACTGCATAATATCTATTTCATATTTTCTTTCGGAACCTCATATTTTCTTTGGAATCTTAAACCTTAAAATTTAAATGAGACCAGACCCAGACATCAGTCTGATCTCATGTAAATGTTAAAAACATAGATTAAATACTGTAAAATTTTATGTGTTGTGGTGGTAATTTGTATAATGAAGTAATATTCAGCAGTGCAGCAAACGTCTCTGGCTCAAATATCATTGTGATATGTTTGTGTATCCTTTTTGTCCTCAGCTTAGTTTTTACAATTGCATTGCCTCATTTATATGTTTCTTTCTTGCTCTTTTGTTAGTAGTTTTAAGATTGAATAACTCCGTATCATTAGTGGTTAGGTTATAGCTAAGTTAGAGTTAAAGTTAAAGGTGGAGTTTAAACAATTCCACGGATTGTGTCTTTAAATAAGTCTAATGTAGTAAATATGAGTCTTACTCTCATTATACATACGTACATATTTTCATATTTCTAAAATATTCTGCTGTATATTCTTCTTTAAAAAAAATCTATTGTTTTAGATTAGATTGGATTCAACTTTATTGTCATTGTGCAGAATACAAGTACAGAACCGATGAAATGCAGCTAGCTTCTAACCAGAAGTGCAAATACAGTATTATTTACTTAAAATGCAAGTAATGTGATTATGAAAATAAATATGTAATATATACAGAATGAATGTGATGTAAATGGGCATCATGACTGACCTTGTATTCTGACTCCAACCATTAGGTTGGGAAACTTGTAAGTTGCTTTGGATAAAAGCGTCTGATAAATGATGTAATGTAATGAATCAGAATAAATGCCATATATAGAGAGAGGAATTATAAAATGTAATGAGTGCAGCAAATATAGCAAAATGTTGCTATATTAACAAATATGAACTTATTTAAATGCTATCATGCTATATTTGAAAAACCTTGATGTACATTCAAATCAAACATTTTTCTTTAGACTTGGTCATTAAAAATTCTCAGTGGTTGCTAAGGGACCTTGTCACATGATGATTTTCAGCCTGGGAGGAACAAAGCAAAGATATGCTCACTCAGAGTCATGTTCGGCCACCAAATACTCTTTTTAAACCACTTTTGATGCAGTATCATGCAGTTAAGTGCTACAATGGAACCTTGCTTTGCAAATGTATTTCTAATTTCGACTCCAACTAAGAATTTATGCATTAGTGGCTTATCATTTAATTTTCCCAAAAATTACAAATTTTTTTTTTAATAATGACGATAAATAATATTTGAATATTAATAATATATGCTCAGTATATGCTCAACATGATTCTCAAGACATATTTCCCACTGGGATTTTTATCCCATGTCCTGGATTCTTTCAGTTAGATGTGTTATGTTGGTATGTAAAGGTCTGCAATCATGCCACAGATTACATTAAGATCTTGGCTTTGACCTGGCTGTTCAAAGAAATGTTGCCTTTAATTGATGTCATTCTAGGTGAACCTCCATCCCAGATTTTAAATCTTTTGGTGACTAGAACTCAAATACAGTATATTTTTAGTTCATGTTAATGAAATGAATCCCCACAACATGTTTCTGCCACTATCCTGCTTCACTTCACTGAAATGGAGCACTGGTTGATGGGAAATATTAGATTTGCTTACCACACAGTGTTTTTAAGGATTCATTTTCAAGCTTCATTTTAGTCCCACCTAACCAGAAAACCTACATTTTTATGCTACTCTGATCTGTTCTACTATTTCCTGACTTGGTGTGAGTAATATGACCCTCACATTCAGTGATCAGGAGATTTTCAGAACAAGTGCATTTATATTCACATCTACATGCAGCAGAGCAGGTGACCATTTAATTACACACAAGTGGACCTTGCTCAGCTAATTATGTCGTATCTGAAATACATAAATATTGCCTCACTCCTCATATGACAACCATTGGAAAAAAACTGACAGCTTGCCAGTCCATCATAGTGATGACACACATAAACACATGCAGACCTGGGGCAACATTGTTTCACCAACTTACCTATTATCATTTCTGTGGAGTGTGGAAGGAAATCGGAGCTCATAAAGGAAACCCATACTGACATAATGAGAACATGCAAAAACTCCAGACCACATACAGACCACAAGGACCTTGTCTATCTTACCCTGGAGTCAAATCCAGGACCGTCTTGTTGTAATGTGATAGTACTCCACAACATTGCCTTCCACATAAACCATTCAAGCTATTTTGTTAGGTCATTTTCAAAACAGAAATACAAGTGTAAAACCTTGTTTCAACAGAAAGCAAAGTGATGTTTTCCATAAGCGAGTTTGCTTGCTTGCCTGTGGCTGTGTTGCTAGCAAGCTCTTTTAATTTGCATGAAAGGTTGTTATGGATCAATGTTAAAGAGGTTCTACCATGGTTGTGCTTTTCTGTTATTTTAGCTGGAAGTCTAGCTGGATCCTAATTTTGTTAGGCTTTTTTTCTGTGGGATTTGTCTCATGCAAAACTTGTTTCTCTCAACATAAACTTGTTTTCGCCTGGCTTGCAGCTTAACCTTTATGAGCCCCATCCATTTCACCTTCCATGATTTTACATGGTGTGTAGATTTTATTTTATGTTTAGTTAAAACCAGCTTAAGAGAAAATTATAGTGTTTCCACCAAAATAATTGCAGAGAGCTATTGGTTTCAAGCTTTTTTTTTATTACCACCCTTATATTAGCTTCATCTGTTTGGTAAAAAGTTAGCAAACGCCATTTCACCCACTTCCCGTTATCCGATTAAGCTGAAACTTTGCACGTTTCATTTATCGTCGATGAATCAATTTTAAAAAATCAATGAATTAACTAATTAGTGGTAAAATGTTTTCTATGGATAAATTGCCCATTTTCTACTAAATTTTACTTCACAAGCAGAAATAATTTAGGTAATAAGTAAGTTAACACAATTTATTTTTTATTTATTTTATTTTATTTTTATTATTATTTTTTTTTTAAAGTATATATTACTTGTTAATCTTTGCTCTTACTCTGACAAAAAGCTTTTGTAAATAATGTCCTTTTTCAGGAATATGTAGTATAATGACCCAAGTTGTAAAAAATTCTCAACAATTTGAAAATGCTTGTATTTTAGACCTGTGCAATCAGTAAACAATCAAGAAGTTTTCAAATTAAAATAAAATAAGGAAAGATACTGCAAACTAATGTGCATTGTTGATACACTGTTACTCAACATTTGATATAAAAATAGAAAATAATCAAATACTAATTGAGGCATGTGCAAAGGTTACACTCTGTTTCAGATCTCGGATCCTAATTAACTTGTTAGACCTTGATTGACTAATTAAGACTAATTATGCAGACCCGGAATTGTCAACTCATGATTATTTCAAAGCATAGTCATTTATCTTCAAACCTTGTGCTATCAATCAGCAGCCATGAGCTTTCAAAAACATGTCTACAAACACAAAAAACAAACTCAGTTACCTCGTCCCTTTTACAAAATTATTTTAAAAAATATATATCTAAATTCTAATGTGGCCTTTGCAAAGGTTTACTATATCAATACTCAGTAACACCTCTGTTCAATTTTATTCATTATTTATTTACAGTTGTAACCTACTTTTTAATCATAAAAAGCCTTTATTTTTAATGTATAGGTTTTCTTGCATAAACCTTATTTACTGACTCGACATTTTGTTTAATGACTTTTAAAAACTGTATATGTTGGAATTTTCAGTTTTATTCTTATATAATCATCAATAAAAGTGCACTACCGCATCATTACAGCACTGTACTTGGTTGTTTTGTCTTGCAGATCTCATGTTCTTCTAAATTGCCATTTATTAATAACATCTTATAATAGCCATATTTTGGCTTGTGACATCAATAACATTTTTAAATTGATAATTATAAGAGCTGTTGGTTGCTGAGCATTAGCATAAGGTTGTTTTTCTTAAGTTAGATAAATAATTAAGATTAAAAAAGAGTAGATAAGCTGACAGCCTAACCGTAATCCGTTACATTCGATGTATTGTTAAAAAGGTGACCTGAAAGCCAGCTCAAACCAAAAAGAATTGTTAAATGATTTAGAGAGATTAAGTATCGTTTTCTAAAATTAAGACTGAATGATCCACAGCTGTCTACATAAAGTGGTTTGGGTGTCTTAACACAGGGGGTGTAACAAAGTTACAGCATGACAGGAGACAAGCATAAAACACAGAACGGAACTCTGTGATTAAAAGACTATTATCCAGATCATTAAGGGTTCTGGCCTCAGTTATACTATTTTGTAGCTGTTTGACTCTTGAGCAAATGCTCTTAAGTGTTAGATTGTGGATACTTAAAGGACAAACAAAGCATTGGCACTTGAATATTACACCTTTAGGGAGTATTAATGACATCCCAGTGCATTTCTTTTTTCCTTTGCATTTATATATTAATATATATATATATATATATATATATATATATATATATATATATATATATATATATATATATATATTTTTTTTTTTTTTTTTTTTTTTTTTTTTTTTTTTTAACTGAATCAAACATGGTTAAGATGTTGGTTTAAAGCTGTAAATGTAAAACATGTTTTCTCCAGACTGTTCAACTGTCCACCATTTGTTTGAGCTTTTTTTTTTTTTTTTAATGTTGTCTTGTTTCAGTATTATTTAGAGTGAAATTGAAATTTAAATAGGCAATATAAAACACTATTTGTAACTATACAAGTCTCCATGTTGCATCTATGATTATTATGTTAACAAAAGTCAATTGTCTGCAAAATCGGCAGGTGGATTGTGTAAATAAAATGAGCATTTGTGCTGCCAGGACTTGTAAATTCCTCCCCTACCAGGCACGGCTATTATTGGCCATGCATTGCACAGCAGGCTGTCATAATGACCCTACACTCTCCAGTGCCATCAACTGAAGTGCCTGCAAAAGCCAGCATTACCCACCCCACATGTTCACTTTCAGACATTTCAAATTGGACGCATTGTCCAGGGCTGAATGTCGTTTTTTTGTTTAGTGATGGCTTGCCAGAGTGTACTTTAGATAACCCATGGTTTTTCTTTGCTTTCATTATAAAAGCAACATTGAATTTATATTGATCTCAATAGCATTTTAGCCTTTGTAGCATCATCAGCAGGTGTAATATATGATTTTTTGTCCCGGTCCTTCCACTTTTGACCATGTTTTAATGTATAAAGTTTTTATACTCAAAACTTTTACATATACTGAATGTAATCATGGCTATTGATTAATCACAGGCTTCCAAATATAAGTAAACAGAATGTCTTGAAAATAGTAAGGTTTTTTTTCCCCCTTTGTTTTGAAAATGTTTCAGAGGACAAGATTTTAAAAATGGATGCTCATTGACACATATTCTCAAAAATGGGAAAGTATTTATCTCTCTAATATCTAAATATCTAAAATATCTATATAAATATAGACATAATTTATCTGTCAGCATAACACTGGCCCAACACTGGCCGTAAAAAATAAGAAATTGAAGGCAATACTTTTTAGATAGGAAAATTTATTGACCAAGTCAGAGCCCTGACCCGAATAAAATACTCCTTGGCAGGATTTTAAAAAATCAGTACATGGCTCTACACCCCAACATTTGACTTAAACATATGCAATTCTAAAATCAATATTGCAGTGTGTGGTGCTGGTAGCAATTTTGTAGAGTTCCACAGAATTTAATATTCTCCGTCTTGTCTCTATAAACCGAGCAATGTCTGCCCCTCTTCCATCACACTAGCATTCAAAAGTTTAAAGACAAACATAAGTATCCTCAGGGACAGACTTTTCTTTCAGAGCTGCTTTCATGTAGCATCATAGGTAAGCCTAAAGGAAGCTCAGCTTAGCTAAGGTTGGGTAGTTCCATGGTTATGGTGATCTATACAGAAGAAAGAAATGCCATTCCTTTCCCCAGCAAAGCCAATTCTGTCTCCCTGAATTTTATTTCCACTGCCAAATGCATTTGACACTCTTGGTTTTATGATTTTGTAACAAGAGGACAAATTTTATAAAGCTAAATATGTTCACATGTTCATTTCTTTTATTGTGCATTTTATAGATTACATGGCAGGATTAAAGGGCAATCCACTGCACTATTTGGATGACTATTGGATGACCACTGCACTATCATGTTTTCTGTAGTGCTTCGGTGCTCCTATTTATCCTCTTCCTGTTTAGATTTAGACTTTAACTACTTGACTTAGTTGAATTTCTGGATCACATGGTTTTTTAACTCTGTTTTACTGCTAATCAGATTTCTGAGGGGTCTGCTTTATTTATTGTAGGATGATTTTAGAAACCAGTGCTGTGGACTGTTATGGTCAAATATCCACTCTATTATTTATTGAGGTTATCCATCAGCCAATGAGACGGGAAATGTTCTGTGTGTGGATTATTTTATTAAATATTAGTAAAAGTGTTGTTAATAATTAATGGAGGCTCTATTTCTGACTAATTAAATTTTAATTGGTGAGGAGTTTCAATGTGAAATCTCACAGATTTTCATGACAGCCTCTATTTATTCACCTTGGGCCGACTATAATAACAAGCTAATCTTATATGGTCCTCGACAATGATGAAGTCGAAGAATGTGTAATGCAAAAACCATGTAATGCAAAAGCATTTCTTTTGATCTAAAAGATCCTGTACTGCCTGCTGCCAACATGGGGCTGCCTCCTGCTCCTCCAGAGCCAAATGGGGACCCTCGAGACAGTGAATTATTTCTTTCCTCAGCCATCATGTGGACTGGTGGCCTGTGGGGCCAGGAGAAGTGGCTGAAGTGAAAGGAAAAGACATTTATGTTACTTGGCAGACCTGAGACTTTGGCTTTGGGGTAGCACCTGGACTTTTGGGAGGATTATTTGGCATCTTATCCAGCTTTTCGGTATGTGGTCTGAATAGCCTATTCAGCTAATATTCACAAGCAAGATATCACATAGTGCCAAATAATGTCTGTAATTATAATAAACAGCATTTGCCAAATAATCTTTGAGGGAAAAAACATCATTGCTTTACTTGCCTATTCGAGGTCAATAAAGGGTGTACTGGGAGTGTCAGGGGTTAATAAATAATAATTAGTTGTTAGTGATTGTGATTGTTAGAAAAACATGAAATTCTGAACATTGAAATCTTAATTACTTCTGCAGACAAAGCTACCAATGATAACTTGCAAATGATGCTTTTCATAGTTATGCTTACAATCACTTCTTCATTAAAATAAAATCTGTCCTTTTTTAAGCTTATTTAGTATCTTAACATTAAGGTAGCAAACCGCTGGGGGCAATTTGGTATCTTCATTGTTTCAATATCAGTATGTCTTTGGAAGGTGGGAGGAAAGTAGAGGGAAACCCACTCAGGTGGAGGGAGAACATACTGACTCCACACAGAAAGAACATTTGTTTGCCCCAAAATTTGCTAAAGTTTGGTTACTATGTATTGACTGAGGTGTTAATTGTTGGCATGTCTACAGATTAACTTACATAAGTGGTACAATTTAGCTATTCCTTCCCCTTTAAAAAAATACAGATTAAAAAAATTTTTTTAATTAAATTAAATTAAATTAGCGGCACGGTGGCTTAGTGGTCAGCATGTTGGCTTCTAAGGACTAGGGATTCCTGGCTCGAATCCCAATCTGGATGGAGTTTCCATGTTCTCCCTGTGCCCATGTGGGTTTCCTCCGGGTTCTCCGGGTTCCTCCCACAGTCCAAAAACATGGATTAAGATTAATTGAATTCTCCAAATTACCACATATAGAGTTTCTGTGTGATTGAGTGTGTGCCCAGTGATAGATTGACACTCTTTCCTGGGTGTATCTGACCAGCGCCCAAAACGTTCTCCTCTGGATGGGCATGGGGAACTCCCCCGCGACCCTAGTAGAGGATAAAGCGGAAGATAATGGATGGATGGATGAATTAAATTAATAAAATATTTGAAGATTTTTTTAAATGTTGCTACAAAGATTGTGTGTTATTGTTCACATCCAGTATGTATTCAGATATTTGCTTCAACAATTCCTTATATAGTTAAGACTTCTAAAAGCCAAGACCTTCAAGTGGGTTAGGTCATGTTCTTTCAGCTAGTTTTAGACCTTTTGGGTTCCATCTGTTTGTGTCAGGAAATGTTGTTATTGCTGTAGGATTGTGGGTGTTTATCATTCACCTAATGGATAACCATCATTCTTTCTTTGACATGCTGCCTGGGTATGTTGAACTCAAGCGTGATGAGAATATCCATTTACTTGTTCGCTATTGTGTTGGAAAATGAAGGCACACTGTATGCATACAGAATTTACATTTTAGCACCGTAAGGTTGACATTATAATGAAATTAACAGTGTTCGGCTGTGCAAATGTATTTAGGCAACTGAAAAAATGGATCTGACCAGCACTTTTACAAGAACATTAGCAGGCCTTTATATTTAAGTATATGCAACTTATTTGCTTTAACCCATTTGACTGAGCAACGGTATCACTCTAGTATTAATATTAAAAACTGTTGACATTTTGCACAACTGTATTCTAATTGCAGGAAACCTGAGAGTCTAAATACAGCACTGTGTGAATATCCTGGGCAGACATATTGAAAACCTTTTAAAGATAATATATGCATGAAAGGATTTGAGATGCTTTTATATGTGTCTTGTTGAAATCAGTAAAACTCTTTCAATTTAAGCAATTTATATTCACTCACCATCCACTTTATTAGGTACACCTTCTTGTTTCCACTTGTACATTTTATCAGTTCCAATTACCATGAATGAATAATTTCTCCACTCGTAGGCTAAAGTGCATCTATTGCTCTACATACTTCCTTAGTTTTTTTTACTCTGTATTCTAATAAACAGAACCACCACAGAATAAGTTTGATTTGGATGGTGGCTGATTCTCAGCAGCGCAGTGTTGAGGTTGTCTTAATGTGGGATGTGCTATTATTAGTGGATCAGACACAGCAGTGCTGCTGAAGTTTTTGAACACTGTGCACGCCATTAGACACAGCTGCATTATTGCTATTTCTTGGTGTAAAGTCAAAGACAGTGGTTAAACTACTGTTATAAAACGGGTAGTTCCAATCCTAAAATCTGATTGGCTGAGCTGAAAGAGGTGTAACTACACTTTGTTGTGCCTAATAACACCTTGTTGCCGCAATTTATTCACTATAATGCACGCTCTTTCTTTGTAAAGTTTATCATCCTCTTATTCTTCAATAGTGCTCACAGAACACTGCCTACAGGTTGTTATTTGCAGTTTTTTGGGGAGATTTAAAAAAACATCCAGTGCAACTGCATCACACTCTAACAACCACAATTACAGTAGTGTTGCACATGGTGTTGCAATGCTTGCGTACAGCTGCTCGGTCATAAAAAGCCATGCCACAAAGTTCCTAATACAATGTTATTTGTGATATTCATTTCAGAGAAGGTTTAAAATTATTTAGTCAGCACAGCATTAGAGACTGTGATGCTCAATGACCCCATTCTATAACGTTATGTGATCTTCAAAACTGTGATAAAGTTGCTGTTTTAATAATACCACTCTGAGTTAATCAGTACATATCTAAGAGAGAAAAAGAAATAACAAACCGATTTTTTTGGGATGGTGGTTGTTACATATTGCAAATTGTTACATATTACTCCTGAATTCTCAAATTTTGGTTAAAATGTTTTCATGTTTTTTTATTATTATTATTATTTAATACATTTGAATAAAACACTACAATTCAATTATATATTGAGTGTCAAATACCTTACTAAAAGATTAATTCATAAATGT
Source organism: Corydoras sp. C115 (assembly GCA_019802505.1). NCBI lineage: Eukaryota > Metazoa > Chordata > Actinopteri > Siluriformes > Callichthyidae > Corydoras > Corydoras sp. C115. The sequence continues at coordinate 753,129 of JAFMOC010000003.1, forward strand.
GTTTATTTATAACAAAACTATCATTATTATAAATATATTATTATGTGAATGTTGATTGCTAAACAACAGGATACCGGCTTAGTGCTCATAAGGAAATCATGGGCTCGTTGTTTATATTAATCTGTATTACCATTAATGTTGCATAATTTAAAATAATGTTGTACCACATCTGCATATTTAACGCATTGATACAATTGTGAAGCGGTCAAAGGTGTATATTATAGTCAATATTGTAATGGCTGGACAAACGGCTAAGCCAAAGGACTGGAACTACCTGTATTATAAAAGTGTTTAGCCAGCAGCAAACCATTTCCTACTGGTAATTATGTATGGGATTTACTGGAAATCACTGAGTGACCAGTCTCTTCTGGTTAAATTTAACACTTAGAAAAAACAGGCAAAATCGGTTGGACAGTACCAAGGACCTGCAATTTGAACTGTATTTCAATAATAATAAATTCTATATTGTTGGACGCAGCTTGACTTTCTTTGCACTAATCAGATTTATGTGACGTGTAAGTCAAGAGCAGAAAAACTTCCTTTGAGAATGAGACTGACATTGTACCAGGAATAAACTTATTCAGCTTCAGTAACAAAGAGTCCAAGGAAATTATTGTTAACTTTGAAATAGCGGGAAGTATTTATAGATTAGTGAATGGAAAGTGCTACTTTAGCAAAGCAGATATTACAGCCTGAATTCAAAAGATAAAAACAATGGAATAAAATTAAACTTGCTGAAATGAGAAAATCAGTTTGCCAGCAAAGTAATTAAATATTTGGGCCATTTTATAGCAGCCTCTTTATATTGATGTGGAAGTATAAATAATTGTTCTTTGCTGGGTGAACTAAAAAATTCAGCGTGCTTCATTATATTTACTCTCCTCTATCTCTTGCTTACTAATTTGTATTCAGTGGATGAGGGGATGTATGTGTATGTTATTTTTGCACTCACCCTTTTATTAAGTAATCAAAGATTACATCAAACATTTAACTGTTAAGTCAATGTTAATTTGCATGTTAATATGATGGGATGACTTTAGTTGATATCCCTGTTCTCTGACAGATTGACAAACTTTGATATGCTTGAAATGAATAGATTTCAAAGCAACTGTTTTGATTTTAGAAGCCTCATTACGAAACTAATACGAACTTTTGTCTAAATGCACAAATCCCATGTTAGTCAAAGCTTACTCGAGAATAATACATTTGTGATGAAGAAGAAACGTGAATTGAAAGAGAAATATAAAAGCACATTAACCTTGACTCTGAGATATGAAGTCAAGTTTTTCAAAGAGCTGCTGCAAAGATTATAATCATAGCATTTCAAATCCTACTAAATCCATTTTCAATTTGTTAAAAATTATTAGTATTTTCCTCTACACATACTATACTGGTTTTCCGAAATGAACTTACATTTAATTGTTTTAATAAAACACATTTTTGATTTGAACATTAATAATTTTGATGCATTATTTGAATGTAAATCAAAGCATCTGACAAATAACTGCCTCGACCGTGGCAGCACATGTTCCTTCTTGTGATGAAATTTCAAATGTCAGTTCATTTTGGGACACCCTTTATATTTTGTGTAGTGTAGCATAGTTCCTGATTTGAACTTCACATTTAGTGCTTTTTTCTACAGATTTTGAATATTATTCTTACTAACTACATCTTACTTGCTACAATGTATTGTTTAACAAAATAATTTAATTCCTCATTTAACAATTAAATGAATAAAATTACAAGCATTTGATTAAGAACCCTTGTTAACTTAATCATTCAGTCAAATTTTAATCCACTTCCCCTGAGCAGGGATGCAGTGAGTCATAAAGCCTGTCGCATTGCTTAAAGGATAAAAGTTTGAAAAACACCACTGACCGGTCACCAGCCCAGAGGAAGGCACGCATATTGAAAAATCTATTTAAACCTGAAAATTTTGCAATACCAACTCACATACTAATGTTATTTTTGGATTGTGTGAGAGAAACTATGAAAACATGGGTACTCTTGTGCTGTAAGACTATAATAGCACTAATCACTTTGATACCACCCTGCCCCACACCTATTTATTTACGTAATTATCTAATCAGCCAATCATATGCGGACATTGCAATGCATAGAATCTTGCAAGTTCAGTTATTTTAAATTCTAATGTTGGCATGCTTGTTGATGCCAAAATGTCTGATTTGTATTTATGAAACTGTCAATATTCACTGGGACTTTAAAACACGCCTGTGTTTAGAGTTTAATCAAGACTGAAATAATAAAGAACAACATTTCTAATTGTAGTTCTGCAGAAACACCTTGATTGGGGAATAACCCAATGGCAGCATGGTTTCACAGCAGTCACAGTAACTTCAATAACTACTTTGTACACTTGGCGTCTCAGATTTCAAAACTTTTTGGGCAGTTTAAAATGGAAATCCTAAAAAGGAAGATTTAGTCCTATAGTATATTTGAAGTTCTTTTGTTGTCTCACTAATGTTGAGTGACCTCATTCCCTACTTTAACAGAGTGAGAATGAATTAGGAACCAGAGACAGGATTTCTCACTCACAGTAGCAGGCTTTATTTACACAGACGGTATTTAAAATACATTAAAAAAACAGGTGTTGGTGGATGAATCTCACCGAACATTCTGCTCTTATAATTCCATACCCCCAGCATGAGATGTTTCAACTTCTAAAAACTACACACTTTCATCAGGTGCATTGTTACCTCTAAATTTTTAGACGGCATGAGCACATGGACCATATTATGTTGAGATCCTTGAATTTTATAAACCTCATATTACCATATAATGCCAAGTATATTAATAGAAAAACAAACAAATTGTTAATAGTCAATAAATAGATGAATAGACAGATGAACCATATAAGTAGATGAAGCTGCCACTGATGAAGTGAGTATGTGTTCTTAATTTCTCAAGAATCGAATTAAGGACAATAATAAGAAAACTTCTAATATGTATGTTGTAAAGCTGAAACTAATCAGCTTTAATGATTAGAAGTGTTTGCTCCCATGTCATCCTGTAAGATCTACCACTAAGAAAAATTATCATAAGGAAAATGGGCCAATGACATCACTGTCTCAACTTTGAAACATTAATTAACATTAATGGTTTACAGTGCAATGGTACAATCCATTATCTTCAATCAACTGAAAATGACAAGTTATTATTTATTTCCCCTTTAAACATTTGTTTAGTGAGATGACAAATTAACCCCATTCTACTGGATGCCAGTTTTCTTATATTTATTTTTGCATATTTTCTTCCGTTACTGGTTAAATTTGTGAACAGGATTTCTCAATAATAGAACATATTTGTTTATTAGTTGCCAGGTATTGTAGGCTCAATATTTTTTTTACCATAACTGATGCTAGGAAATGTGGCTGATAGTAAGCTAACATAAATTTATCACAGTATTATTGGTCTATATAATTGTCTCATTTCAATCCTTGTTTTGTTTCATTAGTAGAGATTTTAAGGTAGAAGGAAATGTGTTTTTCATACATCATCTGCAAGACTTCGTAAATGATCCTTGGTGATGATAATTGTTAGCCAGATCATGTTCTGTATGTTTTACATTCAAACACCAAGTCCTGACCAATTCTATTTTCCCAAAAACACCCATCTAATGCTATTTGAAAGGTGCTGGCCCATTTATAATTCATTAAGGCCAAAAGAGGCTTTTAAAAGGTTTTAAAATGGTTTCTACATAGTAGATTGTCAACATGGTCTAAGTATTATTGCCATGGTAATCCCAATGGTTATGTTATATGCTTGATTTTATCTGTCCTGACTCAGTGATGGTGTCAGTAAAAAAAATCCAGGCATTTTTTTTTTTTAAAAGCTACATTCAATGCTTTTTCCCAGGGCCAAATAGACCCTTCATAAAAGCATATCTTGACTTCTAAAGCAAAGCCACAGTTCTCTATGTCGATAATGAATTTCTACACACTACAGCTCTTAAATAACAGTCATTTCAGTATCGCAGTCTCACTTTCTGCTCCTACAGTTTCTCCTTTTTCCATCGTTTTCAATTGGTGAAGTGCCAAGCCAAATGTGTCTGTATAAGGACCGCCAGCTCATGTAATATATCCTATTTAAGGGTTTTGATAGTGTGTGTGGGTGCACCTCATGTTCATGCTGAAAGACTTTGGAGCTGGATCAATACCTTTCATTTGGACTTCTTAATGTGCTTCGGTGAATCCTACTAATCCTTGGAGTGTCATAATTATTCGTCATGAAAAGATCTGAATTCGACTGGCCATTTTCTTTAAGTATTCTATTACAAAAACGAGAGCAGCCAGTGGTTACATCACCTTTAAAGGGGCTGGCATTTGTGTTTCTGCTAGTCTTAATGCTACCCTTTACCTTTCCAAATGTCTCCTTGTGTCACAAAGGTATTCTGTCACTTATAAAACAGTTACCTTCTAAAATATCTGGATGCTGGGGTCTGTCGACTCTCAACCACTCAGCTACATTCTGTTATATTTCTTTGTTGAAATGCTAAGGGAAAACAGGAAACCCTGTTTTTGCTATGTTCAGAAATGTCACCACTTTTGAACTACTGTGCAGAGCTCCTGTGATCCAAGGTTCTCTCCATATGTCTGAAAACTCAGAGTGACATTTGCATTAAGCTCCAAGCTCTGCCATCACGTATGCAGCCATCAGTTTCATCTCACTGTTTTTCCGGCCCTAATTGCATTACACATGATGATGTGAATGAATAATTACATTGCGTTGTAGCAAATATTACTGAAGAAGACTCATCCGGTGTGCTTTCTTTTGTGAAGATGAGAAAAAGATGTTAATAATATATGTTGTTCGAGAGAATTATGGTACCTTAAAGAAGATATTTTAAGTATAGTTTGGTGTGTTATATATTATTTAGGGCTGTAATATGTCACTTTATGCAGTATTGCAGTACCATGGAGTAGCAGGTAGACCGGATGATATGTTTTAAAGTTTATGTATGTTGTTTAGCTGGTAAGATAACAGCTGTGATGTCATTTTTAAAGTGTTATGCCGTAAACTTAAACAGTGTTGGTTGAGGCATCTGTACTTTATCCTGAGTTGCTTGAACTGTTTAATAAAATAATCTTACTAAGTCACTCTGCTGGTTAGCACATTCATCTCTCAGCACTAGGGATTCCCGGTTCGAATCCCAATCTGGATTGAGTTTCCATATTCTCCCCATGTCTGCGGGGGTTTCCTCCAGTTCTCCGGTTTCCTCCCACAGTCCAAAAACATGGATCAAGTCAATTGAATTCTCCAAATTGCCCCATATAGAGTGTGTTTGTGTTTGTGTGTGTGTGTGAGTGAGTGTGTGTCCAGCGATGGATTGGCGCCCTGTCCTGGGTGTATCTGCCCAGCGCCCGAAATGTTCTCCCCTAGATTGGCATGGGGAACCCACAGTCCAAAAACATGGATCGAGCTCAATTGCATTCTCCAAATTGCCCCATTATAGAGAGAGTGTGTGTGGGTGTGTGTGGGTGTGTTTGTGTGTGTGTGTGTGTGTGTGTGTGTGTGTGTGTGTGTGTGTGTGTGTGTGTGTGTGTGTCTGGGTCTGTGTGAGTGAGTGTGTACCCAGCATGGGCATGGGGAACCCCCCCGCGACCCTAGTGGAGGATAAAGCAGAAGATAATGGATGAATGGAAATTATAAATATAAGGATCTGTTTGTAATTTACTTCAATAATACAGCAACATGCTTGTGTGTGTTTCTGTGTGTGTCTGTATGTCTGAGTGTCCCTTTTGTGTGTGTGTGTGTGTGTGTGTGTGTGTGTGTGTATGTGTGTGTAAAATGTAAATTTGTGTCGTGTCTTAAACCTCTTTCTCATAATTAATTCACAATAATACACATCCGTGTATTACACACACACACTCGTGCCTTATTACTTTATTGTTTTATTATTAAGTCATGGTTGAACACATGCTCAGGCTTGGTTGAAAATGGAGATCAGAAAATCAGGTCAGCAAAGAGGATATGCACATGCATGTTGTCAATGTGATAACACCCTGCATTTAGAAGTGATCAGTAAAGATTAAATAAATATGAGCTTCTAAATGAGGGAGGTTGCTAAAAAAGTGTGTGAAAGATGATAACAGAATTGGTGGTTGTGTTTGTGATTGTTTGTGTGTTCAAAGCTGAAAAGCATATTAATTTACTGTTTTTGGCAAATAAAGCCAGTTTAAATCCTGCCTGTTGTCAGTCTTCACTTTATAAATATGTTATGGTTAGTGCTAAAACCCAAGTATATAGACATGAAGTCATTGTTGGGGTGTCTTCTCCAGACATTAGTCAGTATGCTATGGTATTAGACCTTGCTAGCACATTTTGTATGGCTTCTGGAGCAGTGGTACCAGGCACTGCTGAATATGTAGACTGCAGATCGGCAGGTGCTGTGGGGTCTTGACCAGTCACATGGGTGCTGACAGTGCTGCAAAGATTTTGGGATGACTAAAAAATCAATCAATTGCGCGGATTTTGCTATTGTAGTCAGATAAAGCCCAGTTGGCAGCGCAAAAATTACCAGCTGCCAACATGATGGCATACCTAGACCTCCAGCCGGTGATCCTGAAAAGCATCAACCGGACCTCTGAAAGGAACCAAAGGTAGTTCAGTGAAAACTTTGGCCTTTGTCTAATTATTTCAACACCGCTGGGACAGGTTTGTAGCCTGGGCAACTTGCTTGTGTTACAGAAAACTGGGGCATTTCCAAGACCATTCCGTTATGGAGATTGGATTGTATGTCCATATTGCTAATACTTCAATCTTATACCTAAAAGCATGGTTTACAAGTGCGCTAAATCCTGGGCTGTTTTTGTGACTTCTCTTATTTACAGTTTATGGTGTACTATGAGCTTCCACTGCCTATTCTCCTTTTTAATTGATTTATTTAAACAAAACCTAAGCCATAGATGTAAAAAAAATTGGGAAGCAGGAAATTCCAATAGCAGAAATGAAATTCAGTATGCTTTTAATTTGAGAGCACTGGGGGAAATTGCACAAGATAATTTGTTTCAAGCTTCAAAACAGCAAGCTGTCTGTACAATGGGGTGCTCAGCAAAGTGTTCATTACTGCCCATGTCAAGCTCCAAATTATTTCCTAAGTGACGGGGAGCATTCAGTAGCTCATGGTGGGAGTGGGAGAGAAAAATGTAATCCCTTTCTTTGTACTTTAGATATATAGAAAGGTTTGTGTTTTAATAAACTTTTACAGGCTATGTCAACTTTTCAATTGTTTTTTATAAACTATTAATACCACTTTCTATGAATCTTGGTATCCATAATGCACAATTAAAATTTAAAAAATAAAAATTAAAAATTTGGTCATTTAGCAGACGCTTTTATCCAAAGCGACTTACAAGGTGAGCACAGGGTTAATCACAACATCCCTGGAGCAATGAGGGTTAAGGGTCTTGCTCAAGGACCCACACTGGTAACTTCAGTGGACCTGGGATTTGAACCCCCAACCTTCAGATTGATAGCCCAACACCCTAACCACTGAGCTAACCCGCCCCAATTAACACATTCAAACACAAATGTCTAAAAATTCTATATAATTTGGTATAATAATGCATTATGGCTTAGTGGTTAGCACGTTCACCTCTCAGCGCTAGGGATTCCCAGTTCGAATCCCAATCTGGGTGGAGTTTCCATGTTCTCCCCGTGTCCGCATAGGTTTCCTCTGGTTTCTCCGGTTTCCTCCCACAGTCCAAAAACATGGATCAAGTCAATTGAGTTCTCCAAATCTCCATATAGAGTGAGTGTGTGCCCAGTTATAGATTGGCGCCCTGTCCTGGGTGTATCTGCCCAGCGCCCAAGACGTTCTCCCCTGAATGGGTATGGGGAACCCCCCCGCGACCCTAATAGAGGATAAAGCGGAAGATAATGGATGGATGGATAATGCATTATGTCAGTTATAAAGCCATATATCATATTGTTATAGCATTTTATGACTGATTATTAATATCTATATACATTAACTGTGGCTTTCGACTACCTAATAAAGCTTTAGCAATGGACTTATAATGCATTATGAATACCGGAGTCATAGAAACTGTTACCGAATACTGTAGTGTTGAGGCTACTTATAAACAATTTATATTATAAGACACAAAATATTACAAATATTTTAAATGAATCACCTTAAATTTCAGTTCATTGGGGTTCCATTGCATTTCCCTTCTTGTGGAAAAAGACAGTAAGGAAATCAGTGTGTGATGAAGTCTAACACTTGTTGCGTTTGATTTTGTTGAGTCTGTGATGGTATTAGAAGGCTATTACTCTAGAGGAATGAAGAGAAAGCTCCGGCATCTCTCTTTTCCACTCTCTTTACCCCCCCCTTTTCTCTCTTGTTCCCTCTATCTCTCTCGTTCTCTCTTTTCTCTCTCTCTCTCTCTCTCTCTCTCATTCTTGACTCTCTCTCTCTTTTTCTCTCTATGACAGATGGAAAAAACTAATAGCATAATTAAGTAGCCTGTACGACGGTTCCTGTTTACCATGTCGTTGCTAAGCAGTGACATCAACCAATCCTTCCTTCTTTCCCTCTAATCCCGTTCCCTCCCTCCCTCTCTCTCGTTTTCCCTGTCTCCTCCTCTGTCTCTCTCCACTTATTCAAGTGGCTGGTGTACGGGCAGCCTCGGTGCATTTTGTAGTGCTTTGAGCAGAGCTCAGAGGCTTACAGCTTGCAGACCTACAGCTCCGTCTGGCTTCACCTAGTCACAGACGCTCACTTTCCTCACACATTTTTATGCACATACAGCACTCGTCTCTCCGGGCTTGCAGTCTGTTTTTCCTTTCTTTTCCTTTTTTTTCTTTTTGTTTTGTCTTTCTTCAAGGAAAAAACGCCAGGGGTTATACTTTGAGGTTGAGCATGTTTTGAGCTACTTTAGGGATAGTAAGGCTGAACTTTTTTTCTTGCTTTCTCTTGCTTTCATTTGATTCATTTACTGTACTTCAAACTCGCCCCACCTGCTGGGGGGCATCGCCCGTACGGCCGCATGCATGACACAGCGCCGAGGCGAAAAGCCAACCATCAGCATCCAGGAGCACATGGCCATTGACGTGTGCCCGGGCCCAATCCAGCCCATCAAGCAGATCTCTGACTATTTTCCCCGCTATCCGCGGGGTCTTCCTCCTACAGTGGCCCCGGCCCTGAGGCGCACCGGCTCCCTCGTTTCGTCCTCCTCTTCCACTTCCTCTACCGCTGTTGGTGCCTCTTCCACAACTCGAACAGGCCAAGAAAAGGACACCGATAATGACCTGGACCAAGCCTTCGGTGCTGCTTCCGCATCTGGCTCCAGCTCTGCCTCCACCTCCGCTTCTGCCCTGCCTCTGCCCAACAGGAAGGAGGAAGAACCTGACATGGAGGGTTACGATTCGGATGACTCCAGTGAGTAGTGCTCAATTGATTTCTCGTTCCTGTTTGTTTTGTTATTAATGTTTTTTAGTTATGGCAAGTATGCTTGTCTGAAAATTTGCCTTCCAGCAAAGTGTAGTGATCAACATGTTGTGATACAGAAAAGTTATCAGTTAAAAGTTGTCATCTTCTACAGAGGATGAACTTCTAATGAGTGTACTTTGACCTAGCCTTTCTTTTCCACTATATTATCGCAATTATGAATTCTACTTAAGACCGTTTTAAATAAGATAAAGTAGAAAATTTGTTTTCATTGAGTAAAAAAATGTAAACTTTAAATTTCGACTACACGTCACACATAAACTCACCAACCACTTTATTATATACACCCCTTTGTTTTTACATTCAATGTCCATTTTATCTGTTCCACTTATGATATTGAAGGACTTTATTAGATCATTAGTCTCTAATGATTCACATAAATGCAATGACATTGACTTGATGTTTTTTTAAACACAATGTCCACTCATTAGAAAATATAGATCATCTTTATCTTGATGATGTAAAACCATGCTAAGAATCATCCACCACTCAAATCATATGTGCACTGTGGTGGTGCAGTGGGAGTCCTGATGGTTAAGAACTAACAAAAAATTAGATATAGCTGACCTAGAGTCTGTAATTGTAGAACTGCAAGTTGTATCTATATGGTAGGTAGAGCTGACAACATAGACAATGAGTGTGGAAACAAGGAGGTGAAAAACTGAAGTGACTAGTGAGTGTAGATTTTAGTGCTATAAGTTTAGAACTAAGTATCCATCTTCCAATAATGTTTTATAGGCCACATTAGTGTTGCACAATATATTGTGTCAACATCATTGTTGTGGCACATGTTACGTTGCACAATAGTTAATAGCAGTGGGATATTGGGTTCATTATTTTAGGGTCAGCAGGATGCATTATTTCCATAATTCCTATCATTGACTTCAGCCTTATCTGTATATTATATGAATACAATGGTGTCATGGTGAGTCAACCAGTGTATTTAAGTAGGCTACCTAATTTTATTGTTTTAATTTCTGTGCAATTAAGCATTAAATTAAGAAAGAAAGGATGGTTTAACATATTCTTTTTTGATACAGAATAATAATCACATTTTAAGAGGATAGATTTGCACAATATTACAAAAACACCAGTGCGCATTAAACGTTAAAAATTTGTATTATTATTTTTTTTATACTATATCATATTTTAGAAGCTCATCACACATCATAATTAAATAGACATTCACTGTCATTTTGATATTGACTAATGAATTGGGTGATACTGTGAGAGTTCAGATACATATGAGAATATATACTATGTAGAAATATATATTATTATACATTATTTTTGTCTTTTGCACCAGTAACATAACAGTCGTTTCAGTTGTTATTTTGTTATTGTGGTCTATCTATTTGCTGTCTCTTGTTTTCTCTTTACTCTCACAGTACTAATGCTTTACACTGGGTTACTGCTCTCAAAGGTACATTCTACCCTTTTCTTCCCCTTCCCCTAGCAGGTTCAATGACTGCCAGTTTTCCAGTGAGGGCAATTTGCATTGAACCTTGTACAGTATAGTGCTGTTGTCTCTAGCTTTTTTGTATAAAACCCCTTTGTTTTGACAATGGCTCGGTTTTTCCCTTTGTGCTTTTACTTTGCAAAGACAACTGTTGCAGTGCCTTTTGTCCCCATGTACGACATCACAGTTCTGCCTGCTCGATTTCTCTCCTCCGGCTTATAAACCATACGTTCCCAACACGCAGTGGCCATCCTTATTTTTAATTAGCCTGGATGAGTCACACTCCCAGCAGCACTTGAACAGCAGAGCCTCTCCCTGTGTAGTAGAAATTGAAATAGGGGGTAAACTGTCATATATGCTGCTGCACAGAAAAGTGTTATACTGGCACTGTTGTGAGTCTGTTTAGAAGAGTGGGTCTATCCGCCACACGGTGCCACATTCTAATCTATTTGAGATTACTCATTTAGCTTGTGGCCAGAAGTCACAGGAGAACAGAATAACTAAGGGAGGTGTTTTTCTGGGTATCAGATGCTCTGTGAAGAACTGTTATGTAACACTCCTGGTCTTACGCACAAAGTGCATGTTTAGTGCGGAAACTACAACTGTAGTTTCGGCCCCTTGCTGATAAATCATATTTGTCATATTTGAATCACAATGATTTTTTTAGTTCAGATTCTGAGTAGTTTAATTGGGCGTTGATTTGAATTTGCAAACATTTGATGTATGAGGATGATGGAATGATGTGTCCAAATTACACATATTAATGTGCTTTAATAACAATGGTCATAAAATGAGGAATATGTGTTCTGTGTGTTATATTATCCTTAATAGGATGTTAATGGAAAGCAGGATTTCAGATCTATTTTACAACACAATGTAATCTTTAGATTTATGTTGAACGATTGGATTTTATATCAGTTTTGCTATGTGATAGTATTTTTTTGGACTTTTTTATCAGTAATACAATTCGATAGTGTTACACATTAGGTTTTACATCATTATCACCATATAGCAGCATTATACTGCAGGCTTTTATATCAGTATCATGTGGCAGCATTATACAATAACATTTCAATGTAAACCTTGGTTTCACTATGTAACTGTATAATACAGTAGACTTTTACAGCAGTACCACTATATATCATTGCTTTTACAGCAGTATCACTATGTGGCAGCATTGTATGACAGGTTGTAACATCAGAAGACTTATGTGGCAGAGGTTTATACTGGGCTTTAACCAAATAAAATGTAACAACTTTATTAAGCAGGCTTCTACTGATAGTAAGTAATAAATATCACAATGTAACAGTTTTACCGTTGGCATTAACACTATTATTACAATGTAAAAGTTTTATAAACTGGCTCTTATTACAGTATCACTATGTAACAGTGTTCAAGTACACAAGTAGAGCTTTTCATATGTGTGTCACTATGTGGCAGCATTTCAAAACAGATATTTACAACAATGTGTCTCTGTATGAACTACATAAAACCTACTTTTATGTATTACCTTAATATTACACTGTTACTCAGCAGCCATATAGAGTAGGTCCTTATATCGGTATCACTGTGTCAGCATGTCAGCAGGCTTTTACATCTCATTTTAGTGTAACAGCATTGTACAACAGGTGATTCGTTCAATATCTCCATGTAACATATGTTCTACTGTAGGCAGTTACAGTGGAAACAGTATATAACAGTTATACTACAGGGCTATTTATTTGTATCACTATAGAACAGTGCTGCACTACAGGCTTTTATTCAGCATCACTATGTAACAGCATTACAAATCAGGTTCAACATCAGTAATGTAGTGTAACAGTGTTACACTGTACTACAGAGTTTAATGTATCAGTGCATTACATGATTTTTTACAGATATTTACTTTAGTATTATTATGGTACAATTATTCAGCAACTTTAACATAGTATATGCAACAATGTTACAGACCTTTACATCTGTATTAGTATATAAAAGTGTTACTTTAGGCTTTTACCTTAGCAACATGTTTAACATCAGTATGGACATGCAACAATGTAAAACACCAGACTTATACATCAGTATCTAACAGCGTTATACTACAGGATTTATCTTCAGCGTTACTCTATAACAGCATTATAGAGTAACGCTTTCACAGCAGTATTATTATATAACATTGTTATTTAATAGGATTTACCTTTTTTTGCCAATCCATAATGTGTAGACACACCTATACAACAACATTTGTAAGCATCTGCTAAATTACTAAATGTGAATTTTCAAGGTAGAGAGGTGTTCACAATCTTGTACAATGAAATTAAAAGAGGGTTCGTTAAAACTTATAAAAGAAAGGCCACACAAGATACTGAATGATACAGGCGGTCCTGGATTTAAGGAGGGGAATTTTTTTAAAGATATATTAAAACCCACAACTGTGTCGTATAAGTGGCTACTGTAGTCTAACTCAAAACTGATTAGACACAATGGAGAGGTCACTAAGCTATCCAGAGAAGACATACAGGTAATTGGATGAAACCGAATCTTCAATAGTAACTCATATATAGTATCCTTCCTTGATAGTTGGGGTCAGAACACAGGGTTCACAATACCTCACCCTGATTCAATGAGGGTTAAGGGTGTTGTTTAAGGGGCCACTTTTACTGCTTTGATGGACTTTATACCCCCAATCTTCAAATTCCTAATTCATAACCCTAATCAGCCAGGTCCTTTAGGCTGCTTAATATTATTAACTACTTAATATTATTTTATTACTAATTATCAGATTTATCTGTGACATTAAAATGATAGTTTCTTGCCCTAAAAACCGAATGGAAACAGTGATGTAAAATCTAGTTTAAAGTTGCATTAAATGTAATGTGATGTATAATGAAGGGGTGAGAGTTCTCTCCTCCTAATGTGTCACAGTGCTGACAAAGTGTTGTAGTTTGAGGATTCACATGCCTTAAAGCAAGCAAAAATGAACATTCTTCCCCCTGGTTGGTGATTATAATGTGATTGAAGCAAGCTCCCTGAGTGGATATTGACCATGACTAGATAGTGGAGAAACAAAGTATATACTAATAATAAGTATATAAATTATGACTACAAAACACACAGTACCCACGCTAAAATAAACAGTCTGGATCCAAATCAACCCACAGTTGAGCCTAAGACTGCAGAGATGGATGCTGCAACAGATGGATTTTAATGAAACTTCCTTCCAAACATTTGGCACTCGGCATCATTTCTAATAACAAAACATTTATTTACTCTGGGCTTCAGAAGAGTACTGCCATTTCATGTCTGAATAGAAATCTAATTTACATGCTGTTTATTTATTTATTTTTTATTTTTTAAAAAGACAGATTAAATTATATGAACAGAGGAGAGATTGAGAAATCTGCAAATTGGTGATTGATTAACCAATGAGTGGTTTGGCCAGTAGATGAGTAGGGAGTACTGTATTGACATGGATGTAAAAGGGTAAACTGTATTACACAGTGTACTTGGACTGATCATATATGCTTGCTGTTACCATGATTCTTTTGCTTAGGGTTATATTCCATCCATCTTAGACGAGTCAAAGAAACCATTTCCTCAGTGATATACATCCACTTGGGAGATGCTATGATTCCATACATCAGTATACATCACTATACAAGACAATACATCAGTTGTCTTGTATAGGAAAATTGTGATACTGCTGATTCTTTCATTTTCATACCATGAACTCTCATAAGCTGACACTAATTCACACTGAGGTGAGATTGATTATTGCATTTACTCTGTATTCTTCAACCCCAATAGAGTAACAGTTTAGGAAGCCATCCACAACAACCCAATACTTTATATGAGCTAAAATGTACAAAAATCCTTCTGTATCAATATGTTGTTTTTGAGAAACAAAATGACATACAGTCCTTACTAGCCACCTTATTATTTAATCTGCTAAAACAAAAGAGACATGTTTAGTTTATGATCTTAGTAGTTCAGGACCTCTGTGCTTTATAGTGAAACTAAAATAAATCTCACGTTTTAATATTTTTACCCTTTATCATACTTTTTTTTCTCAGGCTTCCATTTGCAGGCTACATTTCATCCATTACCCCAGGTATAATATCATTTTCATGTACTATGACTGGATTTATTATAGAGACACAATTTTATAAGGCTGTACTGTTGCTGGTGAGTGACCATAAAGAGGCTTTCTAATACAAGATAGAAGCTTAAAGGAGATTTGAACGGAGATTCTGTGTCTGTTTTAAATGTGGCCCATTTAGAAAATGTTATGTAAGAGAAATCAAGCTTAGGATGTTTTTTTACCCCAGATTTAAAGGATTAACTGACTCTTAAATTCATCTTAATTCATCTGGTTCCTCCTTAACTTGTTGACTAAAAAATGACTAAATGTAAATGGAGATGTCTGACTTATTTTATGGTAGCATCAACGTTTATCCATTAGTCTGAAACTTTTATAATGGTTTCTACATTAAGAGAACAGAGTTAACTGAATTCAACCAGGACTGCAAGAAAGAAAAAAGACCTAAGAGAGGTGGTTATCATCTAAAGTGTATAAGTCCTCAAGTGGCTGCTTCTTTTAATTATATAAGCCAGGTTTGAGGCAAAGCAAAAATTTTAAACATGTAATTAAAAAAGTGTAAATGTTTAATCAAGAAAAGAGCAGTGACATTAAAAAGTGTAAAGAATGTATAGTGTAGAGAAAGGATACTGAAAAAAAAATTCTACAGCATAGTCCTTTGTTTATTTAAAAGTGGCTGCTGTACTCATATCAGATGTCTTGTGCTGATAACTTTTTTTATCTGAAAAGGAAAAATAGAATTGGGTGCATTATTATCATTAGCTATTAGCTGAATATTAAATATCCTGGAGCATCAGTATATTCTACAATAGATCATGCAAACTAAAAAAAGCAAAATACTGTGCTGAATAATACAAATAACATAGTATTCATCTTATTTGTGAAACAGACGGTAGATATTAGTAGTTAGAGCTTCGGATTGTTTGTTCTGTCTCTTTAAACGTGCAGCCTGTAATCAGCTCAGCAAGAGATGACAGGGAGGAATACAATCTTTAAAAAGTATGATTTATTTAACTGAAAATTTACCAGAAACTAGTAATTTCAAAATTTGAAAATCAATGTCAAGCAGTCTAGAAGGTTTTAGAACATTTACCTTGTAATGTACAAATAATAATTTTGAGATTTAACCTATAGTTTTATTTTATTTTTATTTAAGTAATTCTAAAATCTCACATTCAATAATAAATAAAAGAATAATACAATAATAAATTGTACACTTTGGAAAAAAGATTGCTGTTTGTATATTTATTTATTAATTTCTCACAAGTACCTACACATACACCATGTTTTTAATAAATGGCATCATATTGGTGCGTGAAAGTGTGAAACCTTCCAGTGTAGCCTTTTCAGATCAGCTTTTTGTCAATTTGGATTGTAATTGAAGTGGAAAAGTGCAACACAAATCCCCTGCCTAGCCCAATCAAATTGTATCGTATCACAGGTTCATTAATTAAGAGCTTATCCTGTGCAACACCAAGGGCCGTCTCTGATCTACCAAAGCTCCCTGGGTCTCCCTCTAATCTACATTTCACTTTTATAGCACACAAGCATTCTTAATCTTAAGATTTTTTTACAGATGCTTTATGGGAATTCATGTCATTTTGATTTATTGATATCCCGGTTATGCAGAATGAGGTGTCAGTTAAAGAAACTAAATTACCATGAGATTAAATGAGATTAGCACACAAAGATTTAAAGCAGAAGAATTTTAAAACTGTATTTTAGCATTAAATATACTACATCATGTCTATATAGTTGTACCACGTTATTGTGTGCGTACCAAATAATGTATGCCAAACATTAAAACATTGAAAACATTAAACCACTGGGGATCATGCATTGCATATAGAGCACAGTCAGTTGAATCTGAGCTTTTATTTTTTTTTTTTATTGGCTTTTTTTTTATCAGATACCTGTGTTGTATTCTTATGTTCAGTCTTCTCTGGACACTGACAGATGGAAGTCAATGTCCAGTGTGTGCAACAGGATTACATGCAGAGTCTGGTTGAAAATCTAGACGATATGCTCTAACAAGTCTAAACCTTAATCCAGAGGCAAAGCTTTGTAGTCTGCACTCCTTCCACAGTAAATCTATTTCTGATATTTATCTAAATGATTCTCAATCACACTACAAACTAGAACCAAAAAGCACAGACTCTACAGCACAAAGCTAAAATCACTGGCATTAATCAGATGAATGTATCCTTAATAGCCTCATTATACTTTGATCTTCTATTTAGTATCATTTTATATATATATACTGAATTACATTACTACTTTGGCCTTAATAACGTTCTCATATATCTTTGTTTGATTTAAGATTTTGTATTAGACTAAAATCCTAATCTGGGTGGAGTTTTGATGTTCTTATTTAGTTTGTGTTAAAATATAATGGGTTAACATAGATTAAACATAGATTAAATCATCATATCTATTCGTACACTCTTTTCTTGCTGAAATGAGCAGTTATGATGTGTGAACAGAAGTACTTCACTGCGTTCTATGGTTAAAGACTGGTAATATTTTTCCACCTGTTTCAGTTGTTTTTTTCCTGTTTTTCAATATATACCTTTAATTATCTTTGGTTATTTTACTCACCTGTTGTTTTACCCTCCCCATATCATCCACTTCCTATTTACGTTCCTCTACTTCACTCATCTTTAGGTGTTTTGCTTGTTTTGTGTTTAATTCTTGCATGTCTACTTTCAGTGAGTAATCCCTTTTTTCTCTAAAACATCTTTATTGTTACATTCATAGTCGTCACACCCTACCGACTGCCAGTCGGAGGCGTACCATGAAAATTTGTAGCAGACCGTGCAATTAAAACAGTAAGAGACTCATTTTCAATGACAGTTGAAACTAAAATATTAATCATATTCTCCTTCTGTTTTGAATTTGACTTTCAGGTAGAGCGTACACTGTCCTTTCTGTGAGGAGCTAATATATGCTCTCTGGGTCTGAGGCTTTCTTCTTGCAATTTACAGTAACATGCAAGTAGGGAAATGGTACAGGGAGCTGTCCATGGTACCTTTTTTGGTCTGTAGTGGAATAGACTTCAACACCACTATGACCTTTTTATGATAAGAATATTTATAAAATGAAATAATCACTGAAATTAGTAGTAATAATTACAGCTGACAGATGTATCATCAAGTGGATGATAGGGTGGTATAGCGGGTAACACTTTTAACCTCACAGCATGCACGTCATTGGCTTAATTCCCTTAAGAAAGATCTGGGTCCTTTCTATACAATGTCGCAATGTTCATATTTTCATGTATGTTGAACAGGCAAGTTGAGGATGTTTTGGCCCATAGATGTAAATGTGTGTAGAAATGTTATACTGGTGACCTGCCCACGCTTTCCAAATTGAATGCTAGGATAGGCTCCAAAGCACGTAACATTTGAAAAATGAATAAATGTTTATTCATCAATTACACATGTCACAATATTTGACATGTTTACAGATTACTACAGGCAGGCAAAAGAAACCAAGGTAGTCCCAGGTGTAGTAGGAGAGGGGATGCACGGGGATTTCCTGAAAGTGACTCAGAGCCTTCTGTGGAATCCTATTAAGCATCTTTCTGCAGGCTGTCAGCAGATAATGAAAGGAACTGGCCACATTCTCTCAGTGTTATTGGCTGCAAGACTCTGGTGGGTCAGACCAGCATCTGATAAAAACATGGCATTTAAATCTTTCTGAGTGTCAGAGAATTTACTCGTGCCGTGCTAAGCAAAGAATGGAAACAAATGCCACTGTTTGGGTCTTCTGTCATTACTCTGGCTGGTTTTTATGATTACACACCAGGTGTCACGGTCATACATCTGGGTTCTCATCAGATCTTCAGCCATCTGTGAGCGCTGTTTATGCTGCATGGACTTATTTTCCCTTATTTATTTTAATTTATTTTATTGTGCCATTTTAATGAAGCCTATAAGCATATATCTCAAGACAAGAATAATAAAATAAACTTTAAGCTTTTCCCAACAGCTTTTTAGCACCTGAGGCTTTATGAATCAATTATCATCAATTAACAGAAAAATACTGGGAAAATTGTCATCAATTAACAGAAATTGTCATCAATTAACAGAAATTGTCATCAATTAACAGAAAAATATTGGGACACATACATATTACACCCACATGATATTTTATAACATATTCTAAGTTGGACCTTTTGTGAAATGCTAAAGCAGAAGTGTCTTATTTGGTACTTCAAAGGTGTTTCAATAAAAACACCAACTCCATAGTGGATCTTGAGGAATTGTGCTTCGGTAGTGTTTTTAGAAAAAGAAAATCACAATTTAATTTTTACTAAGAACCCTGACAGAAAAACACTAAACGCAAAAAACTAGCAACCCTTTTCAAAATTACATAAATAGGATAAATTAAAAATGATTTATGGCGGCACAGTGGCTTAGTGGTTAGCATGTTCACCTCTCAACACTAATGATTGCCGGTTCAAATCCCAATCTGGGTGGAGTTTCCATGTTCTCCGGTTTTCTCCCACACTCAAAAAACATGGATTAAGGTCAATTGAATTCTCCAAATTGCCCCATATAGAATGTGTTTGTGTGTGTGACTGTGTGAGGTCCTGGGTGTATCTGCCCAGTGCCCAAAAGTTTCTCCCCACAACCCTAGGAGGATAAAGTGGAAGATAATGGATGGATGGATGGATGGATGGATGAAAATGATTTAATTATAGTTATGTATATTATATAAAGTTATGTTAGTGGTATGATACCATCATCAAAAAAAAAAAAATAATAAAAAAAAAAAAATATATATATATATATATATATATATATATATATATATATATATATATATATATATATATATATATATATATATATATATATATATATATATATTTAATACATACTCTTTTGGTGTAGAAAAGAGGAATTAATAAGGTATGGAGAAAACCAGATAAACAACACTTTGCAATTATAGAACTATATAGTGCAACTATACTGTAAGTGGAACAGATAACTAATAAAATATAATAATATATTTAAACTATATTAATTAATAAAATATAATTAATAAAATATTAATAAAACTAATAATGAATGTAACAGCAAGAAGGTACATGTTATTAAGTGGCTGATGAGTAAACATAACCAAAACAAAAATATAACTGCATTTAAATGAAGAACTTTAGAGTTTTAAAGGAAAACATTAACCCATGATTCTGTCATGCCCTAAAAGCGTTCTAGAGCAGAATTTCCAAGGCATTCACAGTGCTTAACGCAGACATTCTGCACTTCCAATTCAATCCATGGATTAAGGTCATCCAAGAGAGGCTTTCTGTGTGGAAAAGCAGGGGTGGGCACACATTTTAGAGATGTGTTAAATGGCTCTGAGATTCGGTTTTGCAAAAACACACCACAAGTGATGTTTCACCATGCAGGAAATAAGTGAAATACTGTTACCTTAACATTTAAGGTTTATAAATAGATTTCACTTTCCTTTATTTGGTGAAAATTGAGACCTCTTTTAAGCAAGATTTATTTACTTTATCACATGTTTTTAAGTTTATGAAAGCCTGTTTCATTACAAAATATTTACATTATATTTTCTATTTCTTTTCTAATAATGTATTACATTTCACCTGTGTGTTCCATTGTGCTGTGCCATGACAAGTGTAATATTATTTCTGACCTCACCCTATTTTCGGACTATCATCCTCTCTGTATTCATGCCACTGTACCAGCTGGGTTATTAGTGATTAGGGATTCTTTTGAGCTTCCTGCACTAATCTGTTACTGTTTCAACCAATCGCATAGGAGGGTTTAACAGAGCATGGATGTACTACGGAGTAGGACTATGAGTACACAACCTCAAATGCAAAAAGCACACATTACTGAAATGTTTTAGTGACAAGTTAACAGTCAAAGAAAGTAATGTTAAGTAAAGTCATGCTACTTATGTCTTCGTAAGGTCATTTTATAGATTTAACAGTCAACAGCCTCTCATTTTTGGTTCACAGCTTCTTAGACAAAAATACAGAAAAACTAATTACAAAGAATTTGATGATTTCCATCTAAATGCAACAGTGTCATGATGAAACAAACATTGAGATAATTAAATTTTTTTATTTAAACATAGATGGACTTGGTTTACACATATGTTTTGTCATTTCGGTAATTTACAGACTGGAGGGTTAGTCCTCAGTGTAAGCATACTTCCAGAATTTATTACCTTGGATTTAGCCAATCTGAGATTCTGTTTTTAAACATTCAGAGCTTTTGCTTTAAAGGTTAAATGACTTGAAGATTTATGGCATTTTATAAAAAAGACAAAGTAAGTGACTTTTAATCAACTCCCATCTGTTTATGGTTGCTGCCATAATTAGAGGCAAAAAAAGTAATAAATCATTTATATGCTGTCATGACTGAATCCATAGACTTGTTAGAGGTATGGAAGAAAATGTAGGCAAGCAATTTTGCTCTAAGCATTAATAAGGAACTTAATGTCAAGTATAAGAGGCATTAGCTCTGACTTTGACATTCAAATCCATTTTTGGGTCTTAAACCTCATGAATGGCAGCCCAGATTGGGGATGTAATTTGACAGCTTCTTCTAGATACGACTTCTGCATTTGCCTTTACATTTAGTCATTTGGCAGACACTTATCCAAAGTGACTTATAAAGCAAGCACAGGGTTGATCACAGCATCCCTGGAGCAATGAGGGTTAAGGGCCTTGCTCAAACAACTACATGGGTAACTTCAATGGACCTGGGATTTGAACATAGAGACAAACACCTAAATATTTTGCCTTCCTTATTCAATCTATGGATGAAGATCATCTAAGGAAGTTGTTTGTGTGAAAAAAGAAGGGAGCAAACATTTTACAGCAGTAGTTTTTTATGTAAGAAATCACAACACTTACAGTGCACTTGGTAAGGCCAGGATGCCTTCCACTGGCCAAGTCCGTAGTCCCATTGGTGCAATTTCTCACTTTATTTGGTGTGAATTGCGCTATTTTTAAAGCCAATTTCCCCAAGGTGTTTGTTTAGTGCACAATTAGAACATGTTTTGCGATTTACCAAGGGCAAGGTTTTAGTTCTTCATGTGTCAGTTAATTGTTTAGAGGTGCTAATGTCACACTTTCAGTTTTATTTCCCAGAATACTTGTTAAAGCTTATCTTTTATTTATTTTTTATAAGTCTTTTATGTTTCCTTGCCAACTAAAGCATCATGTAATTTTCAACTTACACCCTTCCTGAATTTGTGTCATTGAACCAGATGGGATATTTGTGATTGGGGATTTAATTGAGCTGTATTCACTAATCTGTTTCTGCTCCAACTAATCCCACTAAATGTTTAACAAGGTTACCCTAGGTTGTCTATGAAAAAGAAACACATATGTAAAAAAAAATAAATCAAGTGAATTGAGATATAGATATGGTTAATATTAACTTTTATTTATGCCAGTGTGTCATGCACCCTCTGTGTATCAAAAGTTTTAATAAAAAATATTTTCATTAGAAAGTCTTAAAATTTGAAGTTATTCAAAGTTATTAACCAGCCTTATTTATGGTGCAAGAAAATTCTCAACCAGTAGTGTGTACACCTATCAATCTGAAGCCAGACCATCTTAAAATGATTAAAATGATTTAAAAAGTATGTCATTACTGTTTCCTCAGTCTAAAATTAAATATCTGCCAAAGAATCACATTTAACATATGTTCTTTCAGCTTAATACTTCAAAAATGTAATTTAGCTTCAAGCAGAATTATGTGTTATCATGTCATTACTAGGTCGAACTCTGATGTTTTTAATATGTTTGAAAGTACTGGAAGCACAATTAACACTCACTTCACACACATAATAGAGCCACATTTACAGAGAAACTGCAATCTGCTTGAGTTTACAGGCTTTTCTATTCTCAGCAGACTAATCGCAACTGGTGTCTAAAACTGTAAATCCCTTGTTATAACTTCAGCATCGTAACCGTTGCAAAACGAATTTTTGTTTCTGTTATTTTCATATCAAATTTATAAAATTATTTATTAAAAATATTAAAGCACATCATGTCTTTACTTTTAAATAGTACTAAAATTTAAAACTGTAAAAAAAATTAAATGCTTTGCTTTTTTTTTACCTAGATTATTGATTAAAGCATTGTAAATGATAATCAAATAATCAGGGTTTTGTTTGCCAGCTAAGTACGATCTGTAAAATGTGTATATGAGGAGTGATTGTGAATGCACTCATGTACCTTAACATTTATTCACTGATTCGTTTTCTAAGCCGCTTATCCTTATTAAGGTTGCAGAGAGTGCTTAGCATATACTGTGTGTCTGTGTCTGTGTGTGTGTGTGTGTGTGTGTGTGTGTGTGTGTGTGTGTGTGTGTATATATATATATATATATATATATATATATATATATATATATATATATATATATATATATATATATGATCATGGGGCATACACAGACATACACATACATGCACACATTCACCCCTAAAGGCAATACTGTTTACTGTGTGGTATACAGCATAGCTGCCAAGGGAAACGCACTCAAGCATGGGGAAATTATGCAAACTAAAACTTTATTTTAAAGGTTTTACTTGGGCGGCAAGGTGGCTTAGTGGTTAGCACGTTCGCCTCTCAGCACAAGGGATACCCGGTTCGAATCCCCATCTGGGTGGAGTTACCATGTTCTCCCCGTGTCCACGTGGGTTTCTTCCAGGTTCTCCGGTTTCCTCCCACAGTCCAAAAACATGGATCAAGTCAATTGAGTTCTCCAAATTGCCCCATATAGAGTGTGTTTGTGTGTGTGTGTGAGTGAGTGTGTGCCAAGCGATAGATGATGCCCTGTCCTGGGTGTATTTGCCCTGCACCCGAAACTTTCTCCCCTGGATGGGCATGGGGAACCCCCCTGCGACCCTAATATAGGATAAAGCGGAAGATAGATAATGGATGGATGGATGGATGGAAAGGTTTTACTTTATCAATTCTACTATTAAAAATATGTTAATAATAAAAGCAGTGTTAAAGCCTGCTTAAGTTATTTATAATATTTATTCTGTCAATTAATCCTGTGATTAAGTTAAAGAGTGCAGTCTGTCAGAAAAAAGCAGTCTGTCAGATTTTCTAGCATTCTTCCTCTAAATGCATGTAAGCAAACTGCAAAAAGACGAAAACCAAAGCAAATTTTGTTAAAAATTCTGTAAACAATATTACCTAATTGGGGCGGCACGGTGGCTTAGTGGTTAGCACGTTCGCCTCTCAGCGCTAGGGATTCCCGGTTCGAATCCCCATCTGTTCTCCCCGTGTCCGCGTGGGTTTCCTCCGGGTTCTCCGGTTTCCTCCCACAGTCCAAAAACATGGATCAAGTTAATTGAGTTCTCTAAATTGCCCCATATAGAGTGTGTTTGAGTGTGTGAGTGTGTACCCAGCGATGGATTGGCGCCCTGTCCTGGGTGTATCTGCCCAGCGCCCGAGATGTTCTCCCCTGGATGGGCATGGGGAACCCCACCGCGACCCTAATAGAGGATAAAGAGGGAGATAATGAATGAATGAATGAATGAATGAATGTTACTTAATTCTAAAGGTATTTGTATTTCTGTTAGGGATGGAGCCAAATACAAATCATTCCATATAATAAAAATGTGCACAAAATAGTTTGATTTCATTTATATCCAAATATTCTTTTTTAGTTTTATATTTTAGTTGAGTAATCAGCTCAAGTAGTGAATTATCAAAGGGCAACAAACACTTTTAAAAAGAGACGAAATGCACTTCCGTGCATTTGCATCAGTGAAATAAATAATGTTGGAGGTAAGCATCCTTTCAAACGCTGACAAATTTAGGTTTGAAGTGCATTTGAATTTTAGTCAACCTATAATTTTGGTGCAGACAGTATAATCATTAGCATAAGTGCTACATTATGGGCATCTGCACTTCTGACACAAGTGGAAAAATAATATGCTGTGGAAGTCTTTTATTTATAGTTTGTTACGCTGTAAATAAATAGTGTCCACCTAAGGTTGCCAGATAATAAAAAATATATATAAATTTGCTTGTCCCACACACCAAGACAGGGCATGATCATAAACTAACTATGTGAGGCATAAAAGTGAATTAAGCATATGAAACACCTCCTGGCAGATCTGGGTTTGGAAAGAGTAACCACAATTTTCTAACTTTAGCTCAAGAGCACATGTAAACCCATATTATATTGTATGATTTTTGATTTATTGATCATATGTGAGCATTCTAGTACAATTAAATAAATTATGTAAAATATAAAAGTAGGGGGCGGCATGGTGGCTTAGTGGTTAGCATGTTCGCCTCTCAGCGCTAGGGATTTCTGGTTCGAATCCCAATCTGGGTGGAGTTTCCATGTTCTCCCCGTGTCTGCGTGGGTTTCCTCCCACAGTCCAAAACATGGAACAAGTCAATTGAGTTCTCCAAATTGCCCCATATTGAGTGTCTATGCGTGCGTGTCTGTGTGAGTGAGTGTGTGCCCAGCGATAGATTGGCGCCCTGTCCTTGGTGTATCTGCCCAGCGCCTGAAACGTTCTCCCCTGGATGGGCATGGGGAACCCCCCCCCCCCTCCCAGAAGATAAAGCAGAAGATAATGAATGAATGAATGAATGAATGAATGAAATAAAAGTAGGGTGGCTTAGCACTTGCCTCTCAGTGCTGGGGATCCAAGTTAGAGTCCCATTCTCCCTGCATTCTTGTGGGTTTCCTCAGGGTTCTCCGGTTTCCTCCCACAGTCCAAAAACATGGATTCAAGGTGAATTGCATGCTCTAAATTGCCCCATATAGTGTGTGCTTGAGTGACTGTGCATATTTTTTTTTATGCCCAGCGATAGATTGGCACCCTGTCCTGGATGTATCTGCCCAGCGCCCGAAATTTTCTCCCTTGGATGGACATGGTCCGTGATCCTAGTAGAGGATTAAGCAGGAGACAATGAATGAATAAAAATTAATTAATTAATTAATGTAAAGATGTAGTGGGTTTCTGTTTGCTCCTAATAGACATGTATGAATGACATGAATTACATTTTGATAACAAGCACTGCAAATAGTTTAGGACAAATGTTAATATCTTTATTAACGGTACAAGGCAACACATGTAACACATGATTACACCACATTATTTGAACGTTATATCAGTTAATTCCTATTTTGTGAACAAATGTGCTTTTATACGTAATGGGGATCGAGGCTTGAATCCGCATCTGGGTGGAGTTTATATTTTCCAAGTGTCTGGGTTGATTTTTTTCTGGGTTCTCCAGTTTACTCCGGCAGTCCAAATTTAATTTACATTTACATTCGGTCATTTAGCAGACGCTTTTAACCATGCAGCCCTAATCACTGAGCTACCATGCCTTCCATGGGAATAAACACACCTATCTGTGTGAGTGAGTGTGTGCCCAGTGATAGCTTGGCACCCTGTCCTGGGTGTATCTGCGGGACTCTAGTAGAAGATTAAGCAGAAGATAATGAGATGAAGTTTTTTTTTTTTTGGTAAAAAAACAACCTTGCTCTCGTTCTCCTGAGCTCTCAGGTGATTATCTGAGATCAGGATCACCGAATGTTGTTTGTGAAGTTTATAATATGTTCGAAGGCAATTTGTCTTGAAGGCATTGCTCAGTGTTTTAAGGACACAACTAGTGGGTAGACAGTGATGATCGCCAAATCTACAAAATCATAAATACAGCCTTATCTTTACTGATAAACACATTCTAAACAGCAACCCAGCGTTCCTTATAAAGTTCTCATAGTAATATTGTTTGTATTTGCCTTCTGTGCCATTATTAAATTACAGTACTTAGTCTTGGTGTTTAGGTCGTTAGTTTCACACAGAAACCTAAAGTAAAGTCCAATCAGTGAATATATTAATGTCAATACACTATAATATATTTATCCTGGGTAGCAATGTGAATGAAAACACAGTTTATATTTTAAACCAAATGTTGGCCGGGTGCTGAAATAACAATAAATCTATGGCAGTGTAAGATAAAGTAATGGAACTAAAAAGCTTTTAAAACTGTAGTGAATCACCTGCAGTTATGTAAGTGGATGGAGTCCCACTTAAAGTCCCACTCAGAGCATACCTCCACTATGAATGACTAACCCTTACCTGGTCCAGTAGATCCTCTTTTTCTATCATATGCTCCTAATTAATACGAACATGCAAACCTCTGCACTTCAATGACATTAAAAAATGGAACAAGTCACTAGTTTCTGTTATGACTAGTATAACAGGATGTGAGTAAGATTTCTTTTTATTAGATTGTAGAAACAAATCATGAAAGTGTGCAATAAACGCCAGATTCTTACAATTACAAATCACTGCCCTCATTAAAGGAGGAGAAGTCAGATGGTAATGTAATTAAGAAATCCAACCAGTCACAATTTAGTTAAGAATAAAATGGAGTTGGAATTTTCTCTCGCCTTTTTAGTTTTTAAACTTTAGTTGCTTTGTCCTTCAAGCTAAAATAATTATTTCATGCCTTTGCCATTCACTGAGCCTAATGATATAAGTGACCTCTTCATGGAGGGAAAAAAAGCAGTGAGTGCCCAACGTCTGTCTGGACTCTGTTTTGATAGCCATGCTATTGTTGTGCCGAGAGGCTGTTCGAGTACAGCTCAGAGCTTGCTCTATGTGCTGGTTCATTTCACAATAGAGGAGAGTTAAACCCTCCTAACTTTTTCTCTCACTTCCAACATCATATTTCCTCTACATGCGATATACTGCCATCTTGCCAATTACACAACTTCATAGTGTTTTTAGACCATTATCTTTCAAGGCAGCCTCTTAGTGGTATCCATCATAAGGCAGACCTGGGAAGCTGGTTTCAGATCAGTGAGCTGCTGGCACAGTCTCTCTTCTAACATTCATCACAACACACACACAAAGCCAGCAGCACATTAATCTACCTGTAGTCTGCCACACTGGTAATGAAGCAGCGCCAACAGTTGAGACCAGAAAGACCTAAAATGCTGAAGTTCATTAAAGTTTCAAGAATCAGATGAATCTTAGCATTGTCATCTTCAAATTTGCCGCTGTTATTTGTAAAGAAAAAATGTTATTGATTATTGATTAACCTTGTAATTCAGTACATTCTGGTTCTTAGCTGCATGTCATGGCCATTAAAAGTTGCTGATTCTCAATCTGACCATTTAAAGCTTCATACCATGACATTTAGAAGTCAGTGACATTTTTTAGCCAGGAAATACATACTAATAATTATCACCTTACCTATTTTTATACAGACTAACTGCTGTATGCTTGTAAAGTATACAATTTCATTGGAATATTACTTAGATATCGTTATTTATTCAATTTACCTAAGTACCAAAATGTAAAAAAGGTCCAAAAATATACAGTTGACTTGACAAGAACTTAACTTTTAAATTTTTTTTTTAAAGTGGAACAAACTTTGACAGTTTGGATTAAATAAGAAAAACCAAAGGTTCTTTCAATTTCAGCTCCCAACAAATATAGCTATGTTAAAATCGCAGCAGGGGAAAATGACATTGGCCTTTCTCTGAGTGATTCTTTCAGTGTGCCATCCATCAGTTCAACAGGCACCTGTGGAGAAAACTAACCTTGAATCATAAAACGCAAGTGCTCTTTTAAATTACTGTTGAATATAGCTGAGATATTTTCAGTCATGGCTCTGTGGATTGAAACCGGACTGAGGATTTCTCCCAAGAAGGGCATGATTGAAAGAAAGTCAGACAGCATCATTGCATTCTATAATGACTGAAAGTTGTTACTTACAAAAAGAACCTGTACCAAAAAATCTTAAAACTATAAACGCAGTGAATTGTCTGAGCCATCACAATGCTGCTAGGTCAATAAATTATTTATATATGATTTATTGACATACAATATATATATATATTTGCTGTTGACCTTAAATTTTACAAATCTAGTAACCTCTGTTTTTAACACCAGCCCAATCATTTCCTTGGTTAGATTTTTCTTTGTGTGTCTGCCTTTGTGTTTGATATTAGACGGTGATACTACCTGAATAGTCGAGGATTACTTTGTCTCACAGTAAGCTCCTCAGAGAGGAACACACAGACACATGCCAGTAAATTCTGTCTCAAGCCTTGCTACTCTCCACAGACCCCCAACTGCGATAGCTTTTTGCTTTTGCTTTTCTGTCATGCTGACTACCTTCGTGAAGCCCTAGATACTGCAGAGACTAAGATAAAGGGTTCGGTGCTTTTCACATACACTATAAAGCAAAAGTCTCCCTTGTGTGATCCGCACACGTTCCTACCAAACATTATCCCAATTAATCATCTTAATCTCTACAAAAAATGTTAATGTCTGTTTGTGAAAACTGCAATGGCCCTGGTTATTTGAATGGCTATAATTTATCTAATACAATTTAACTGACCTATTGAGGCGAGTCCAGTTCCTTTTTTAACATCTTTTTTGATCCACTGCTACTCCAGAGGAGCTTCATATTGCCCCCACACATGTAAATATAATTAATTTTAGGGCTGTAGTTGGCAAAAAAAGAAAAACATTCAACCTGTCAATTGGAGTTTACTAATTTAAATCCCAATGTTTCTGCAGCCACCCAAGAATAAAAAAACTGACTCTGATCACAGGTAGAAAGCATGGAAACCTTTTTCTCCCCATCAGTCACAACTGTGCCAGAAGATCTTTTGACCAGAATATAGAGGTCACTGTTGTAGTGGCTATAAGGATTCCCATTAGACAAAAGCAATTGTGTCTGTCCTCCACATGACCAGGTCATCAACACTGATAAGTGTTAGACTAGATCTCCTGAGGTAGTGTACTAGCACCACTCATTGGCCATCAGCAGAGTTTTGATTTATACTTAATTCACCAAAATACATTTTTCATATTGGAAACTGACTTATATAACAGTTATGTATATTTCCTTATTTTTATTATATTTTATATAATTCACTAAATACATTGGGTCACCAAAAAGATGTGCCTTGTATGGATACACAGGAAATATGTTGGTGCTGAAAAAATATATAAAATTCTATATTTAGTAATTAATCTTGGTAAATAACAGTTTTATCTATATTAAAAATGCATTTTAATGCTTTCAAAGCTATTAGGGCAATGGTGGGAAAGCATCCTGGTCCAGTCATTAGTCCATCGCAGGGCAAACAGATACAATCAAATTCACATATACATTTACAGCTTGAGGAAATTTTCAAGAAATATGTCAACTAATAACATAACAGACTTGTGTTGTTCGCTTTTGTAAGTCGATTTGGGTGAATTAGATGACTAAATGTAAATGTAATATAGTCTGAATGTCATATCTAAGCTTATTACAGATGATCTAAGCTTATTATAATAAAATGTTATATTGTTATATTTTACTGTAGGCAGATAAATGTGAGAATAATGTTGCTAAATCCTACTACAATTCCTCATTACCAATGGTTGCCACAACTATATTCCTCCATGACAAAAGCAAGGAATCTGTGCTCCTGCCAGATTTTGGTCTTAATGCGTTCTTTTGCAAAAGTTGCTTGTATTATTTCTATTAAGAATGTAAACTGTATCTAATTTATTGTTTTAAAAAATTAGGAAAATGCTATAAATATGAGATTTTATCATTGACTGTAAAATTTACAACGATGTCATATGAAAGTCAAATACAGGAATTGTGCTTTACTTTATGGTATATTTGCCAATGTATGTGAGCAATGAATAGTTAGTAGTAGTGGCTGGTTCTATTTTTATCATTGATCAAAATTATGCATTCCTGTTTACATTTAAATAAAAGCAAATAATTTATGTTCAGTACATATGCATCATATTTGCTTTGTATAGACATAATTATACATGAAAATAAAATTAAATAACAGCAATTAAAGAGTTTCTCCCCTCTTGGATTTAGAGTTAATGACACCTGATGCACATCCTGAAAGGCTTTTTCCCCATCAATAAGAAAATCATTAGAGGCTTTACAGAGCCCTTAGCTTCTAATCATGTTGAGCAGAGAGGGGGAGTAATGGAGGTGGGTATAGTATGAGACACAAATGGATATTTCCCTGTTGCTCTTATTTCCCCCCCTGTATCTTTATTCTCTTCCATTTTCCTTCTAGAGATTGAAGCTAAGTTTCCCTGTAGGTGGATTTTCCTACATAAAGGCATTTTTTATTATTATTTTTTGCACAGACCAATAAATGCGTTTAATAAATTGAGCTCGTCTAAAGAAGTGTTTACTTATAAATCCGGATGATACTAATAAATCAGTTGAATTGAGTAAATCAAATTGCTTTTATTTACATATACAGTACATACATCATGGCGGCATGGTGGCATAGTGGTTAGCACGTTCGCCTCTCAGCACTAGGGATTCTCAGGTCGAATCCCCATCTGGGTAGAGTTTCCATGTTCTCCCAGTGTCCGCATGGGTTTCCTCCGGGTTCTCCGGTTTCCTCCCACAGTCCAAAAACATGGATCAAGTCAATTGAGTTCTCCAAACTGCCCCATATAGAGTGTGTTTGAGTGAGTGAGTGTGTGCCCAGCGATGGATTGGCGCCCTGTCCTGGGTGTATCTGCCCAGTGCCCGAGACGTTCTCCCCTGGATGTGCATGGGGAACCCCACCGCGACCCTCATAGAGGATAAAGCGGGTGATAATGAATGAATGAGTACATACATCAGTGCCTATGATCACCTACAAAATTGGAGGCATTCAAATAACCAAAATGAACCAAGGCGCCTAGACCGATCTCCCATAATAACCCCAATTGTACAATCTTCGATTCTATGGTTTTGTTTTTTCAGGCTAAAACAATTCATTCACTCCCTCAGTTCTAACTACTAGTCGTCAACTTCTTTTGTCCATGGCCATTTTAATTAAATGCAATAGTTTGCCGTTCTGGAGCTCTCTGGTTTTTGCTTACATCATGTCAGAAGAAAAAGAATAAGCCGTAACATAAAATAAGCACTTGTTGCTATTTATTAGTTTAGAAAGGTCAACATCAAACAATGAAATTCACACTTTTACACTGTGTATCAAAGATGAGAATAGATTTCGCAGAATAATAGGCTCAGCAAAATCTGGAAATCTGTAACCCTCAGGCTTTTATAGGAACATAAAATGGTTATGGACATTATAACACATTAAACATATGACCAATTGTTTTGTTTTGTAGTGGAAGAGTGGTTAAATAAAAGTCTTTTCTCAGCAGAACTTTTGCACCTAAACAAACTGCAAAAAATAGCTGAAACAATATCAATTTGTCTGATGAGAATTAGATGATGATATATTATGCCCAAGACCAAATCTAAAGGTTTTTTAGTGTTCGCTGTTTTGTAATTGGAATAGAACAGATGGAGCCTATAAATCCAAATCATGCTTTACATATCTGTATAGCTGGGTTTAATTGTACCTTTTTTTCACAAAGCAGCAGTTATAACATCATTATTGTTTTCTTTTGCTGATTTCAGTAATCCTCAGCACACCTTTTTTCCCACTAGACTCCCTGCCACGTAATATACTGGATTTGTCCACAAAAATATGTAGCTCAGTTACTATAATGACCATAGTGTTACTTTAATAAGGGTCTTGGTATAGTCTAGCAGAAGTATCTTTTACAGACACACTGAAGGTCATGCCTAACACCCTTTCAAGATCTCCAATTAACTCACATGAGCCATGATTTACAGTATCTACCACAAGCTGGTTTCTGGCACTAATGGCCATACCTTTCCCTTTCACTCTTATGTACCTTAGATCAATTACGAACTCTGTTGGGTGCTGCAGAGTTTTTTCTGTCCATTCTTACCATAGACTTCTGTTTTTCATCTGGTGAGGTTTAATAGAGTGACACAACAGATGCACATGGTAAACACTACTGAAAATCTACCATCAAATATTGTTGTTTTATTTACCTTTCGGTTGCCTTTAATCAGTCTTTGTGCTCCCGTTGCTTATTATCTTGCTTATTAAAGTATTTTCATGTGTTATACATGTATAGATCTATATCAATGTACCCAAATGACTTTACAAAGTCATTTGGGTATATTTGCAGATTACTAATGACAATTCTTTTTATTTAAAACTTTTTTATTTAATACAGGCAAAATATTCTGGGGAAAATCTTAACAATATTTTATATTATACATTATAATTTATTAATGATTTTATCTTCATTAGTGAAATCTTACTATTTGTTCTTGTTGGAGAGCGACAGGGAGACAGAAACATCTGTCTAGTGTCCAAATAGGTAGAATACACACAATTAGCAGTGTTTATCTTAGGTCACCACAGGTCTAGTATCACTCCACCTTGCACAAGCTGAAGGAGGGTTTCTGTGAGTTTGTCTTCTGGATGCATTTGAATGGTCATGTATGTCCTTTAACCCGAATTTAAAGACTGAAAGCTGGCCACAAAATGCATTTTATAGATTTATTATGTGAACAAAACTGATTTGCTAAAACAACACCAAAGACAACGAATGCTGTAATCAACAGTGGTTCAATTACATATAACTATTTGCTATTTTTAATTTTTTAACACTCCGCAAAGGGCGGCACGGTGGCTTAGTGGTTAGCACGTTCGCCTCTCAGTGCAAGGGATTCCCGGTTCGAATCCCAATCTGGGTGGAGTTTCCATGTTCTCCCCATGTCCATGTGGGTTTCCTCCGGGTTCTCCGATTTCCTCCGGGTTCTCCGGTTTCCTCCCACAGTCCAAAAATATGGATCAAGGTCAATTGAATTCTCAAAATTACCCCATGTATGGAGTGTGTTGTGTGAGTGTGTGGCCAGCGATAGATTGGTGTCCTGTCCTGGTTGTATCTGCCCAGCGCCCGAAACGTTCTCCCCTGGATGGGCATGGGGAACCCCACCGCGACCCTAGTAGAGGATAAAGCGGATGATGGATGGATGGAACACTCCACAAAGGACAAAAAAAAAAATGTAGATGTTGTTAGTACAGCTTTGATGATCACTGTGTAGAAATGAACCATCAGATTCTGGGGCAGGTTCAAGTTCAAGTAATTTATTTATATTGCATTTTTTACAGTGTATGGTGTATGGTGAACCCTGTGTTCTGACCTCCAACCAAGTTAGGATACTTGTAAGTCACTTTAGAAAAAATTGTTTGCTAAATAACCTCATGTAAGTTTACCTTCCAAATTAATAACAACCATAGGCACAACTAATGCTATGCAGGGATAATTCAAGCGCATGAACCTGTTTATTAGAAGCCTAGATCTCAGTTTATTTAAAAATCAGTGACATAATTTTAACATAACAACAGATGCTATATTTTTCTAAATATCAATTTGTTTTTTTTGAACATTTTATATTAAATCATTGGTTATTATGTGTTCTCTGAACTTGTGTACAGGTTTCCATATATGCACAAGCACACATATTCATATTTACCTCTAAGATTCTGTTCATGCCCCTTTACTATTCTTATTGTTTGTTACATTTGTTTTGACGTATTTCCCCCCTGCATTGTTAGGTCATTTAGCATGTCTGTATGTGTAACAAACTTAAAGACAGTGATTCTGATTCGGATATTGCAGTTTATAGCTTGTTTCTAGCCAAACTTACAGAGCTGGAGCAGTTCTGATGGTAATTATAGGCAGAGATTTCAGATGTAAAAAGCTGAGCAAAGCATATCAGTAAATGAAAAGTAGTTGTAATTTCAGCAAAAAGCGGTGCAACCTAGAATTGATCCAAGAGGGTGAATATTTATGCAAGGCACTGTAGGTTTAATTGATCTTGGATCAGGCACTCTCTGCTAAGTTTCTGTAACACAGTCAGTTCTTTCACAAATTGCTCTTTCGTACATTCATTTATGCAATCACTTATGCTTTACATATTTATAAGAAGTTCTATATTCAGCACCAGCTTTTTTATCCATTTATTTTTCTTTGCACTGCCCATCCTCTGGCATGGAACTTTTTTGTCATCTAGAAATGGATGCCCTAGAGTAAGGGTGTATGAGCACAAAAAGCTTGTTTTGACTTCAGGGGCTCTGTAATGAAAATCACTAATGGAAAATCAGAAATCTCTGAAGCTTGTTTCAGTCTCATCACAGAACATGGAATGCAGTGCTTTTACTAGAAGCTGAATTCAGTAGAAGCTGAAAATGTTTACTGCCCTTTACAGATAGATGCCTAGGGAAAAAAATGAAGTTCATTTTTGTACTGTGATGGAAATGGGAAAATTAATGAACTTGAGAACCTGCAGCACTCAGCAAAATTGAACTGAAGGAAAAGTGTTAAAAAAAAAAGCCAAACAAAATGGGAAACAGAAATGTTTTCTTGTTAAATAAAAGAAAATAAAGTAAATCGAAGTTTAAGTTGTTTTCTTTTGATTTATTTGATTTTAAACAGCACTGTGCAGCATAGTGGGCAACAATGTCTCCACATACTAGCTAGAAGGTCTAAGGTTAGAGTCCCAAATTAAGGATCTTTCCAGTGTAGTGTTTGTACAGACAAGTGCTGCAGTGATTATGACTTCCACTTCATAGCATGAAGGTTCTGGATTGAGTGAACAAAAGTTCTATTTGTGTGTATAGGCTGCATCTTCTTTCTGTCTCTGAGTGGGTTTACTCTGGACATACGCTAAAAAAACGATTTACCTCTTTAACTGTATCAATTCTAACTGTTCCTGTTGGGAATATAGTTAATGATGTTGTGTAAGTCCTAAATATGGTAAATTATATACATATATATAGTTTATATAAATAAACTGTATAAAGATTGCCTGTTCTCCCTATGTCTGTGTTAGTGTAGTTTAGGAACTTCGCTTTCCTTACTCATTTGCCTCAAGGCGTGAACGTGTTTGTGTGTCTAATAAGATGAATTGATGTTCAGGCCAGAGTTTTCCTTTGTCTACTGCTGAGAGGTCCTAGAGTAGGACACCCTATTTAAGAATCCGAGTGAAGAAGATAAATAAATTAAATTAATTAGAATTTTTATTTGGGCGGCACGATGGCACGTTCGCCTCTCAGCGCTAGGGATTCCCGGTTTGAATCCCAATCTGGGTTTCAATGTTCTCCCCATGTCTGTGTGCATTTCCTCCAGGTTCTCTGGTTTCCTCCCACAGTCCAAAAACATGGACCAAGTAAATTGAATTCTCCAAATTGCCCCATATAGTGTGTGTTTGTGTGAGTGAGTGAGTGTGTGCCCAGGGATGGATTGGTGCCCTGTCCTGTCCTGTATTTGCCCAGCGCCCTAGATGTTCTCCCCTGGATGGACATGGGGAACCCAACCCCACCTCGCGACCCTAATAGAGGATAAAGCGGAAGATAATGGATGGATGGATAAATTTTTTATTCAGTTCTTCAATTAATTGTTTTCTGATTAATTGAATCCAGGTAAACTCACAGTGATATTTGGTGCTTAGGTGTTACTAATAATGGATTTCATATTATTGATTAATTTATATTATTTTATTCTGTATTACTAATTTGGAGTGAAAACAGTAGATTCTGACTTTTCTACCTGCAGTGTTTAGTAAAGATCAGCTTAAGGTTACATTAACATGACGCATATTTATGGCATGCTTAATTACTGTGAAAGCACTGGCATCAATGCAGCAGTGGGTCTTAATTAAGTTTTTACGCACCGTAATTAAAGTGTAATGAATGTGTTGCTGTATGATATTTTTACTGATAATGAATGGCATAGTGCATCGTCACTGCTTACAAACTGCTTTTAGAGGCTTTAAAGCATTTTTTTTATTTGTTTTAATGTTGTTTTAATGCTTCATGCTTCAGCACTCAGGTTCTGCTATCCTCACCTCTACTGTGGTCGATCCACTTATCATCCTGCTCGAAATTCGATCGCAAACTGCAGCTCCTAGAATACTTTAAAGCATTTTGGTGCTTTGTAAATCTGAACTCCGAAAATGTAATCCACAAACAGATTAACTTTTCAATTTCCTCTCCTCAGGTCTGACTAAATTGCCAAAGGGCTTGCACTTTGAACTGCTTATATTACGCTTATTACTCCTGCTCCACAATCCAGATTATAAAACATGTCAGCAGAATTTTTGACCACACAAGCAAGTTTTACAGCAGCAAGGCTTTGTCTACTTTAAAGAATCGAGTTTATTTTGGGAAACTGAGTCCCCCCCCCCCCATTGTGATCCCTGAAAGCATTTGGTGCCTCTGCAGGTTTTGTAGAAGAAAACCTTATTCTTGTTAATTCTGTTCAAATACACATTCAGCTGTTGTAGACTTCTAATAATGCGTGTCTTATTATCCTAACTGCTTAATCTGATACCATTTCACATTGAATCCATGTACTGGATCTAGAGCATTGAGGGGAGACAGTGGCACAGTACTTGGTGCTCCTGACTTATAGCAAGGAGGTCCAGGTTTGTTTTTCAGTTTTGGGCAAAGGAATTCCTCTCATAACTGATTGTTGTTTGTACCTGTTGGGGTGTTATTTGTTCAAACAGAGGATACAAAAAATAATAAAACTTGTATTTTAATTAGCCGTGCCACCTTTGTCTAATCAGCATTATTGTGGCTGCAGTGTTTAATACATAAACTAAAGCCGAAAAAGGGTACTGTACATTCTATTCATCGAAATAGAAAAAATTGATCTCAGTATTTTTGACTGACATCGTTGGTATTAACAGTATGCCTAATTTATAAGTCCAGATCTACTGTAGTTGTTAAGTTGTTACACTGTCTGTGAAGTTGCTCAGTATGTACATTAAAGGAAAAAAAATCATCCAGGGAGCTGAAGATCTAAGGAGAGAAACACCCTACTGATTAGAGAGGTCAATAAGGAGCAACCCACAATGCACAAATACATCAAAGCTTGACAAGCAGATAAGCAACAACAGCAGAAGCAATTCTTTTGTTTGTTTGTGTATTACTTGTGTATAACTGCTGCTGACCTGGGATCTTTAAGCAAAGGGTCTCTAGAGTTTACTGATAATGGTGCATTAAAAATGACAAACATCCAGTTCAGAGCACTTTTCTTGACAGTAGAGCTTTGTTGATGAGAGACGACAACAGGGAACTGTCAGATGGAGAAAAGCTCTTTCCAGTTTTATTTTATTTTTGGTGAATGTTAGTATAAATAGTTAATATAGTCTTATTGCAGGGATTTGGAAGTGTTGAATATGAATTTTGTTACTTCTGCATAGTGGCACTCAGAATAAATGTTTGCTTCAAGCTTATTTGCAAGTGATGATCTTTCCTGTGTCATCATGATTATGCCACTGTGTACAAAAGGAGGACCATAAAAAAGGGATTTTTTTTATGTTTGATATTGTAGCGCATTGATTTAATCCTCCTGGGCATTTTAAGAAAGACTAAAGTATCAACTGTAAGTCCAAGCTAACATTACTGTTGAACTTTCCAATGCTTTAGTAGGTGATTGGAGGTTTATCACCATAATACATATTAATCCTTTTCGATAATATGTACTTATTATATTTACAAGTCACTTTTCATGTGATTAGTCTTAGAGAATATGGATACTTGTTAAACGTTAATGAAGTGCTTTATAATTGATCATAAAAAGGAACAAATTTGTTATTATTAGCCTCTAAGCTCTGCCTCTGTATATCTTGTCAACTGGTTAATAGAAACTGTTCAACAGCTAGCCTGCTGGCCCATCTCGTTTGATATTTTATAATGGCTAAGGTCAAGAAGGTGATTCTGCATGTGCACTCGTAAGAGGAAAGCCCCAGGCATTTCTCATGAAGTCGAACTCTGTGGTAGATGATGCATAGCAAGTTTGATCAAAGCACCTGAAATCCAGATGGCTGCTGTGGGCCTCCCGCCGGGCTTCTGCCCGAGGCGCAATTCGCGATCTGACACTGGCTCTTGTACCGACCCATAAACAGCGGGGGCATTTGAAGGCCATAGCTCTGGACTCTACAGGAGTCAAATTAAGACTGTTGACCATGGTGTTCTACACAACTTTCACCTATGTTTCCAGAGAGGAGTTCAGATTGTGTCTTCTTCAAGGTTACTTGCAGGAAAAAGTCCCTGTAGGCCTTTCAAATTTGTGGTGGATTCTACTCCATAGATAAAGAGTAGAACTTCAGAATTCTACTGTCCTTGCAGTACAGTAGTCTTAGCTACAGATATCAATTTTTGCTGTATATTAAAGCCTGTTGGATTGCTGGGTGTAAGTGGCTGAGTCACTAGAGCATGAACATTGCAGCCATGAGTCTTCTGTACTGTAATAACCTTTTCTGGCAAACAAAATTCAAACTGTATAGTCTCAGAAATATATAAAAGTCTGTGAGTGATGTGTGTGTGTAGCATAAGTCATGTTTTTTCTCTCTGACTCTTTTCAGCCACTCTTGGTACTCTGGATTTCAGCCTACTATATGATCAAGAGAACAACGCTCTGCACTGCACCATCAACAAAGCAAAGGTCAGCACACTATTAACATTTGGACTGCCTTTAAACATCCGTAAAAGATACTGGGAGTAACATGTTTCTTTGGGGTTTGTTTCTTTGTTTATCTATTAGAAAGCTCATTGTTGTTTAAATTGGTGTTTAATATTGATTTACAGATATAAAAAACATTTGTCTAAACTTATAGTCGCTTTTTGTGTGGACTAAGCTGGTTACTCTTATTTATGAAGGGGTGTTTGAGAAGAATCATGACATCACTGGACCAAAACACAGTGACTCAACACATGAGCACATTTGTTTATTCAGCTCTTTGTAATACCATTACATGTCATATGCTTGCGTGAAAGACTAATTCACTCTTAAACACACGCAAGTAAAGATATCAGACTTGTGAGCATTCTGCCGCTTTCACTATATAGACACCTGCACCATCAGTTCTGATTCGGCAGGTGATTTGTTATTGTGCTCCCCTGAATCCTCATGGGAATGAGGGCAGTCTGTCACTGTGGCATGTATTCCATCGGGGTGCAGTTGCTGTTTTATGGTCTCTTGATTTCCTTTGCTGCCTTCCTTTTCTATGCAGGTTCAGTTTCACATCATGACAGAGCCCAAAGGAACAGTTGAACTTTTGTTACAGATAACATTTGACCAAAAAGGGGTTTTAGCATTTGCTGATATGTCAGTAGATATTTGGTTAAAATGAGTTTGCACTCAGAATCCTAAAATGTTCAAACCTTGTTTCGTTCTCCCAGTTACTTTTGTTACATAGAGCAATCCCCTTTATTAATACCAATTAGAATGTGAAGTGCTACTTCACTAGAATTTACAGATTAAGTTTTTGGGCTCAACAGCACCAAAAACCATATAGGAATGTTATATACATTGCATTAGATAATTTATACAATTTATTTTAGGTATATGTGTGTTCTTATGTATAAACTATAATGTAATGAATCTATAAATTTTGTACTTATAAATCTAATTGCATGTTTGCCAATGTCATGATATTCCACAGGTGCGGCTTAGAAAGACGATATTGTTTAGGACATTTGCCTTCAAAGGTGTTTGTAGGTATATCATTAAATTGTTCATGCAGGAATAAGATACCTATCCTTGCTTCTCAGTTTTCTAACATTTTTGGAGTATGTTGTTGCCATTCACCAGGCAACATGGAGTGTATAAGTAAAAGTGAAAGAACCCTGACATTAGGATTTTAAAAAGAATAAATGATAAAACCATGGCAAGCAGAATATTAAACTCTACCTCAGATATAAGTTAAGAAAACAAATGTTTAAATTTACAACAGCACCACAGCAGTTTTTATGTTCATTTTCTGATTGATTTCTATTATTATTATTATTATTATTATTATTATTATTATTATTATTATTATTATCCATCCATCCATTATCTTCCGCTTTATCCTATATTAGGGTTGCGGGGGGGTTCCCCATACCCATCCAGAGGAGAACGTTTCAGGCGCTGGGCAGATACACCCAGGACAGGGTGCCAATCTATCACTAGACACACACTCACTTACACAGACACGCACATACACACACTCTATATGGGGCAATTTGGAGAACTCATTTGACTTGATCCATGTTTTTGGACAGTGGGAGGAAACTGGAGAACCCGGCGGAACACGGGGAGAGAACCCACGCGGACACGGGGAGAACATGGAAACTCCACCCAAATGGGGATTCGAACCGGGAATCCCTATGTCGAACCTTAGGATTGCCCAAGCCTAGGAATATAATTTATAAGAAATGGCTGGCGATTCCTTAAACACACCGGTACAAAAAATCTCTACATCAGATGGCAGAAAAATCCTTACCTCCCGTAATGCTATCCAGTCTACCGATCAAAAACAAACTTCCTGAGTGATACAGAAAGATCTCCAGGTGGTTAAATCAAAATAAGGATATTTGACAAAACTGAACCAAGCTGATGAAAATGGTTGCATTAGAGTCTTGGCAAAGCATTTCTAGTGAAGATACTCAGCTCCTGGTGATGCTTATAAATCTTTGATTTTGTTGAGTCGTCATATGCAAGATAAATGCAACAACATACTTAACATGATGGATTCAATACATTGTCGTTCTGTCATAAACACAATGGGCCAATGAAATTAGGGAAAAGCGGGGATCCAAGGGATAACATTTTGAGCACTAGGCAGACACTCAGGACAGGATGCCAATCTCTTAATGAGCACACACGCACTTCACACATACACAAATATAGGGACAATTTAGAGCTGCCTTGAATTGACCTCGAATCCATAGTTTTTTAAATAGGGAAGCAAGGGAGGCAAACATGTTAACCACTAAGCCACTTATATTGTGCATTTTATAAAACATCCACCTGTTAGTGCTGGATACTCGGGTTAGAATTTCCATGTTCCCCCGTGTCCGTGTGGGTTTTCTCTGGGTTCTTCATTTTTTCCTACATGAATTCAAGGTAAGTTGAATGCTTTAAATTGCCCCATATAGTGTGTGTATGTTTGTGTACCCAGTGATGGATTGGCACCCTGTCCTGGGTGTATTTGCCCAGCGCTTGAAACCTTATCCCCTGGATGGGCATGGGACCCCCCATGAACCAAATAGAGGATTAAGTGGAAGATAATGGATGGATGAATGTATGAAAATGTAAATTGCAATATGTTGTGCATCTTTTCACACTTTTCCTTTTTACAAAGCACAGTTAATTCAAGGCCTCTCATTTCTAATACGCCTCTGTGTACTAGTTTCTAAAGAGACAGTAAACATAGTTTTGATAGAAAAATCACAATAGAAGTCACTCTTTTAAATTATAGCTCCTTGTTGAGAAGGCCACTGGGAAAATGAAATGAAAATTCACTCTGCTGCCATGTGCTCATATATTTCATATAGAGGCGGTGGCAGGGAATGATTCCCAGTCAGTTTGATTGACTGAACTGCGACTGTTTTTGTTTTGTCATCTTTTGCTATGAACCATCAAATCAGCACCAGTAAACACTTTATTGTCAGACAGCATACGCAATTGATCAAATGTTTGGCTTCACCCAAAAATCGTTCCATTTTCTGTTAGTTTATACATGGAATAGCTTTTATTATTTAGAATAAATTGTAAAAAAAAAAAAAAAGATTTAAATTGACATTTTGCCTAACTATTTAGAAATTATATTCCACAAATGCTTATGCTTCAAATGCTTAGCCTTAAAAAGGCCATTTTTTAATTTATTTAATCATTATGATGGTTATAAGATGTGCTGGCATAATTAGTAATGTTACTCATTTGATTAAACTTGGATTATCTAACATAGTGTGCTACTTGAACACATGAGTTACTGTATAATTGCTAAAAGCTCATCTATAAACTTGTGTATATGCTTTATGTTCTTGTTTAAATGGTTGGGATTTATAATCTTAACTATATCTTGACTGTATTTATATGATAGTGGATTAATTTTTAATTTTCCCCAAAAGTGGATCTTAATGGCAATGAAATGAGTGGTCTCCAATGTGCAGAGGGACAGATTGCATATGGAAAACAAATCAACCAATGCAGTTTGTCGTAAAGTAATCTTTAGATTTAATTGTCAAGGGTTATTTTGTCATACTTAAGTTAAGTTAATCTTTCATTCCTAACATTCCTAATAATTTAAATGCATGTTACAATTAGAACTTTTGTCATTAAGCAGATTGAGGTGTATTAATTTGCATGCTTGTTTACGAACTGGACAAATGTACTATAAGTGGATTGTAGTCATTTGCTCTAAGGCAATAGAGATAATCATAAGGTTAAACCAGTAATTTCCTCTGATTCCTGTGTACAAACACAAAGCAAGAGATTTCCTATGTCACAGCTTGTCTTTGTTAATGGTCTTCTTTTCTTTTTTTTATTCCTTTAGTGAAAACAAACACTAAGTGTAGGTTTGTGGGGCCAGAAAAACAGTGTAAACCTATTGCATTTGCTACTATAGTTTGCTTATATTTAAGAAATTATATTATTCATTCATTCATTATCTCCCGCTTTATCCTCTATTAGGGTCGCGGTGGGGTTCCCCATGCCCATCCAGGGGAGAACATCTCAGGCGCTGGGCAGATAGACCCAGGACAGGGCGCCAATCCATCGCTGGGCACACACTCACCCACACAGACATTCTCTATTTGGGGCAATTTTGAGAATTCAATTCACCTTGACCCATGTTTTTGGACTGTGGGAGGAAACCGGAGAACCCGGAGGAAACCCACGCGGACACGGGGAGAACATGGAAACTCCACCCAGATGGGGATTCGAACCGGGAATCCCTAGCGCTGAGAGGCGAACGTGCTAACCACTAAGCCACCGTGCCGCCCGAAATTATATTATATTTAAGAAATTATACTGGTCATCCAATAGGTTAGACTAATATTGATTTATCCTGCATTTCTCAAAGTCAAAGAGAAAGCACTATTATAAATTGTGTTTATGATACCTAACCTGAATGTACATTATTTTCTTGCCAGTTTGTAAAACCTTTAGAACTTTTTATATTCAAATAGGTATGACCTAAACATTGATTTTCACTTAAGCTTAAAAAGTAATTTAAATAATTAAGTTTGAGTCCAAGTAGCTGTGCCATTGCAATAGCAACCTTTTTAATATCCTGACATGCTTGTCATGATATTCTGGTGAATGAAAATGCACTTTTAAAAAATATTAAACATACATTTTAAACATGATGTGTTTTATATTTTGCTCTTCTTTATAATTGGTTATTGCAAACCAATACAATCTCTTTTCATTTTCTTAACTAAGGTCAGACATGAACATTGTTTTAAACTTGTGTCCTTGTCAGTGCATTCAGCTAGCCAGAGCAAGAAGTGCTTCTGCACTATGTAGATAACACTAATGAGCATGCATGGTATGCACTGCGTTCATAATGAGAATTATTTTAAGTAGTATAATATTCAGGCAGTGTATTTGTTTAGTCATTAGTACCATTTAGTAATATAGCAATTTTGTTCATTTAGCTGGAAAGAAATAAGGGAGTGCTGTTTATGGATATTATGAAAATGGAAGATATAAACTACTTATTGGGTTTTTGGTATCAGAAGAACACAGAAAGCCACTGGCAAACAGTCCTGAGGTAAATTGGCTGTTCCTTCTAATAATTTTTTTTTTTTTCTTTGGAGCTGCTTTTCTTGTTCTTAATAAGCATATAGTGTAAGAAGTTCTATTAAGTTTTAAAGTTCTAAATTTAAACTGAAAAAAAATGTATTTTTTTATCTTGTAAATCCACTGCTGAAATAATCTTTCTGCTGTCAATCCTTCTTAACATCCATGGTTTGTGGAATCTTATTGTCGTTAGGGAGAGCTTCTGACATTAAGACTCTAATTTTATCAGCAGTTCCCTGGCTGTGCTCCTATGGCAATTAAACAATCCCATTTTCTCTGTTTTGGGTCAATATATGCAGTTCATCCACCCAGCTGGTTTTTCTTCTAGTAGCCTAACATGTTTTTTAATAAAACAAGTTCAAGAAAAAAAACTTTTATGAAGAAAAAATTTTGAACCAAACCACATACCACAAAAACTGAACCTGTTGTATTTCCTGAAAGCAAATGTTATTTTTATTTATTTATTTTAGTTTGTAATA
The DNA here is from genome assembly GCA_019802505.1 of Corydoras sp. C115. Taxonomy (NCBI): domain Eukaryota; kingdom Metazoa; phylum Chordata; class Actinopteri; order Siluriformes; family Callichthyidae; genus Corydoras; species Corydoras sp. C115. The sequence continues at coordinate 798,113 of JAFMOC010000003.1, forward strand.
ATTAGAGTGCTTATTTAGGTGGCAAATTTTATTAATCATTCCAGTTGACTGAAAATGTGGTGAACTTGCCTAAACAAGGACTCAAGTTCTTTTTCTCCAAACTTTTGTTTTTATTTATTAACAAATTTACTACCATAAATAGTTAAGGGGGTGGCACATTGGTTTAGTGGTTAGCACGTTCGCCTCTCAGCGCTAGGGATTCCCGGTTCGAATCCCCATCTGGGTGGAGTTTCCATGTTCTCCCCGTGTCTGCGTGGGTTTCCTCCGGGTTCTCCGGTTTCCTCCCACAGTCCAAAAACATGGGTCAAGGTGAATTGAATTCTCAAAATTGCCCCAAATAGAGAATGTCTGTGTGGGTGAGTGTGTGCCCAGCGATGGATTGGCGCCCTGTCCTGGGTCTATCTGCCCAGCGCCCGAGACGTTCTCCCCTGGATGGGCATGGGGAATCCCACCGCGACCCTAATAGAGGATAAAGTGGGAGATAATGAATGAATGAAATAGTTTGGGATAGCAAGTTAAGGCTTGCAACAAAAAAAGTCAGTCACCATAAAAGTTGTCTCTAATTGTGTAAAAAAATGGTTAAAAAGTACCAAAAGTGTCAAAAGTGCAAGGTCAGGAAAAGTTTGGGGGTTTGAAATATGAGCTCTCTGCTGGACTGGGATTGACCGTCAGCTTTTTTATCTTCCCTGTATGGGATCATCTCTGAACCTCAGCCAAACACCTGGCTTAACCTGCTTTCCATTCCTGTCAAATTGCTCAGACAGACGGTGCTTTCATTACCTACAATTTTTTAATACTTTATTAGGCTTGTTGTTGTGGTGCATTATGTCTGTTGTTATGCTGTTGATGTACAATACTGTTTAATAATTGTTTTTATAACTTATCAGCAAGGAACAAGTCAAATACATGGGTTTAAAATGTCCTTTTTTCTTTTTAAGTGATGGTAGTATTTAAATGTGCACAATAATTGGTGTCCTCTTCCATCTGGTGTCTTTGATAAATTATTCAGGGACTAATTAAGAGGGACTGGTTTAACGTTCTCTGAATTCTAACTTCAGTAAGGTCAGTCATTCATAAAATAGAAGGAGTATAATTCTGTATATGCACACTAGAGTCCCACAGCTCATACAAAATGTTTCCAATATCATTCCACTCACATAACCTTTAAGTGAGTGCAGCCTGCACTCTTCTTATGGTAATCAGAAAGCATAGCTTTTATGGAGGTTACTGTGTCATTAAGATTTTCCTGCCAGGGGACATTTGTAGTAGTAATCCTGTGTCCTCGTTTTATGTATTCTTATCTCAAGTGCTATTTTTATTTAGTCCTAGTCAATTTATATTGAGAAAAATAATTTGTTTTTAAAACCTGTAAATTCATTTCAATTAACAATAATAATAGAGTAGGTAACCACAGACTGGACAACTATATGTATTTGTAATACAAATATATATTACAGTCATATGCAAAAGTAGTGGCATTCATGATGAAATTTCTTGTTCTAGTGATTGTGAGAATATCTCATCTCATTATTTTCCACTTTATCCTTTACTTGTGTCATGGGGGGTTCCCCAGCCCCATCTGGGGAGAACTTTTCGGGAGCAGTACAGCCACCCAGGACAGGGCGCCAATCTGATGCCAGGCACACACTTGCTCACACAGACATATACACACTATAGAGAGGCAATTCAAGTTAGGGCAACCAATTGTAGTTTTTAAACTGTGAGAACCTCACAAGTACTAATTGGTCAAAACTTTTAATCAATTAATTAACCTTTTGAAGCTTCCTGAGTAATTCATCTCCTGCCTTATGTCCAGTTTGGAAGGGAAGCCTTATAATAAAAAAAAAAAAATTTGTAAAGCTATAAACTTTCCATTTCCTAACTATGCTCTGAAGATCTCAAGATGAATCATAAAGTCCCTTTTGAAAACATCTTACAGGTAAAGATGTTTTCTTTTTAATGGATGTGGAATGGTTATGAAACCCTTACCAGCCCACATGGTTTTAGATTTCAGTGACTAAACCCACTGTAGTTAATTTAGGTTGGATTTTATTGGTTATATTTAAAGAAGTTTAGAATCTTCATGGTAGGATGCTGATTTTTTTAGCCAATACCAGCTGATCATTCTTAAAATTTCGATGTTTTTGCTGTTTCAATCCTAAGCTTTCAACACTGATGAAAAAAAGACATTAATTCATTTATATGTTAACATGTACTGAGACAATTGGTCAGAATTAAGAGGTAAGGATTTTATTGGTTGTGAAAAAAAGAAAGGCATTGTAATAACCTAAGTTTACTATCATATTTATATAATTATTAATATAAACTATCCAGTTTAAAAGAAACCTATATAACATTCTACCTAAGCAATCATAATTAATTTTTCATCTTTTCTCAATATACGTATATCACCATTGAGGATGAAAAGAATATGTCTGTTTGATATTCCTGGAATTTACAAAGAGGATATGAAAATATTATTTATGGTATTTAGTTAAGAGTTTGGGGGAAAAAAAACATAATTAGTTAAGCTATTGAATAACATGTCTCTTGTTGAAACTGTTTAAAGCTGTATGATAGCAGCATTTTGCTTTGTTTGAAAAACATAATTTTTTAGCACATTGCAGACCCATATTGAATGCTTTTGAAAAGCCTGATTGTTCCAGCTTGATTAGTGATAACATGTGGTTGAATGCTCTGAGATGGAACAAAGAACAAAAAAATAGAAAGAACGAAAGAAAGAAAAAGGCATTTACTTGTAAAGCGGATATTGCAGACTACTGGTTATCAGTCATATTGAGTTGTTCTGTATTGCCAGGGTGTGATAAGTGCTTAACTAGATAATTGATGTCTTGAGGATTAAATAAAACAACCTCTTGGTTCTGTTGATAATGGAATAAAAGCAAGGACAAATTTGCACATTATAGGTTCAAGATACAAATGATCATAGGATATAATTTACTGACTTGTTTACTATTTAAAACAAACTTTAGAAAAATCTCCATCAGAGAAAATGGATCAACAGCATAGTATTATGATATCAACATACACACTTTCTACCACACCCATCTTATGGGTAGTTGTAGGCTTGTGGTTAAGGAAACAGCCTTTCGACCTCAAAGTCCCCAGTTCGATTCCCAGTCCCTCCATGGATAAAGTGCTCTTGAGCAAGGCACCTAACCCTAATTGCTCCCCGGGCACTGTGTTCAGGGCTGCCCATTGCTCTGGGCATGTGTGCTCACTTCACTTAGTGTGTGTATATGTGTATGGATAGGTGAAATCATAAGGACAGATTCCTCTGTGAGCAAGCTCTGTAGGCAAAACACATGTTGCGTGTTTGTCAGCCACCTATATGCGAGCATGTAATGGCTCACAAACAAAAACCTTCACATGATCTAAAAACATCTGTTTAATATCTGGTAAAAATTTGGCATTGCTACCTCCATGTGAGCCACGTTTGGCCAACACGTGGTTCTTATCTTGTGTATATGTGGCTCACATCTCACAACCGGGAGCAATCTGCAAAAAATGTCAATTTGGCAAGTGGGCTAAATGAAAATCAGGGATGTGGGCCAAAATCTAGGCCAGAATAATTCTGGACAAGCACACCCTATTAAAATATAGTATGCAAATTTTTTTGTGTAATCAAAATCACTTAACAGATTCGGTACAGCAGAGATAAACTGGCGCTGCATGTTGGATGAGTTAACGCCTGTAAATAGTTTCAAGATTTATTTTATTTTCTGTTTTATCCACTGGTATCCCAACCACACCTTCTACAGCATGACTATTAATTAACTTTACCTTGAGCTAGACTTTGCAGTCAGCCAGATGGGCTCAACCAAAGGTCATCTAAACATAAGAATGAAGGGCAGAGTTTAGAGCCCAAAGAAGCAAGTAGTGTGGAAAAAAAAAACACTTCAATGTTCGACACTAATAAATCTGTTTTGGCCTGTAGATTGTTAAGTGCTACCAAGATTAGAGGTGAACTCTATTAAAGGAAAGACTTGCTCTGCTTTGGCTTGTTCCATCCTCCCTACATTTCTTCATTAAAGTCACCTTTCTAAGAGCTTTGCTATTTATCAGGGTAAGCTTATTAGTGCCAAATTGACAAAAAAACATCACAGCACAAACCTGCACTCTTTTTTGGGAAAAAACTGTTAACAGGACGAGGAATGAAATTTCATGTCTCATGAATGAAATAGCAGTGAGAATTATTTACTTGAAGAAAAAGTATTAACACAAAAATGTAAATTTGTTTTCCAAAGACTTTTTAATATAAAAAATTAATTGAATCAAATAACCAATAGAAAAGTTCATCTCATTTTAATTTTAAAAGAAATTAATTAACTATTAACTTGCACTGAAAATGAATTCGAATGCTAGAGATAATGTCATTTCGCTAAAGAGAAGCATATTTCTTGATAATTTACGGGAGCCTGATCTCAAAGCCCATCCTATTTCTTTGAAATTAAACAAAGAGTGCAGAAACACAAACCAAGAGGCTTTCATGTGAGCAGCTGACCCTGTCAATGCTTTTGTGGCAGAGAGTAATGAGCTAAGAGAGGAAATAGCCGGGGGGGTGTGTACTTAATGTTAGCAACTGACCTCAACGGTACTCTTGTAGCTAAAAATCCTCCAGTTTGCAGCAAAGATCCAAAACCATGTCATTCCAAAAGCCACTACTACAAACAAATAATTATTAAAGTCATGTTCAGCCGTGGGTATACTTTTGGCTTAGTTATGACCTCGCTATGATTTATGGTTAATATATAGTATGGAATTCACGATGTATTTATAAATTACCCTGCAACTACTATTGAAAATGATGCACAGCATATAAACTTTGTTTAATTTGGAGCACACTTTTTTTTTGAGCACCATATTAATGAAGCATTAACGTTGGCTAAAAGGATACTTAATTACACCTTCAGGCTGCAAATTAGTATTCTATTTTTAATGAAATTGTATTAATTTCCATTATTTGTTTTGCCTGTGGTGGCACCAGGCTGTTAGTTAGTACATATTTAAAATGTGTCAGTGTAAAAAGTTTTGTATAAGTGACACATGACCAACATGCTCTCACAGGAGCATTTCCTTTTTATATGCAAATTGTTTGAGGCTTGTTTCATTCATGCTTATGAATAGTTTATAACCCAAAAATTAACCAATCACGTTAAACATATAAATGTCAGATTATTTCTTTAGTCCTGTCAAGGTGAATGAAAGGCAAGTGGTGGGTGACGAGGACTCTTTGGAATAGTAAAGTTTCATATGGCAGCATTATGTGCTTTGCTTAAGCATATTAAACTAGCAAACTCGCACGAATCACAGATCTGCATGAACCTTCTGGTTTAATATAAAATCATTCTGTTCTATGTTTAAAATAATCTTCATCTGCTTTAGTGTGTTTGCGTTTCTAATTTCCATTTATGCTTTTTTCCATTTATTGCATGCTTTTACACATCCTAATGTTTTCTGTCCTCTCCTACATGTTTGCTTTCTTGCATGCATTCATTTTGTCACTCTGTGCATGACCTGTGATTTGGATTGAGATGTTGTCCAGCTTCCTATACCCAGGTATAAAAAGGTAAGTTTTAACCATTTATGTTTTACTCTTCTAAATCCCAGAGCCTATCTATGCTGTTTGTTAGCACAAGGTTTAAATTGTTTGAAATTTTTTGAAGCTTGGCTGATGGTTCCTTAATGTGATTAGTGACATGCTCTGCAAAAAATGAAATATTAACAATTTTAAATAGAATAACTAATATTGTTTTTGAAAAAAATGTTTAGATTTTCTTATTTTCAGAAAATATAATAAGATAATGTCCAGCGATAGGTTGGCACCCTGTCCTGGGTGTGTCTACCCAGCGCCCGAAACGTTCTCCCCTGGATGGGCATGGGGAACCCCACCGCAACCCTAATAGAGGATAAAACGGAAGATAATGAATGAATGAATGAATGAATGAATAATAAGATAAATTTACTCACTATATTGCCAGCTTATTTTATCTGATTTGTGTACATTCGTTCTTGATTTGTATTTATTTTTCTTATTTTTTTAAATTGTTTTTTACAGTGTTATTCATGTCTGACTTACTAGTTAAGGTCTACAACGTTTTTTTTAAAAAAAAAGGTCTTTCAATTTTATATGCATAAGGTGTTAAAAAAAACACTAGACTGTGTCTGTGCATCTCTTACATTAAGTACATCCATATACTGATCCTTAATTAACAAAAGCATCAAGATGTCTGTCATGTGATAAAGTGTTCCAAATGATTCCACAAGACTGCACCTGGATATATATATATGGCCATTCTTCAAATGTGTTTGTGTGACTTTGAAAGGTTCTTACAGTGGCAGTATTTGACCTACACCAGTGTTAATTCTATCCTAATGCATGTTTAATGTTTTATTTCAAAGCTATAATAATATGCAATTAAAATTTTAAAACCATTTGCATTCGAAATAAACAAGTTATATTTAAACAATAACTCCCCTGAAGGGCAAGGGGCTTACAAAATAGAATGAGTGACATTTATATACAATCGGCACAACTATAATACTTATTAGCGATTTGCGATTGGTTCAAGCCCTGGGTTCACTGCTGCTTTGTGCCTTTTATGAACACAATTCCTTGTCCTATTTGTTTGTTTTCTTGCATTAGTTTTAATACCCTGGTTCTAACTCATGATCAGGCATTTATGGTAGACCTGGTATGACAGGAGTTTTTCCATGCCCACCCAGGGAAAAACGTTTCAGGCACTGGGCAGATACACTCAGGATAGGACAGCAATGGAGCAATTATACTATTGAATTTATCTTAAATCCATGTGTTTGGATTATGGGAGGAAACCGGAATATCCAGGGGAAACCCACACAGACATCCGGAGAACATGGAAACTCCACCCAGATTAGGATTCAAACCTGGAGAGGTGAACTTGCTAACCACTAAGCTATAACTTTCCATTATACTCTGTTGCCTGAATTGCATGATGTAACCACCTCTGTACGATGCTTGATGTCAAGAACTACGTGTTTTGGCCACCCTTTTTGAAGCAGTGACACCTTTATTTAAACCATATGTGATATTAATGGCTTTCTGATCAGCTAACAAAAACAAAGAATTTTGTAATTAAATTTTTTTTAAGCTAAAAATTTTATTTGACCTTTTTTAGTTGTGCCAGTCTTTTGGTTTTGTTTCAGTTATTTTTTCTTGCTAATTAGGGTGATGATCTCTGGTTTAGGGGTTAGCATAAATTACCTTGCCTTAGGTGACATTTAAATGCCCTCTTTTATTTTCTTTTAATTTCCGTATCACAGTAACAGAACACAAATGAATGGCTGTCTATTTTGCACTCATTGGTCAAAGAACATTTCTCTTCAGGGGTAAATCATTTCTCTCTATCTACATTAGCATTTTTTGCTGTTCAAATGACCCTAGGTAGCAATGGGACTGACATATTATTAATGTAAAACACTACTACTACTACACTCCAGACATGTGTTGTGTGTGTGTGTGTGTGTGTGTGTGTGTGTGTGTGTGTGTGTTCTCCAGCTATAACACAAGTCTATATATAGTTGTCCTTTCTCCAAAGAAAATACTGTTTGAGATGATGTCTTGCACTGGGCACCATTACACACGTGATAATTTATCAGCACCTGGCACTGGCATGAAGTTAGGAGCAAGCTGCCTACAAACAAGTGGACTCATCAGTCAGAATGCTTACATATAGGGTATCATGGGGTTTCTTTTTAGTGCCAGGTGTAATGCATCATCCCCTTATTGCACCTCAGGTTGAGTGCTGAGGCTAAGGCATTTTATATTTTGCAGTGCTCAGCACTCTCTTAACCTTTCCCTCCTAGAGATTTGCCATGTCACCTGCTCCCTGACTCACTAGACTGGGTCATATTGAATAACTTGGTGATTGCTTCCTTCTGTAATTCCAATCTACTTGACACAGTTGTCCTTCTTTGCTTGTATTTAATGTCCGCCAGTTCCTGCCTAGTTATCTTGAGCTCTGGCTTTATGTTTGCAACATCTTTGCTTGACAATTTTTAAGTCAGAAGCCTAGATTAAAAGACAAGAACTACCGAAATGTCCTCGATCCTTCTTGTTGGTACATGAAAGACAATAATTAAGCACATAAAAAGAGTCTAATTAGAGTGGTTCTTCTGGCATACACTACGGTCAGCCAGGAGTGGTGATTAAAGCGCTATGAATGAGTGGGTATGTGAGACACTGATGTATGTCACCCATCTGCTTCGACAATGGTCATTTCATTTGATTTCTCAGCAATTATGATCAAGCATCTATTCAACCGTGGCAAAACAATCACATGAAGCCACTTTTTGCAGCACTCCACAATGCATCCTACTCAATTAAGCTACAGCATCAAATTGTGCATAACATTTGAGCATCTTGTCAGATGGAAATTGGTGACGACACAGTCGCCCAGTTAGTTATAACATTTGCTCATGTTTCAATTTGATGCCCCCTTCTGATTATGTCATGGAATTGCTGTAAATTTGTCATAATAGATTTATTAATGTTAAAATCATGCAGTTCCAGATGGTGGCACAGTGTCTTATTGGTTAGCACATTTTCCTGTCAGCATACTGGGGATATTGATTCAAATCCTGATCTGTGTGGAGTTTCCATGTCCTCCCCATGTACAATTTTCTCCGTGTTTTCAAGTTTTCTCCCACAGTCCAATAAAAGTGGAATCAAGACAAATTGGCTACTCTAAATTGCTCCCATATAGCGTGTCTGAGTAAGTGAGTATGCCAAGTAATAGATCCTGTCTTGGGTGTTTCTGCCCTGCGCCCAAAACATTTTCCGCTGGATGGGCATAAGAAATAAGTGTTAAAAAATAAGAATTAAGTGAAAGATAATGAGTTGATTTTCAGATTTTGATGATCATTGTGACGTGCCTCTAGAGTTTATTAAGAATGGTGCAACAAAGAAATAATAATAAGTATAAATAATAAGTTCCAGCTAGTTTAAGAAGCTATGGTAACACACCTAGCCACTGTGTACAATTGTGGTAAGCAGAATCATTAATTCATTGAAATCATGAACCTTAAGGCTGTTACCAGTAGTCCCAACCAAGTATTACCATGGTGTTTCTCATGTAGTGCATAGTTAGTGTATTTTAAAACAATTTGATGGCAGCATGATAAATTATGTCACCAGCAGGCATTATCTTGTCTCTGCCCTTCACAGCAGGACATTTATAAAGTAAGAGAATCTCATCAGTGTCTCATGGCCAGTTTTAGAAGTTCTGTCTGATGATATATTAAAGTCCTGTGAGACTTTATACTGAACATAGAGGAGTATTTTTCAATTTCATGATTTACCAAATTTCGATTATAGTTTAATAAACGTAGCAGATGTGTGCAAGAATTTACACAATAGTTTTAAGCATCATTATGTAACAATTTTCCTTTAAACAACCTTTTAATTCTATGCAAACTAAAAGTAGGAAGTTTTTCATTATGGCTGTGCTTCCATTTCAGCTGTTCTAGCTCTATGTAGCTTGTTTTAGCACCATCTGAAACTGGGGATAATGTAACGTGACAGGCTGCAATCTTCTGGGAAATCTTTCTACAAGATCTTGTGGTGCGTCTTTGGGGAATTTTTGCCCATTTATTCAATGAAGAATTCCTGAGGTGAAACACTGTTGAATGAGAGCCCCTAACTGGCAGTCTCCATTTTAATTTAATCCATTGGTGTTCAGTGAGGATGTGGTCAGGGTTTTGTGTGAACCAGTCTTCTACACCAATTTACTCAAACATTCCTTGATTAAGCTCATTTTGAGCACTGGGACACAGTCATGCTGGAACATAAAAAGGGCCTTTCCCAAATTGTTTCCACAAATTGATATGATGCTAAAAGATGTACATTTGTGCTTAAATGTCTGAAACTTTTTGTCATTTTTAAAACACAATACACTATGACTACTGTCCACACTTCAAATATTTGCAGTTACCACTTCAATACCAAAAAGATCAAAGGGTGTCTCTAAATCAACAAAAAATGTGAAGTGTATTTAAAAGCTGTGGGTCCTTAAGCAAGGTCCTGAACCCTCATTGCCCCAGGGGTGCAGTATATTGGCTTGTGTTCTGACCCCAACCATCAAGTTGGAATACTTGTAGGTCCATCATCCATCTATTATCTTCCGCTTTATCCTATATTAGGGTCACGGGGGGGTTCCCCACGTCCATCCAGGGGAGAACATTTCGGGCACTGGGCAGATACACCCAGGACAGGGCGCCAATCTATCGCTGGGCACACACACTCACACAGACACACACACACACACTCTATATGGGGCAATTTGGAGAACTCAATGACTTGTTCCATGTTTTTGGACTGTGGGAGGAAACCGGAGAACCCTGAGGAAACCCATGCAGACACGGGGAGAACATGGAAACTCCACCCAGATGAGGATTCGAACCACCACCGTGCCGCTGACTTGTAGGTCACTTTTGATAAAAGAGTCTGTTAAATGAGCTTGTTTAATGTCATGAAAAACATTTACTTTTCAATCATTTTGCTATGCTTAAAATATTTTTTGTAATTAATCAAAACCGAAGTATTTTGAAAAATGATCTTAGTCTCTTGGCTTACACTTTGTTATTCCAGTTTTAGTAACAGCCCTGCCACGATTCTTTACCACCATATTGTATTTCCTAATTAATTCTTTTTGCTGGCTTGATCCAAATGGCAGATTGATTTGCGCTGTATTTCACACCTGCTTCTATTGAGTCTATTTCAACTCGATGAATGTGTGGGTAGTGGTCTTGAACTGTTCATTCAGTCACACTTACTCACATTTAGGCACAATTAGGATTCTGTCAATTCACCTGCCAGCCTGTCTTAGAAAGGATGCTAAGGACCGCAGAATAGAAAACCTACATGAATTTGATCCCCTTAGTTACTCGACCACCAGATTAAATAAAACTGAAAACAGTAAAAAAAAAAAACATGACTCTCAGATCAAGCACTGTTTTTTTTTCCATTATTATCATTTTGCATACAGAGTTTGACTTAGCTTCCCTCATCCAAGGTTATGCGATGTTTGCTTAATATACCAAGACATTTTTTTCGAGTCAGAATCATGGCTGAGACACGAATTTGAATGCATTTTGTTACAGTACAGTTTTCAAGTTCTGTTGTGTGATTGAGTGGACCGCAGGGGAATGCCCCTTCAAAGAGAGTCTATCAGTAGTCCACGCACTCTCTAGCATGCTGGCACAGTGCTGGCTGAATCTGAGGACATTTAAAAAATTCTCTGTAGGTCTGATTAAATATGTATTTTTGTGAAAGACAGTAAAAAAAAGACTTTTTTTTTTTTTGTTACTGTAATAAAAAATAAAAGTAATAAAAAAATTAAAAATAAAAAAAGAAATACAGAAATGCTAAAAGAAAAGTAATGGCCTGTTTTTATTAAATTCTATAAACATTTTACTTCAAGAAGCACAAAAACTATTATAGACACTGTCTTTCTGCCTGTGGGAGTTAATATGTAGGAGAGATTTGCATAATTTTCTAGGCACTTATATTCTACATGACAACATGCTGGAGGCTGAGGAACTCCTGACTCATTAATTTGTTCTTTTATTCATTTATTTATTCATTTATACAGAGAATGAGCAACAGATTTCACTTAAAATTATAAAAGCAAAGTATCCCACACAAATGAAAAAAAACAATAATACACAATGATTAAAAATTTGAAAGGTTAAATGTTGTTTATATATTAAAACATAATTACAATTATGAATTAATAATGAAAATTGACAAGACCCTGCTCTAAAGATCCTGCCTATGCTGCCTTGTTTAGATTAATTTCAATAGTGAAAACAGCTCACAGTAAGTAACA
>JAFMOC010000003.1:812500-882500 GCA_019802505.1 Corydoras sp. C115
AACCAAAAAACAAATACACTCAGAGTCCATGATGGATGGTCAGAGCATTAAAGAGTGATAGCCAGTTCCATTGAGGTTTCTAGGGGAAAACAAACTGTCTAGTTTTCTATACTAGGCATAAATATCAGTTGTAAGGAGAGAAAAAATAAGGAAAAGGACCATCACAAAGTGCCAGATTAAAAATGATGAATTACATAAATGTTACGTTTTGTAAATAATAAAAAAACAAAGATGACATTTTGCTGTAGACCCCTGGTATAATTACTTTTTTGAATGACTGGTGATTCCATCTTTAATTCTCAGCTCTGTTCTTTACTGTAGTTCCTCACATTGCATCATTTCACTTTAGATAAGGGCAACTGCCAAATGTTGCGAATGTAATAAATGTTAAATAACAACACAATTGACAGGACATTAGTTACTTTATACATGCTGACTTTCTTCTTTCTTTCTTTTTTACTTATTACGTATTTTGTTTTCTTGAAAGCTTTATGTTTTATGTGTTCATGTTAAATTCGGAGGTCACTGGGGTTGGCATTTATATTTTAGTATGTTGTAGCATTGATATTTTATTTTTTAACTCATTAAGTTTAATAAAAGTTAATTCTACTTCTATTTCTGCACTTAGCAATTTTGCTGATTTTTTTTGTAGTTTTTAATGACACTCATTGCATAATTGTATCTTCTTTTAACACCTTTATTAACTGATAGTTGTTTTGTTTATTTCTTATGCTCAAGCAATTTCTAGAAACTTGTGTGGATGTTTGGAACTTTGTTGTGATTTGCCACTTTTCCTATATACTATTTCATCTCATTAATTTGAATAGGGTTTTTTTGTATAATATAAAAGCTATGAATAGAGACCAGACCACAGTTTTTAATTGTTGGATTATTTTAAATTATTTTCTATTTTATATAAACCAGTTTAGATTTAGCGTTTGTATGCAGTGGGTGGCAAAGAAGCTACTGGTATTTCCAGAATTAGAGAATCTGGGGTGATGCTGTTGTTTATGTGGTATTATTATCTTCACACTCCCACATCTGACCTTAAATTTTGCCCTTGTTGAGGTATTACACATGCTGGATATATTAATCAGCCAATAACAAATTTTACAGCACCTACTATTAAAGGCATGTTGGAGCTAATTTAAGGCTAATGGAAAACCTGTCCCTGTAGAAATAATAGAAATGCCATCTGCAAGTGCTTTGGAATAAAAGCCATTTTACTTAAAAAAAAATAAAATAAAATAAATAAATAAATAAAAAGAACTCCAAAATATTGATGTCTATCTATGTATTTTTATAGGATAAGTTTTTTCATTCTGTTGAAATATAAGCAAAATTTTACTGATAATTGGTAGGTGCTTGAATACTATTTCATTATATTTATTAGTAAATAATATTATAGTTAAAAGGTTTACAACCACATATGTTTCTTTTAATCACATAATGTGTATTTTTTAATACACATTTGAAGCTCCATATAGATATATAGGGACACCAATCCTGCCTATTTTGTTGATTAATCTATGCCATTTGGTTCTGGAGAAGGATAAGGTTTATTGTTTTCAGGTCTTTTCCTAAGAAAGCTGACATTCAATATGTAATAAAAGCCTACATACATGGTATGATGAGTTTGATGTCTAAGTAATACCATGAAATACCACTAAGATTAGTTGGATTTTTTAGCAGGTTTTGGGCAAATCCAGGACATGTAATAATTTTTATTGAAAGGCCTGCCAGTTCTTTTTTATTTTTACTCATTACAAATTATAAGAATTATATTTAAAGTATTGTGCAATGGAGTTCTGAAAAATATTTTAAACTGAATTAAAGTTAATAAAAGAAATAAAAATGCTATTAATTATAGAATATTATTATTGGTATTAGTGGAATGTGTAGGTCAAGTTCCATTTTTAGTCTTAGTCAACCATTAAAAAAAGTTTTTAAAAAATTAGAACATATAAACATTATTTTCTGTATGATTACACAGCACTAAGGCTTTTATCACAAGTGAGCTTTAAAGAATATGTTACCACTGGCCTCTGTGTTCCACATTTTTTTTGTGTATTGTATAGCCTTGTTTTATTTATATTAATTTCAACTATATTTACTTTATCATTTTCTCCCCTCTCTCTCTCTCTTCTTCTTTTTTCCTGTCTCACTTTCACTCATTTGTATTTTCTCCTTCCTCTTTCAGGGGCTTAAACCCATGGACCACAATGGGCTCTCAGATCCATATGTTAAACTACATCTGCTACCAGGAGCAAGTAAAGTACGTATTCATTTGCACATTAAATAATTAGTTTTTCCAACTCTAATACTATATGGACATTGTCTCATTAGATTTTTATATATCTGCTGTTAATAGAAGTATGGTATATGGTTAAAAAGTACACACCTAATTTCAAAATTTGATGCAAACCCTTTTAGGAAATTAAAAAGTGCTTCATATACAAGATGTTTCAGACAATTTAAAGTTTGATATTTTGGAGAATTGCCAAACCCTTTTTCAGAATGACAGTACACCCTTCCACAAAACAGGTTTTTGAAGACATGGTTTATTCCATCAAAAACATCTGGTATGAATAGAATCAATGATTGTAAATCAGGTTGTTTTCTTGCTTCATTAGCCTTTTCTTGTGTTTGATTGAATGAACCTAAATTTTCACAGATTTTGCCAAATTTAATGAAGTAATGTTCTAAAAGATTTTTTTTATTCAAGCAAATTTTAACTACTCTCTATGAAATATTTATGATTCTGGAATAGATTTGTGGTTATTCCTGTTGTTCACATTCACTTTTGTTTTAAAAGTGTAAAGTGTATGAAATTTCCTGGAGTACAGCTCACAGTGCATTTCTAGGTGCAAAGAGTGTTATATCACTATGTAAAGTTTAAAAGTAAAGGTAAATGAGCTTAATATTGACCTAAGGGTGTATAGTTACAAGATGTAACTACATACACACCAGACTGGAGCCACACGTTAACCGAAAGGCTCTCACATATAGAATAATTGCCAAATCTGTACCAGATGTGGACCAGATCTGTTTTGCAACATGATGATATGTCTCATTTTATTTTCTTCCGCTTAATTCTCTACTAGGGTCGCCTTTGGTAGCAGTGCCAGATCAGCCAAAAGTGGCCCACATCTATATACCATTTAGGTTGGAATGATGTCTTAAAAAATGAATATATAATATACAGTATTTATACACATTTACAACCTAGACATCAATACACTCTAAAAAATGTGAAAACAGGCAAAAAAAAAACAGATGAAAAATAAAAAAGAGTATGCCTTCCTGCTATATTTTGGATTGTATTTGGTTCATTAAGGTGAGTCACTTTCTCGCTGTGTTCGAATCATAGTCGGCATTGTTTAACAGCAGGATGAGGCCACCTCATGCAATCAGTTTCAGAGTGGATATTTTTATTTAGAAATTATTTAGAAGTGTTTACTGCTTTGCTTGCGTCCCTAAATGAAATGAACCAAAATACTCATTTCATAAATAAAAAATACAAAATACTCATTTCAGAATAAAAATACAAAAATCAACCTATTAATTTCCCACTTTCACAAAGAACTCCTCTGAACTATACACTCAAATATGTTTTAGTTTTGTCATATTTTAAAATTATTTTTTGCTTGTTTTGCATTATCGACTTTGCTGATTCCTATCAAATATTTTATTAAATGTTAAAATACTGCTGCAGATTCTATTAGGAAATAAGGTACTTCATGATCAAGGAGTTTATTTAGTACGTCACTGATCCAATGTTCTCTACCAATTATTATGTGTCTTATAATATAGCTACTCATCTGTTCGTTTACTCCCTGGCAGTAAGTTGGTTCTTGGCTTGCCAGCAATTTACTTAACAGCAAGTATCAAAAGAGTACCAGTTCAGCTTACCCCGGACTAAATGAATAAAATGACCTCCTGCAATGCTGGAATATCCTTCAGAAAGTTATTAACTAATGCATTGCAGCAGAATGTTTACATGGAAAGTTTTTTTAGCTTTAAAACGACAAAGTGATGCATAAAGAAGCCTGGATGGTGCTCGCGTGATTTTTTTTAATGTCAGAAATCATTGAGCAGTCGAAAAGACAGTGGCGAAGTTATTGGGTTTCATTAGTTGGATCTTAGATGATCTCAAATGAATCTAATATTTAATGGAAGGTATTTAAAAAAATAAAAAATAAAACTTCCGTGATAAAATAACCTTTATTGACAGTGTGATTTTTGTCTCACTAGAACAGTACTAGCTCACTTCGAAAACATTTTTATACTTTTCTATAGGTGGCTGGGGTGGTGATAACAAACCTTGAGTCTCTGCTTTTTGAACATTTCTCAAATGGTTTTGGACGTGTTCTGTATTCTTGTGCTCTCCAACGACTGAACCACAAGTCAATAGTAGGCTTCTTGGCAAAGGCAGCTGGATTTTTATTGGAATTCTCCTGGTAGTTCATTGACTCCATGATGCTATTAATCCTACTAAGCTTTTCAGAGCATCTGAAAAAAAACATCCCCGCATCATTACACAGGAACACAGTTCAAGTCAAAAGATTCTCTTGCCTTCAGCTACATCCAGGCACTCATTTGCTATTATATTTACTGGATTTACTAGACTCCTACAGCATCTTACATTATATGAGATTTGTGGTTAGATGCACTTTCTTGCCACAGAGTGAATAATTGTAGGCTTAATTACTTTGTGGTCTCCAAAATGTTTTTCTTCCAATCTTAAATCGTGATTGATTTTGTTTCATGGGTTGTCCTCTGCAGTATTTGGTGCAATACAAACCTACCTCTATTTCTAGCCAATTTCATTACAGCTCTGATTGTTTCAATTAAATTTATATATATATATATATATATATATATATATATATATATATATATATATATATATATATATATAGGCGGCACGGTGGCTTAGTGGTTAGCACGTTCGCCACTCAGCGCTAGGGATTCCCGGTTCGAATCCCAATCTGGGTGGAGTTTCCATGTTCTCCCCGTGTCTGCGTGGGTTTCCTCCGGGTTCTCCGGTTTCCTCCCACAGTCCAAAAACATGGATCAAGTGAATTGAATTCTCAAAATTGCCCCATATAGAGTGTGTTCGTGTGAGTGAGTGTGTGCCCAGCGATAGATTGGCGCCCTGTTCTGGGTGTATCTGCGCAGCGCCTGAGACGTTCTCCCCTGGATGGACATGGGGAACCACACCGCGACCCTAATAGAGGATAAAGCGGATGATAATGAATGAATGAATATATATATATATATATATATATATATATATATATATATATATATATATATATATATATATATATATATATATATATATTATATATATATATATGTATATATATATATATATATATATAATTTTTTTTTTTTTTTTTAACCAACACAAAAGTCTAAAGTCTTAAGAGACCATCATGATGCCCATTAATTTGCTGTTAAATTCTATTTGCTAAAAAGGCAAGGTTGAAATGGACTTTCTCCCACTCTCTCTCGCTCTCTCTCACTCTCTCGCTCACTCTTACTTATTTGCTCAGAAATCACTTTTGTCTGCGCTGTCTCACTTGAAAACACATGACTCTATTTTAACTTTAAAATTATTTACTAATCCTTAAGGTTCACATACTTTTGCCATTCAAAGACGTGTTGTATTGGGTCTTTTTTCTCAATAAATATATGATCTTATATACCATAAACATATATTTAATTTTTATTAATACCTAGAGAAAATGTCCAATCAGTCTAATACTATCTAATACTTCATTTACTGTTTACATTAGAATTGTAACCATTTCTTATTTGTCTTTCCATTAAGGCCAATAAACTTCGGACCAAGACTCTGCGCAACACTCTCAACCCAGTGTGGAGTGAGACTTTAACCTACTATGGCATCACTGATGAGGATATGGTCCGTAAAACACTCAGGTACGTGTTGTTATTGTCTTGAATTTTTAAAACAGTGGAATAGATACTAGATGTAATACTTAATTGCATTAATTACAAATTAAAGGGCAATTTAGTATATCCAGTTTAACTGATTATGATGTTAGAAAACCAGAGTTGCCTGGATCTGGATCTGGTCTGTTTTAATGCTCATCCTAGTTTATCCCTCTCTTGTATTGATAGTGATTATTTTGTTTGCCATATAATATATAACTGATACATAAAGTGTGCAAGAGCTAGTATATACCAGTGTTGCACCAGACATTAAGTGGTTAAATATGCTATATATATCAATACAGATAAACTTTTGTCTATAAACATACTGTATGCATTTATGTATTATATTAATATTTTTTGCTAGGTGATAAATTCAGTAAACTGTGCAATTATTACCCCTTTAAACATTTAGAACTGTTTTATTAAGGCTTTCTCAAAATAAAAATGAGTGTCTCTTCAAAGACAGGCAACAAGTGGTGAAAATTTAGTACCATTTTGGACTATTGTCTGAATATTTCCCTAAATGAGGTCCCAGTTTACCTATTTTACCCTAATTATGACATTAGAGACTTCAAACTCTCAAACCAGGGATGTTAAACCTCGATGAGCAGGAGGAAATGAAATAAAATAAACATGAAAAAGCAAGCAACTATTTTAAAGCATGACTATTTGCTTCGATTTTCTACCTGCATTTTTTAATAAGGCCACAGATTAGCAAAAGAAGGGCTTTATCTTTTCAAGCAACCCAGATAATCTTCTTTAATAGATGCAGAGAAATTGTGTGCACATCACACCCTTTATCTATTGATTCATCCTCATCTCGCACATAATCCTAGCATCATCACAATTACCTTTTCTAACTTTATTAAAACTTTTTGGTGATAACATGGTTTTGTCATTTTTATTACTTTTTTATTGACATTTATTTTTTATAACATTTTCTCTACCTGTTTCAGTCTAAGGCAGTATATTGCGTAATGCTTAAGTTAATTCGTTACACAGTAACATGGGTTACAATGTAGAGCAGCTACATTGATTTTGTGTGGAAATGTATTGCATTCAGTTAAGATGCCAAAATTAAAGTTGAATTTCAATAGATACTAAAAATATATTTTCATTTTTATTTAATTTGTTGGGGAGTTATAATCTACTTTAATAGTTCACTCATAACTCACCAAATGGCGATTTGTTCAGTGCACTCGGACTTCCTGCCTTTGATATATCACAAAGCAAGAATTGAGTGCAGCATAAAAAAATAATGATTGAGGTGGCACTTTTTCTCCCAGATACACAATTCACATCAGTGAGTGCTATTGGAAAAGCAATTACTTCAACATATTGATTAAAAGAGAATATGCTTGTTATGGAAGTCAAATTTTATTTTTTGCAAACCTGTCATAACTTTGTGACAGGATTTTAAGATGTTCTGGTAGTAGAACAAATGCGTTAAGGAGTATTTTATTTAATAAATACAAATGTGAAATGTATGCAACAATAAATCTTTGTTTAAACTGTAATTTGTTAGTTTACTCTGGTTTTGATATGGATGCTAATTGGGCCAAAGCTAAGCATAAACAGAGGATTTGTATTCCCATGGTAACCGTGATAATATAAAGAGTTTTTTAATTTAATTGAGTACCTAAATGAAAAGCTTTGTATTAAAATATATGAAATAAATACTTTATCTAGTGAACAATTACACTGAGTACCAGCTGTTTGTTCCATATCAGTGTTGACATCATATATTGCTGTAGGAATAGTAGGAAAATGAAATTAAGTTTTAAAACTTAACAAAAGACAACAAGTTACTGTAAATTTGAATTATTATGAACACACATAGGGCGGCACGGTGGCTTAGTGGTTAGCACACTCGCCTCTCAGCGCTAGGGATTCCCGGTTCGAATCCCCATCTGCGTGGAGTTTCCTTGTTCTCCCCGTGTCTGCGTGGGTTTCCTCTGGGTTCTCCGGTTTCCTCCCACAGTCCAAAAACATGGATCAAGTCAATTGAATTCTCAAAATTGCCCCATATAGAGTGTGTCTGTGTGAGTGAATGTGTGCCCAGCGATGGATTGGCGCCCTGTCCTGGGTCTATCTGCCCAGCGCCCAAGACGTTCTCCCCTGGATGGGCATGGGGAACCCCACCGCGACCCTAATAGAGGATAAAGTGGGAGATAATGAATGAATGAATGAACACACATTTCAGACAAATTTATTTGGGTAATCTTGAGTATTGGGCACTGTGTACTGACAGAATTAAGTATAATCATGACAGCATCCATTCATATATAAACAATAAAAAAAATGTGCCAGCTAATAAAATAGCTGCTCATTTATTGAAAGTTATATAGTAAAGCCTGCCTTACAGTCTCACACTCCTGCTTTTGGTACTGAGCTACCGTTATGCTGGCTGCAGAAAAAAAAATCCCAAACTGTGCCCACAAACTTGGTAGCATACTGTTGTTGAAAATGTCTTTGCATACTGAAGCATTACAATTTCACTTCACTAAAACTAAGAAACCTAGCCCATCCCTTGAAGAACAATCCTCTGGCCTTATCTCTCTTTGAGCACAATTTACAATTGGCACAATACATTCAGTGAGTCAGACATTGTGTTTGGTGATGTAAGGCTTGCATGCAGCTGCTTGTCCATAAAAAGCCATTCCATAAAGTTTCTTGTGCCCATTTTTTTCGTGCTGATGTTAATGCCAGAGGAGGTTTGGACCTTTTATGTTCTTCACTGTGTTTCTGTTTGTTTGTGGTTCTTAAATATTTCTTTCAGTGATAGTTCATGAGAGAACATATAGAAGGGAAGAAATTTTATGAACTGACTTGGTGCAATTATGGCATCTTATTACAGTAACTTGGTCAAATTCAGTAAAATCCACCAAAAAAAGGCAGATGTCATGGGCGATGTTCAAATTCATACACCTTTTGCAAAGGTGCTAAGTCAAATTAAATCAAAATTGTGTGTGCACGAGTGCAGTATTCTTTTGACTCTTGGATAATACATTAGCCAGTTTACAATGACTATGATAAATAGAGTTTTATGGTACGATTTATACAATCAGGTGGTAATTAGTATCTAGTATTAGTTTTAGTATTAGTATTTACCTATTAGCTTGTCTTTGGAATGTGGGAGGGAACTTGATTACCCAGAGAAACCTCAAACTCAAATAAAAAAACTCAAAATGCACAGGGAATACATTTGGACATCACAAAGTAAGGGTGGTTGTTCGCACAAACAGGAATTAAAAGGTTTATATTTAATCATTTTTTTTTATCACTCAACGGCCACTTAGTCACTATTAAAATCACGGGCATTTCATAATTAAATATCAGGTCTAGTTGGGTTATTGAATTTCAGTTTACAATACTTGACTAAGTTAGCAAATAACACTAGTGGTTTTAGTGGTTAAAATGGTTTTGCAATCCTGGAAGTCAGTTTAGGTGAGTCATGTTAATCACATACCATTATAACAATGTAATATTTCTGTGAGCAAGATTCCAGTCTAGTCCTGCTTTAAATATCCATCCATTCATCCATCCATTATCTTCTGCTTCATCCTCCACTAGGGTCGCTTTTGGGGGGTGGGAGGGAGTGGGGGTTCCCCGTTTCCTTCCAGGAGAGAATGCATTGGGCACTGGGCAGACACACCCAGGACAGGGCGCCAACCATTCGCTGGGCACACGCTCACTCACATAAACACACTCCAAATGAGGCAATTTGGAGAAATCAATTGACCTTGATTCATGTTTTTGGACTGTGGGAGGAAACCAGAGAACCCGGAGGAAACCCATGCGGACACGGCGAGAACATGGAAACTCCACCCAGATTAGGATTCGAACCAGGAATCCCTAGCGCTGAGAGGCGAACGTGCTAAGCCACCCTGCTTTAAATATGTTTTGAATTATTTTATATTTCATTGTTTGGCTTTATTAAATTAAATGAATAATTTACATTAAAGCATTATTTCTTTTAGGTAAAATATGTCTCATGTCTTAAAATATGCAGGTAAAAACCTATTTTAATTAGAAAATGAATTATTTGTAAATCTTTCCCCAAATCTGCATCAGATATGTATGCCCAGGTGGAATGTGTATTGATCTGGAAGGACCCACCTGATGATTCATCATGGCTTTTCTTTAGGCCTGTCTCTTCCAGTTTCCATGGAAACACAAAATCTCTCTCATAGGTCTTGCTTTTGGTGGACGCCAGTCGCCCTTCATGCAAATAAGCGCTAAACAATGACAAATCAGTAGCTTCCGATCTATCATTTTCGAAGCCCTTTCATTCCACAGCTCATAAGTCTGGGTTGCACTTTTATTCAAGAACCTTGGCCAGTCTCATCGTGCCTGGCCTACGCACACAGCATGTCTGTTTGGACATGAGAAATGAAATCACTGTCTTATTTCCATCTTTCACCCAAAGGCTGCTGCAGCACAACAAAAAAGTACATCCTGAATGCCAGAGGACTTCCTTCAATAATAAAAATCAGCTGTTAATTCTCATGCATGTTCATATTTATTAAATGTCAATATTCATTGACTAAGATTTTTTAATTAGGCTTCAAGGTGTCAGGTATTCTTTCATAAAAAAGCAAAAAAAAGCAATGATGTTAGCTTGAAAAACATGATGATGATGATAAATACATATCTGTGAGAGTCAAATGCATGTGAACCTTCAAAATTAGCAAATGAATTGAACGTCAAATTGGACTCAAGGGTCGGCAACACCCCCCCCCCCCAAACCCTACTCCTTAGTATAGGATTAAGCAGAAGATAATGAAATGAGATTTGACTCGTGTTTGTAATCAATGGGATGACAATAAGATGTGAGTGTCCTGTTTTATTAAATAACAGAAGTCCACATTAGACTTTTTAAATGTTTGTAAAAGTGTCAATCATTCATTCATTCATTATCTCCCGCTTTATCCTCTATTAGGGTCGCGGTGGGGTTCCCCATGCCCATCCAGGGGAGAACGTCTCGGGCGCTGGGCAGATACACCCAGGACAGGGCGCCAATCCATCGCTGGGTACACACTCACACACTCAAACACACTCTATATGGGGCAATTTAGAGAACTCAATTAACTTGATCCATGTTTTTGGACTGTGGGAGGAAACCGGAGAACTCGGAAGAAACCCACACGGACACGGGGAGAACATGGAAACTCCACCCAGATGGGGGTTCGAACCGGGAATCCCTAGCACTGAGAGGCGAACGTGCTAACCACTAAGCCACCGTGCCGCCCAGTGTCAATCATATTTCTTAGAAAATATTTTTTTTTCATCACTCTAAAAAGGTTACAAACAATCTCTAAATAATTTGAACTCTTTTACACTCTACAGTCAGACTATTATTAACCTCCCCTGGATTTGTAAACTAAAAAATATCATACAAAGAGCCAGATGTCTGCAATGTCTATGTAAAAGTCAGCAAATGGATGTCAGCACAGGATGGCTTTTAAGCAACTTAAAGTTTTTCTAACATTGCTAAGGTTTATAGACATAAATTGATAAGTAGATTCAACTGCATTTGTATTGAGCAATGACAAGGCAACAAAATGCATCATGAATCCACCATCAGAATAACACCGAACAATAATAATGCACATGGCAGTGTTGCAGTATAAAGACAGAGTATTGTTGTTTGTCTGATGCTACTGGACAAACAAGAAGGTTGATTTATGGATGGATAAAACCAAAATAGATCTTTTTGTGTTTAAATAATGACCTATTCGCTTCTTTAAAACAATCTGCAAATCTGAAATCTTTATATACTTTTGCCACTTACAGATATGCAATATTAATTAGTTTCCTCAATAAATGAATGCATGAATGTAATATTTTTGTCTTATTTGAGAGAACAGTTTTAAATAGTAAATTAAAATCCCAGCAATACTGCTGTGTCTGATCACAGAGAGTCAGAAAAAGCTAGTCATTTTTATGATGCAATATGCACAGTCTGGGAAAATTACATAGTCCTGTGCATGAACCAATATTCACCGTCTGCACTTGAAAAAAGTCTCCTGGCATGCACAGACATAAAATCAATAAAAGATCTGTCCAGAATACAATCAATTCTCTAATGCAGAGTATTAAATTTCATTGACATATATGCATACACACTCTAGACGTGTACAGCAAACTGAAATATTTATCACTTTAAGTTCTGGATATTGTTTAATGTCAGTAGGTTGCACAACTGAACTAATAGTACCTCAAATCAAATCATCAGCTTTGGGGGAGACTTTGATATGTGTGTTGAGCATAAAGAAGAGTATTGACAAAGAGAGTTTTGTGTAAAATGACCCAGAAGATGAATATCACAAAGATGGTTCACTAGATGAATCGGCAGATCTGTACCAGTGGATGAATTGACTGAAACTTGGAGCAATAACTGTGACTCAAAGCTTCAGTTCGATGCCAAGCCTCACTGCTGCATTTCACACTCAGTGGTCAAGAACCAATTCAATACAAAGCTGGAATTCAGTAGTTATTATTGGAGCAAGTGAAACATTTTATACATGTACACAAATCAACCACAGTGAGCTTAATACTTTAATCATGAAAAACCTGAGTTATAGTTGGTACATTTTTTAGAACATATTGAAAATATGGTACTATGTAGTTGAAAGGCAAATCATTATCTTCTGAAGGATTTCTGACTGTAATTGCACAGCAGTGGATTTAGATACTTTCTGTTTTCTGTTATTCATTTTAATGTTGTTCATCATAATGTTGTCATGTCATTGTGCTGGAAAGAGCAACAGATTGGTGGTCCAGCTATAACTTTCAGCAAAGCAAGCAATTTATTTCAATAAGAGACATTTATTAAAATGACACTAAAAATAACCTATTCTCTCTCTAAATAGTAAACATTAATTTAATTTAATCATCTTATCACTAGTAGCTACACCAATCACAAACATTATCTAAACCATGAATCATTTCTGCTAATGATAATGATGGTGTTGGGTATTTTAAGGCCAAGGTATTAAAACACTAACTGTTAAAAATTTTAAGTAATTACTTAACTGTATGTAAACATAATTATGCAACCAGTATTTTGTTTAAAATATGACACAAGGCGCTGTGCCAACTGATTTTGTGCTGGCCTCCATGCCACTGTTTTAATATATTACGTTTTTTGGGATAATGTAAATGTATCTAATCTGCGATCATTATGCATAATGACAAAAACAATAATTTTGCATAACGGAAATTTTGAAGAAAAAAAAAATCTGTATTTGCTCTCCATGGTTTTCTCATTAATATATTAATATATGTCTATCTATCTATCTATCTATCTATCTATCTATCTATCTATATATGTATATGTATATATATATATATATATATATATATATATATATATATATATATATATATATATATATATATATATATATATATATATATATATATATATATTGTGTGTGTGTGTGTGTGTGTGTGTTGTGTGTGTGTGTCGTGTGTGTGTACCATAAAGATAAAGGTGTGCTTTTGTGTTATACAATTATCTACAGTGTTAACAGTTGTACATTTATAGAGCAGTTCTGGAGATCATGCTGTCTTCGTTGCTGGAAGGTTCGAGCAATAGGTTACTGAAGGTTGGGGGAATAAATCTGTGTATGTCTTATTTGGTAAGTGAAATAGAACACTGGAGAAACAAAGCAAGATCATAGAAATTGATCCCAAATTAAAGGCTCAAAGGTTTATTTGAAAAATCAGGAAAAACATTTTAGCTAACTTTTACAAACTCTAAGATGTGCACCCAGTTAATGAAATAATGCGCCGAAGTGTTAATTTCACTTTATAGTTTCCACAAAGGCTAAATCTAATGTTCCCTAGGGACTAGGCAGTGACGTAATCAATAATTTCCTGTAATGAAGCAGAGATAGACAGGTAGCCATAAAACATAACTCTAAATACCGACATGGTATATGACATTGGTGATCTATTAAATTGATGTACTGTGGTTTATAGAGTTTATAAATGTATCTCAGCTGTCATTGGAGCAGATTCTTGCAGCATCTACAATTGATTTCTACTAAGTTGTGTGAATTTATGCCTTCATTACAGTTCCACATTGAATTTCAATCGTATTTCACATTGAATTTTACAGTGTATGACATCACTGTCAGTTCCAAGCTTTTAGGCACACTACCTGATAGTAAGAGAAGTGCAGATAAACGAAGGTAGTGACAGGGATCTCCTTACTTCAGGGCTAGAGACATTTCTTGATTTGAGACATTAAGAGGCACATCTGCAGTGGCTAGTTACGCTGTGCCTCCAAGGACCTGTCTCATTCTAAAACTCATTTGTCCTCATTATTGTCCATGTCTCACTCTTACTCCTCTTTTTTATGTGCAGGAGGGTAAATAGAACTGATGTACTTATTAATCAGTGAGCAGTTCACGCTCATACTGACCTTTTCTAGCACAAACTGAAATCTGTTTTGCTTTTAACACCTTCTGTGGTCTGATTATCTAACATTATCTCTAGTGATGCTACAGACCTTGTATAAATGTGAACACAGATCTCTGACTCACAGCACTAATGCTTAGAATTATCATGGTAATTAGGAAATAGGATAAACAGTCCGATTAGAGTAAGGCATTTAATATTAAGCCTCTCACTGTAAATTTGCTGGAAATAGCCAGTACGAGTATGTTTTGTTAAGTTGTGAAATTCAAATTCTGGTATAAAATGCATAGTTTTTTGCCTTAAAGGTTTACGTTAAAGTTCATCCAACCTCGAGTTATGTTAGTATCGTGTCTTATTTACACTTGAAAACTACTTGTTGATGAGCTGGATATGGTCCAAGTGTGTTTGTGGAGGCGGACGTCAGTCTGTGACCACCCAGTTATGAGTAACAGCTGTTATGTAATCCAAACCCCATACTGCCCTTTAAAGTGTGTTCATTTAGAGAACTAATTATTAAACCATTCATTTAAATTAAACGTTTTCTTCATCCATGCGCGGCACGGTGGCTTAGTGGTTAGCACGTTCACCTCTCAGCGCTAGGGATTTCCGGTTCGAATCCCAACCTTGTTGGAGTTTCCATGTTCTCCCCGTGTCCATTTGAGTTTCCTTCAGGTTCTACGGTTTCCTCCCACAGTTTAAAGACATGGATCGAGGCCAAATTGCCCCATATAGTGTATGTTTGTGTGTGTGTGTCTGTGTGAGCCAGCGATGGATTGGCGCCCTGTCCTGGGTGTATCTGCCTAGCGCCCCGCCCCGCGACACTAGTAGAGGATAAAGTAGAAGATAATGGATGGATGGATTTTCTTAGACTATTAACTAAATTTTAACAAATTGTAATCTAATAATTATTGCAATTAGTTTTTTTGGCAAACATACTGGACTGTTTGGTTTTCACTTGCAACTACATGTTCTTGACTTGAAAACAGTGACTTTGAATTTGTTTTGTGTTGAAAGGGGAAAAAAAATTAATTCAGCAGTGTTAGACATTTGCATCCAGGCTGTCATGATTATAAAGCGTCATCCATGTCATTCGTATTGTTACTCATAGAGTAAATAGGCTCTGTTCTGTCTGTGTTGTTCCTTGACTGGGGTTGCATGCTTTTTGTTGTAAGCTCTGGTTCAACTTATAAAATCCCAAGATGTACAACAACCACATAGACACGCATCATAAATGATAAAGACCCTTATATAATAAATTTAGACCTCAAAATTAGACAAGTTTTACTGCCTCATGTTTTGATTGTATTCTTGACAACTATAGTTTGTTTTTTTTAGTGGGTATCATTACAATTAAGGGGTATAGTAGTCATTATATATCTGTAATCAGCAGACATTTTGTGTGCTTATGTGTGAGGATGTTTCATTTGGGAATGTATAAAATTTAGATGACCTGAGAGCATCACTTAGTTCCCCCTATATTAAAGAATTATAAATATAAATATTAAACATATAAATTACATAAATAACATATAAATGTTAAATATGATGCACAACCATTTTGCTCCCATCTTGCATGTCAACAAAAGCATCACAGCAGTAACTTCAAACAATCTTTTTGCTCATGCCACAACCTGCAACAGCAACATGCTGTTGGTTTGCACATCATACTCTCTGATTCTGTAAAGTTGGCACTCTTTCTATGTTTGAAAATGAAAGAACCGAGCCCAGGGTAGAACATGTAGATCAGAAATAGTATTTAATGCGGGAGACACCTGGCAAACAGACATAGCACGCAAAGACAACAAAACTGTAACTAAACTAATGTTCCGAAAAGCGACATCAGAATCAGAATCAAACTTTATTGGCCAAGTATGCTCAGACATACAAGGAATTTGTTTTTGGTCGCAGGAGCTCACAGTGCACAATAAGTAACAAACACACCCAAACTAGCCATCCTCCTACACACACATACACACACACACACACACACACACGCACACGCACAGACACACCTGTAAACTTGAAATGTGCAGAGTTGTGTATTTAAAATAAAGTGCTAGTGCAGCGGTAAAGAACAGTGAAAACAATAGATAGACAATAGAGTTAAATAGATATAAATATGAAGAGTGCGACACGGTGGCTTAGTGGTTGGCACGTTCTCCTCTCAGCGCTAGGTATTCCCGGTTCGAATCCCCATCTGGGTGGAGTTTTCATGTTCTCCCCGTGTCTGCGTGGGTTTCCTCCGGGTTCTCCGGGTTCCTCCCACAGTCCAAAAACATGGATCAAGTCAATTGAATTCTCCAAATTGCCCCATGTAGAGTGTGTCTGTGTGAGTGAGTGAGTGAGTGTGTGCCCAGCGATGGATTGGCGCCCTGTCCTGGGTCTATCTGCCCAGCGCCCGAGATGTTCTCCCCTGGATGGGCATGGGGAACCCCACCACGACCCTAATAGAGGATAAAGCGGCAGATAATGAATGAATTAATGAATGAATATGAAGAACAAACGAGTCACTGGTGGTTGAGAGTGTTCTGAGACTATATCCAGAAAGTAGTGTTTTAATTACATGAGGAAGGACAGGAAATATATACACTTAAGGAAACCATGTGATGGGGAAAAACACAGCTCTACTGAATGTAATGGAATAAAAGTTACTTAACAGTAATCAATGAATTAACAAAATAGAACATGTGGAACACAGACACAACAGGGAAAATAGAGTCCAGACTGGGGTGATAGGGCGGTACCATAACAGCTTCTTAATGATGTTAGTGTGTAATCTGTGAAAATTATATATAGTATTATAGTTAAACCATTCACCTATTCATTCATTCATTCATTCATTCATTCATTATCTCCCGCTTTATCCTCTATTAGGGTCGCGGTGGGGTTCCCCATGCCCATCCAGGGGAGAACGTCTCGGGCGCTGGGCAGATACACCCAGGACAGGGTGCCAATCCATCGCTGGGCACACACTCACTCACACAGACACACTCTATATGGGGCAATTTTGAGAATTCAATTGACTTGATCCATGTTTTTGGACCGTGGGAGGAAACCGGAGAACCCAGAGGAAACCCACGCAGGCACGGGGAGAACATGGAAACTCCACCCAGATGGGGATTCGAACCGGGAATCCCTAGTGCTGAGAGGAGAACGTGCTAACCACTAAGCCACCGTGCCGCCCTCACCTATTCATCACTTTGTAAAAATGTATTAATACTGCACTTAAGAGGGATTACGTTAAAAAAAGTTAAGTAAGTTAAGTGTGAAAACATGTCTTATCGTGCTTAAAATCAATCCGTTATCTGGAAACAGTATTTTTATGTAGTAAATATGTTAGTAAACATTTCAGTTTTCTGTTCAGTTCCATACGAATTCCATCCATATTGATCGCTTTATCGTACTGCTGAAAATCTCAGCCAGTGTACATTTGGAGAAAACTGCTTTTCATTACTTGCTATTCAGAACCTAGTGGATTGTTTGTGGCTTCACAAGGAGACCTTTTCATAAGGCTGAGAGAACATGGGGGGGGGGAGTGGGTGATTGCCTGTTGATACATTGCAAAAGACCTTGGGGTGCTATGCAATCATATATCGCGTCTCGACACACACCTACACATTCGGGCAGACCTGAAGTCAGAAAACGTAGACCTTGAGAATAGTACATACATAAGGTACATATGCAATGCTTCAAACGATAATTGAATGCTTCATAAATAATATAATAAATCAAAAATATATGAATTTAAAGAATGTGTCTCTAGATTCGAAGCAGTTGAACAGCATGCTGTTTAATCATCTAAAAATCAATCAAGATCACAATAGGATGGCTTTAGGTAGAGTTAGTCATGCTGCTCAAGAATGCAGTGTAGGAAGTAAAATTGTTCAAAAGAGAAACAAATAAGAGGTCACTGCAGTTAAATACAAATAACTACAGTAAAGTATAATCAGTTTTTAAGTATATTTTATTATAAGAAACTTTAGTAATTCAGCATGTAGTTTATGTTAAAATGTACATATTACACTAATTTGCACTATTAGTACATACAGTTGTGATCAAATTTATTCAACCCCCAATGCTGCGAAGGGTTTTATGGAATTCAGTGCACATTTGTAATTGTGTTCATAATGAAATCTTACAAGGACTTGTTAAAGAACTAAATGCAACTAAGATAGCATCAATTGTTTTTGTCATAAAGTATTAAATGGCCTTTTTGTGATTTCTTCATTGACACAATTATTCAACCCCTTTACAACTACCACTCATAAGAACAGAGGTTCATTCCAGTGTTTTCAATCAGGTATTGAAAACACCTGTGGATGTCAACGAGCAGCAATCAAGCATGATAAGCACCAATTAGGCAGATTTAAAAGGACTGTGATACTCAGCTCCTTCTAGACATCTACTGGTGTGTTTACAAGCATGGTGAAGGCAAGAGAATGGTCCCAGAAGACAAGAGAAGAGGTTATTGCTCTTCACAAGAATGGCAATGGATATAAAAAGATTGCGAAGTTAAATATTCCAAGAGACACTATCGGAAGTATCATTCGCAAGTTTAAGTTAAAGGGCACAGTGGAAACGTTACCTGGTCGTGGCAGAAAGAAGATCCTGACCGCGACTGCTGTGCGCTACCTGAAGCGTAATGTGGAGAAAAATCCCCGCGTGACTGCTAAGGAACTGAAAAAAGACCTGTCAGATGTGGGCACTGAAGTTTCAGCTCAGACAATAAGGCGCGCACTGCATAACGAAGACCTCCATGCCAGAACTCCCAGGCGCACCCCCTTGCTGACTCCAAAGAACAAGAAAAGTCGACTGCAGTATGCCAAAAGTCATGTGGACAAGCCACAAAGGTTTTGGGACAGTGTACTGTGGTCAGATGAAACTAAATTAGAACTGTTTGGGACAATGGACCAGCACTATGTTTGGAGGAGGAAGAACCAGGCTTATGAACAAAAGAACACCTTGCCTACTGTGAAGCATGGCGGGGGGTCAATTATGCTTTGGGGCTGTTTTGCTTCTAATGGTACAGGAAAGCTTCAACGTGTGCAGGGTACCATGAATTCCCTTCAGTACCAGGAGATCTTGGAGGAAAATGTGATGGAGTCAGTCACAAACCTGCGGCTTGGGAGACGTTGGACCTTCCAACAGGACAATGATCCGAGCACACATCCAAGTCCACTAGAGCATGGTTGAACATGAAAGGCTGGAACATTCTAGAGTGGCCATCGCAATCACCAGACTTAAATCCAATTGAGAACCTCTGGTGGGACCTAAAGAAGGCAGTTGCAGTGCGCAAGCCTAAGAATGTGACTGAACTGGAGGCTTTTGCCCATGAAGAATGGGCTAAGATACCCATAGGTCGCTGCAAGACACTTGTGTCAAGCTATGCTTCACGCTTGAAAGCTGTCATAACTGGAAAAGGATGTTGTACTAAGTACTAAAAAATAATGTCACTAGGGGGTTGAATAAAACTGATAATGATGTGAGCACAGTAAAGACATTTGTGGTTATTCCATCATAAATATTATGTTATATTTGTCTAATTTATAAGTGCCTCTTTGATGTAATTGTAAATAAGATGACTGAAATGATCCAAATCAATGTCAAACTGGCCAAAACACTTTATTTCAGTGGGGGTTGAATAAATTTGATCACAACTGTAATAGCCTTAGGATCTCCTTCTGTTAATTAGGCAAGCCTGTTAACAAGCAACTGTTAGTTTAAACTGTATGTTATAAATTAATTCTTGTAATAAATGCCCAGTAAATGTGCATAGTACTATACCATTGTGTGTGCTTGTGTAAATTCATTCATTCATTCATTATCTCCCGCTTTATCCTCTGTTAGGGTCGCGGTGGGGTTCCCCATGCCCATCCAGGGGAGAACGTCTCGGGCGCTGGGCAGATCCATCAGGGCGCCAATCCATCGCTGGGCACACACTCAAACACACTCTATATGGGGCAATTTTGAGTATTCAATTGACTTGATCCCACGGTGGTTTAGTGGTTAGCACGTTCGCCTCTCAGCGCTAGGGATTCCCGGTTCGAATCCCCATCTGGGTGGAGTTTCCATGTTCTCCCCGTGTCCGCGTGGGTTTCCTCCGTGTTCTCCGGTTTCCTCCCACAGTCCAAAAACATGGATCAAGTTAATTGAGTTCTCTAAATTGCCCCATATAGAGTGTGTTTGAGTGTGTGAGTGTGTACCCAGCGATGGATTGGCGCCCTGTCCTGGGTGTATCTGCCCAGCGCCCGAAACGTTCTCCCCTGGATGGGCATGGGGAACCCCACCGCGACCCTAATAGAGGATAAAGCGGGAGATAATGAATGAATGAATTGACTTGATCCATGTTTTTGGACTGTGGGAGGAAACCGGAGAACCCGGAGGAAACCCACGCAGACACGGGGAGAACATGGAAACTCCACCCAGATGGGGATTCGAACCGGGAATCCCTAGCGCTGAGAGGCAAACGTGCTAACCACTAAGCCACCGTCACGGTTGTGTAAATTATTTTATGAATTATTTTGGTGGTTAATTAATGACATTTATTGTAGGATGCTTGGTGTGTGGTCTAGTACTTATTCAGCAACACTAAATTAAATATCTTTTTTGTCTGGGAAACTACGAGCTCTGTCTTACACTGTGTACAAGGCTCTTTAATGGAATAGTTACACATTTTACCAAAAGCACCCCCAGAAATAATTAAGGGAATTAGTACATGCCTTAAGCGTGTTATTTACTAGCAACTTAGTTACATAGAAACAATGTGTGCTGATACCAAAATAAACCACAAACTAATCAAATGCCCGTGTAATACTCCATCATAGGTACAACTTCAAAATTCTATTTATTGTGGTAGTGTGTAATCAGGGAAGCAATCATTATGATTTAGTTCACTGTTGTACCCAAGCCTCTGTTCCTTTCATCTTAAAATAAAATGTTCAATTTTGCGAAGTGCTTTAAATGATCTCCTGTGCAATATACACAGGCACAGGCTTAAATAAGGAATTTCATAAAGCCATTTTCTAGATTTGATAGACACTAAACATGTGAAACACTGATCATTTTTGACAAAAATGGGACGTTGCAGGAAAACAATGAGTGAATAAATGTTGGCTATAAAAAGCAAATGAGAAAAGGCCCATCAATGGCAAAGCAGGACTTCAATCATAATCAGGTGACCGAGATGAGGCATAGGCTAACTAAATAAAACACTCAAGTGAAATTAATTAAGCTAATACAAGTCCAGGAGCGTAGATACTGCACTTCTCTATAGTGTTGAAGTCCTGCCTTTTAATAGACTTTCAACACCTACACTAACAATTTAAAGAAGTGCTGGCCTCAATTCTTTGATCTTTGTCTAGTTTATCAGTTCATTTACCATATACAGTAAAAGGACTTTGAGTCTTATAATTTTCAAACTGTTGTTCATCTGTTTCTCTGCGTTCATGCTTAGTTCCCTTTACTCTGTATTTTAATGGGTTGAGGTCTGGACTTTTACTTTTTTTTTTTTTCAGCCATTCTGTTATAAATTTTCTATTGTGTTTGGAAAAATGATTTGTGATCCAGTTTTCTTAAAGCTTTGGCTGTTGAATTGTTGGCCTCACATTTGATTCTAGAACACTTTGGTGTACATAGGACTTTATGGTTGATAGCAAGTTTCCAAAGTCCTGTGACTGCATAACGAGCCCATAACAAGCCCAAAACATCAGCCCTGCATTACTGTGCTTTGCTCTGCTGTGCGTTTTGTGCTGATATGATGAGTTAGGCTTTTGCCAAACATAGCTTTGTGCATTATAGCCAAACATCAACATTCAATAAGCTTTTTGCTACAGCTGGGCCAGGACAGCTGGACATTATTAGTGGAGCAATGAGGTCTGATTCTTACCAGCAAATTTAAAGTTAAATGCCAGGACACTGTGTACATTTGTACACAATATGTCTGACTGTGTATTGGTGGAGTCTAGCCTTTTTAGAAATTTGTTTTGTTGTCTCCTCCAGTCTAATGACAATCAATAGTTCTTTTTCTGAGGTCTTTGCAAATTTAACTCTAAAAGTTTTGGGTCAAATGTCTGCAAAATATTTTATTTATATATATATATATATATATATATATATATATATATATATATATATATATATATATATATCTATATATATATATATGTATATATATATATATGTGTATGTTATATATATATATATGTGTGTTTATATATATATATATATATATATATATATATATATATATATATATATATATATATATATATATATATATATGTGTGTGTGTGTTATAAATATATATATATATATATATATATATATATATATATATATATATATTCATTAATTCATTATCTTCCGCTTTATCCTATATTAAGGTCATGGTGGGGTTCCCCATGCCCATCCAGGGGAGAACGTTTCGGGCACTGGGCAGATACACCCAGGACAGGGCACCAATCTATCGCAGGGCACACACTCACTCACACAGACACGCACGCATGCACACACTCTATATGGGGCAATTTGGAGAACTCAATTGACTTGTTCCATGTTTTTGGACTGTGGGAGGAAACCAGAGAACCCGGAGAAAACCCACACAGACAAAGGGAGAACATGGAAACTCCACCCAGATGGGGATTCCCTAGTGCTGAGAGGCAAACTTGCTAACCACTAAGCCACCGTGCCGCATATATATATATATATATATATATATATATATATATATATATATATATATATATATATATATATATATACTGTATACACCAACACTAGATCAAATCTAACAGCTGGAAATTGGTTCTTATACTGAAGAATGTAAAACACAACAAAATAAATAATGAACATATTTCAGTATTGTTTCTACTGTAGTGCAAAAATGTTTCAACTGTTAAGGTGATCTTAAAGTCATGATGCTCCTGAGAGTCTTTGTGTTCTTTGTGTTCATGATAAATAGTTCTGAAACCATTTGTGGCCAAATGTAATTATTATCTGTGCCAAAGGAAAACAGGTGTCTTCCCACAAATCAATTAGTTCAATTTGATGAGGCAGCTGGTAGAGAAATTGAATTTCTCAGTGAGCAAGTAGGATACAGATGCTAAAGAGGTGAAAAACAAATATCTTTAGGGAAATCGTTATCTTTGTAACTGGTGAAACAGGTTGTAGTAGGGTCACACAAAATTGCATTCAATCATTTAAACAGAGTGCTTGTGTACAGTTGCATGAACATTTGCAACATTGAACATTCCTTTCAAGAGCAACTTACAGTTAGGTTTTATAGTCTGAATCATTATATACTTTACCATACACAGCCTACATTCCATCCATCTATCCATCCATTCATTATTTGGGGGCGGGGGGGATGGGGGGGGGTCCCCATGCCCATCCAGGGGAGAACATTTCGGGCCGCTGGGCAGATACACCCAGTACAGGGCGCCAATCTATCGCTGGACACACACTCACACAAACACACACACACACACTCTATATGGGGTAATCTGGAGAATTCAGTTGACCTTGATCAATGTTTTTGGACGGTGGGAGGAAACCGGAGAACCCGGAGGAAACCCACACGGACACGGGAAGAACATGACACAGCCTACATTGTAAAATATAAATACATCTTCGTATTTATTTTATAAAACTTATTTGCTCCATTCCTTATAACATAAATAACTAATGTTTTATTTGAGATGAGAAGGGCCAGCACGGTAGCACACTGACTAGGGTTTCCACCTCATCTAAACCTGATTGAACAAATGCTATTTTATTATTATGTTTGTTTGTCAATTTTTTATATAGCAATTTTAACAGTAGCATATTTTATATTTTTTTTAAGTAACATCATCCGAATGGTTTTGTGTTTTTGTCCCACAGAAGCCTGATTGGTCATTTTTTAAATTCTGCTATAAATTCTCCAAAATGTTTCTGATGTTGTAGCTAATACTGGTATTCCTACAGGATTTCCGTGTGTGACGAGGACAAATTCCGTCACAATGAGTTTATTGGCGAAACACGAATCCCCCTGAAAAAGCTCAAGCCAAACCAGACTAAGAACTTTTACAACTGCCTGGAAAAACAGCTGCCTGTGAGTAAAGTTTTAATATGTCATTTTTGAAAAATCAATTTATTTTAAGAACAATATAGACACTTTTACTATATGCACACAAGCAACATTATTGGCACACCTTGTTCTGTCTACGTTGTTCTGTCTTTGTCCAATTCATCAGTTCTGTTTACCTTATTGATTAACTTTGTAGTTCTATGAATGCATTTCTTTCTTTGCATGCTTTGTTGGTTCTCCTCAATCTGTTTTCTAATAGATGGCTGATGGATGGATCTCAGCACTATATATGGTGTGTGTGTGTGTGTGTGTGTGTGTGTGTGTGTGTGTGTGTGTGTGTGGGTGTGGGTGTGGGTGGGTGTGTGGGTGTGTGGGTGGGTGGGTGTGTGTTGCGCTGGTATGAGTGGATCAGATGCAGCAATACTGCTGGAGTTTGTAGACAGCTTAAGGTCACCGCTGGACGGAGAATTATCCACCAAACAAAAATGTCCAGCCACCAGCATAGTGTTTTCTGTTTTATATCAACAAGATGAAACAGTGGGGATGATGTGTATAAAAAAGTGCACAGTGAAAGGACACAAAAAACTACTTTGTCTGATCAAATCATACCAAAACAGCACCAACCCATGCACCACAACCACATTAGTGTCACTGCAGTTCGGACAATCCACCACCCAAATAATGTTGGTTCTGTGTGGGTCCTTTATGGTGAGCAATAAAAAATAGAGTAAAGCAAATTAACAAAGTATGTAAATGGATTGATAGAAATAATAATATGTATTTTATAATGTGACCATAGAGTATATTTTATAACCGTTTATGGTGTCCAAAAAAAAAGATGAAAAAGATGGCTCTTTAAAGGTTGGATGTTAAAGTGCACATTTTTGAAAAAATGGCATCTCTTTTTAGCATTCAATTTGTATTAATGAATATTGATCATGAAAAAAGTAGCATGTGAAGACTCAAATTATTATAATTTGTTGAGTAATAAAAAGCACAAATTCATCAGGGTAGATAAACCTTTGCAAATTATCCTTGTGCATACAGACTTTAAATGCACATTAAAATATTTCACCAACATTCTGCAAATAAATGTCTTAAAAAATAAAAGTTTATGTAACT
This sequence comes from Corydoras sp. C115, assembly GCA_019802505.1. Classification (NCBI taxonomy): domain Eukaryota; kingdom Metazoa; phylum Chordata; class Actinopteri; order Siluriformes; family Callichthyidae; genus Corydoras; species Corydoras sp. C115. The sequence continues at coordinate 838,083 of JAFMOC010000003.1, forward strand.
ATTTATTTCACTTTTTGTAGTTTAAACGTAAACTAATTCTATTCTATACTCTCTATACTATCTATCTATACTATTCATTCATTATCATCCACTTTATCCTCTATTAGGGTCGCGGTGGGGTTCCCCATGCCCATCCAGGGGAGAACGTCTCAGGCGCTGGGCAGATAGACCCAGGACAGGGCGCCAATCCATCGCTGGGCGTAATACTATATACTTAATAAAAAATAAATACTACAGCTAATAGTTATTAGTTCATGAAGAAATAATATATCATATTAATGATTGAACAGCACTGATTATATAACACATTCTGTAGAAATTAATTCAAGAAACACCTCCTCTAAGCTGATTTTTTTAAAAAGTGTATGTGAGGTCATAGGGTCTGAAGCCCCTGATTACTTGGCTCCAAAGCCTCAGAAACCGAGATAAAAATGAAATTGTCTACTGGCAGCTAGGTCTAGAAGCCGGATATATATATTTGGAATAGAGGGTGAATAGGCATTTTCAGTAAGAAAATGTAGTTTACGGTGGAATTGCCAACAAATCAGCTAAACTTATTGCAAACATGCTGGCTTGGATAATAAAGGCGAAAAGAGTTGTATTAAATAAATTCAAGCTCAGTATTAGTAAATTCTGTAAAAGCGCATTTTGAGTTGTGATTTATCTCTTCAAAAGCCAGCCCTTTCTACTAAACCCGGAATTAAACGTTTATCACGGTTATTTAATGGAACAAAACAGTGTGTAGGTCAGCACAGCTGTCTGCACTGTGCTTCTGGCTGCATGAAAAACAAAGGAAAGTGCAGAGGAAAACAAGTCAATACACTCCATTACCTCTGGTTAGAAGTGAACTCCCAAATCTGCCAGATTGGGTGATAAAAAAAACACTAATAAAATACAGCTAATCTCAGACTAACAATAATTTTGAAAATTAAGCTGTGATTGATGTGATTACATCAATGCTTCATCAAAAATTCGGCACCAGCTACTACAGCAAAATAATTAGGAGGCGCCTCTGAATGTTTTTTCCAATCAGCATTTAAAAAATGCATGTTTTTCAATGTGAATATGAATTCCAGCACAATTGATTTAGATTTCTTCAGTTGCAAATGAAATATTAATAAATAAAGAAACACATATGCCATTAAATATGGAAAGTATGAAGTAAACATACTACATACTATATTGCATACAATATAATCTGTATTACAACAATAGTGGCAAGGGGTGTAGTGGTTAGCATGTTCGTCTCCCAGCCTTGGGATCCAGGTTCTGTGTGGAGGTTCTGCGTGGGGTTTCCCTGTGTGTGTGTGTGTGTGTGTGTGTGTGTGTGTGTGTGTGTGTGTGTGTGTGTGTGTGTGTGTGTGTGTGTGTGTGTGTGTGTGTGTGTGTGTGTGTGTGTGTGTGTGTGTGTGTGTGTGTGTGTGTGTGTGTGTGTGTGTGTGTGTGTGCGTGCGTGCGCGCGCCCATCAGCGATTGATTGGTCCTGGGTGTATTGAAATGTTTAGCCCTTGATGGAATTATTTTTGTTGTTGTAGCAGGTGTTACATGTGTCAAGTTTAAAATTTGTGTATATTTAACAAATATAAACCCCAGACATTTTTTTTTGTTAAAGATTTGAGTAAATCAACAAATTACCAATTTCAGTATTTTTGAAATATTTAAAAAAAATATATATATGCCAACAATTCTTAAAATTGTGTTTGAATTCTGTTTAGGAAAATGTTTATTTCTCAACAGAAAATGGACCTGATGCATTTGTATGTGCAGTAATATATGTGAAATACTATATTGCTAATCTGAAACTACAATTTAATTTTGTACAAGTACTTAATAAAATGACAACACAACATTCCTGGTTGTTGATTTACTGCTGGAAATGCATAGCTATTGCTCATCATGAATTATGAACTAGCTACCTGGCAACATAACACTGCTGCATGCACAAACTGTAAATTGGGAGACCTACCTTGGCACCCAGTGTTTGTTTGTTTTCTCCGTTTGGAATTTAATATATTCTCATGTGAGAGGATTAGCCATCCAAATAGGAGAATATCCAACATCTTGGAGGGTATTAAGGATGACAGAGAAGCTGCTGCCTACGCCTACAAGCCAATATCATGATTACCTTCTAAACTGCATACATTTGTGTCTAAATATACATTTTTACATTTTGGCTTCTTGCTGCCTTGGTCATTTTCCTGTGAATGACAATTATACAAAAAATTATTTCATCACCTTTCCCATTCACATGCAAGACACGTAAAAAGGATCAAACTATAACCTGTGGACCAACCTGAGAGGCTTTTTCTGAGCTGAATATGACTTCTAGAGCAGCTTCCATCTGGCACAAGCTGTTTGTTTAGTGGGGAACTTGTGTGAGTGCATGTGTGTACCTGCCTCCGGAGGCTTCGGAAATGAGACAGGGCTTTTGTGGCGGAGACGTCTCCTCCACAGCTAATTAACTTCATGCTTGATGGACTGAGGTGGCTCAGCAAAGTTTAAAAAGTAACACAGTCTGAACTCAACAGGCAGCCTTAGCTGCAGAAATACTATGGGGAAACTAAAAAATACATCTAGACAGACAGATAAAATTGCAGAAATGATTATAGCCTACACAGGTCCTTGTTTCATAATTCGCCATGTTCTTTTTGTATTGTACTGGAGAAGTTATTACTTTGTTTATTCTTATTTTTCTTTTACCAGGAAAATCGTATGACTTAAAACTCAAGCCTAAATGAAAATCTAATGGTGCACAAATCAAGTAGAAATATTACTAATTAAGGCTTGATTAATAACACCAGTAGCAGTCTCAGGTTTTCCAGTGGAGTTAGATTAAAAGATTTTTTTTATCTGGTTGCTGTTGTGTGATTATGTGGCAAGAGATTCATAAATATAAAAATCTGTTGACTGTGATAATTCGGGATTCCTTTCTGGCACTGCAACACTGACACCTACTGGTTGTTAACTGTGTCAGCAAAGGGAGTGGTACAATGTGTGAAGCTTAAGCGCTGATCAGTTCTGTTTATATAAAGGAGTGATCAGTGGAGTTAAGGTCTTATGATTGACTTAATTTTACTTTTGCAATTCTTTCTTCTTCTGATATTTAATACAAGCTCTTGTCATTGTTCTAATCCTGATCACTGAGCATCTTCCAATCTTGGTTATTTTTAGAATAGAATTCAACTTTATTGTCATTTCTCATTATAAACAACGAAATGCAGTTTATGTATGTGTATGTGTATGTATGTATGTGTGTGTGTGTATATATATATATATATATATATATATATATATATATATATATATATATATATATATATATATTACAAAGTGGTAATTTGTTGAGTTGAATATACAAGTATGAATGTACAGACTCTAAACAGATTATAAATATGAAATATACAAGCTATGAGCATGTACAGACTTTGAGCAGATATAAATAAGAAATATACAAAGCTATGAACATGTACAGACTGCGAGCAGATATATAAAATATACAAGCTGTGAACATTTACAGACTATGAACATATACATATATTTTACTGATGGTATTGGTCCATTTTTTGCCATAATCACTTTAGCGACTGATGCTTTAACCAAACAATTGTTTAGCTTTTGTGGCTGCGGTATGTATTTTTCAAAGGTGATTCCCCATGTTACTTTTAACTGTGATCAATGTGAGGTAATGCAGCCCTGTTCCTAGCTACAGGCAATAAACCTAAAAACAATCATAGACTAATAAATGTAATAAATGTACAAGCTCTGCAGCAGGATGTTTTGGGTTGTGTGTTGAGGGTCGTACATGCTGTACATGGGTCGTAAGCACTTACTATTGTACCTGCATAAGCTAATAATTCTAACTCATTTATATACTTATTTATGTTACAGATATATCTGAGAAATTGATAGAACTTTTAATGCACAGATATGTTCAAATCAAATAAAAATCTAATATTTAAAAACTTTTATCCTCACCAGTGTCATGGGGGTCACCCTATATCAGTGCTCATAAAACATAAAACAAAGAAATGACCAAGTAAAGAAATCAGGTACACTAAGGGTGGTCAACCTGTAAATACATTTATTCACATGTTTACACCTAGAGACAAATTTTTAAAAATATATGTTGTTTTGTATAAGGACCTTGTTCACCTTGCCCCAAAATTAAACTAAAGACCGTCTTGCTGTCAGTATCATTCATAAGCAACAATATTATTTGACATTTAATTAAATATTATTATAATGACTTAAATAATGACATTATTTTCCAATATTTCATTTTAATAAATATTTAATAGCTTGTTATTTTGACCACTTTATGAAATTTCTATCATAAAAGTAACTAATAGACTAATACGAACGTGAACTAACTGAACCTTTTCAAATATTTCCATAGATTGATAAGACAGACGATAAGTCTCTAGAGGAACGTGGGCGCATCATGATCTCACTAAAATACAGCTCACAGAAGTGCGGCTTGGTGGTGGGCATTATCCGCTGTGCTCACCTGGCGGCAATGGATGCCAACGGCTTCTCTGATCCGTATGTTAAAACGTGAGTCATTGCTTTTATAAACACAATGCACCTTACATTATGAGACTGATATTATAATGTCATAAGCATTTTCATGAATTGTATAAAGCATCTTTTAATGATGGTGAAATCTATTAATAACTACATGGAATTATCATAGTGGTTTTTATGTTTGATGCCAAAGGTCATGTACTCATATTTTCCAAGTTTATTCATATTTGGCCTATGTTTAAAGATAAAACTTTTTGATAGCCATCATAAGACAGCAGAGCTTCAGATATTAAATATCCAAAATGATGGTTCAATCAGAATATAACATTATTATCTATTACAGCAGAATGGACATATGAATCTATTGCTGCTTTATGCTAAATAAATTATTTATTTAAATTATTTTTAATTGATGTCCTGCAACGATGGTCTAGTGGGTAAGGTATGTAAATCTCAGGAGATCTAGAGATGGAAACAGACCAGATATAAATTCATATATTATATTAATTTTATTTGTTTCTATTCTATCGTGTCAGCATGCCAGTTTAATAGAGATACAAGCATGCTTTAACATCTAACTATGTGGTATTTTTTTTTTCAATCATAGATTGCTTATAAACATGACCTTATTTGTTTGAGTACTATCTTAGGATTACCGGTGAATCATCTTTTTACAGTGACCCTTTTAGCCTAAAACCATATATTACTTTTGACATCAGTATTTATTTTCACATTGAATCTCATAATTCTCATTTTTACCAGACATGCATTTTATATAATGTAGTATTAGTTATTTACATTATTACAGGTTTTAATCTTTAAAGCTTTTTTAAGCTTGTTCGGTCAGCCAAACACTCTAAAGTGCCCACTTTGCCAATCAGACTTAGACCTCACTAAAACGTTTTTATTGTAACATAAAATTGATCCGTGTACAGACAAGTGATTTCTCTTTGACATCAACTACCATTCACATAAAACTGGACAGGTGCTTGCCAATTAAACAGGACATAGATGTCTACTCCACATCTGGTTGCTATGTTACCGAAAATACAACAAACAATGAACAAATCAAATCTGGAAAGGTCAGGTTAATCACGTAGTGACCATGTAGATGTTTTGAAAATCCTTACCTTTACACCGACTCTCCGTTTTCACATTAGAATTGCAACTCACACACACAAAATAGCCTTAAAATAGTTTGAAGGGCCTAGAAAAGACTAAAAGTTCAAAAGCTAATGTTTTAATGCTAATGTAACCTGCAGCCTTTAACAATATAAGAATAAAGGCTGTTTGTTAAAAAGGGGTTGTTCCATAACTGAATGCCTTTTATTTTAAGGTCTAGTATAGAAAAGATATTTCTGTTCTAATTTTTTTTTTATTAAATGAATGTTTAAAGAAATAATATGTTCTGTATGCTGTAAATCAAAGTGACTTAAAGAAAAGAAAATCAAAACTGGCAGGATTGGTATTAAAAAATTTTATTCATTTCTACATAAAGGCCACATTAGCAAAATTCCAGATTGAAAAGGACAGTAATAAAATGCAGTGACATTTGATCCCTACTAAATTCCTTTCATATCTTCTATGCTATGTGCATTAAATGCTTTTGTTGATAAATCCCAAACCTGTGTAACAAACAAACATTAAATTCTAATTTAATTTAAGAGAATCTTGACTTTACATCATTGAAGCTTATTTAATCAACCTCTCTAACCTGGCATTATCTGCCTGGTGGCCTTTGGTGCAAGAGTCAGTCTTCATTATTCAAGGGTCAGCAAGGCACAGCAAGTTTCACCTGTCATCCCCTCTCCATTAACACCCAAGTGCCAAAGGAGTTCTTTGTTTTTCACTACATTTTGTAATAACTTTCTCCTTTTGAGCTTTTGCCTTTGTTTTTATATGTTTGAACCATACCCCTATAAGATGTAATAATGCTGTACTGCCCTCCACTGGAGCTCAGTTTAATATAACAGCTCCTTAGTTAAACAAGCTTGGGTCTTCAATCTTGTTACAAGGTCTGGTCAAGGTCCTAACTACTCAAAAATATTTGTATATATGCTTATGAGTGCTACTGTTAGGTAGATTTTGTACATATGCCAAAGTGTTTTCTTTTTAATGTGTTTTAGATACCTGAAGCCAGACGAGAACAAAAAGTCAAAGCACAAGACTGCTGTCAAGAAAAAGACCCTTAACCCAGAGTTCAATGAGGTAATTTTAACAATGGAACCTTACAACTTTAATATAGCATTGTGTCATTTTATTAATGTTTTGGATGCTAAAGAACAGGGGAACACAATTCCTGTGTGTCATCGTGCATCATCATGTTGACATTAGGTATTAAAAGATGATAAATTGTGATGGTGAGGGGATCCTTATGGCCAACAACAATGTTCAGATGGGCTGTAAGTAACCAGTAGAAAACTGGTCCAACCCAAATGTGCCAAACAGCCCTCCACTGGCCTAATGGCCCAATTATTAATGAACAGTTTGCTATGTGCACTGTTATTTCTAAAGTACCTTTATTTTTTATGTAGGAATTCTTCTATGAGATTAAATACACTGAACTCAGTAAGAAAACTCTAGAGGTGACTGTTTGGGACTATGATATCGGCAAGTCCAATGATTTTATAGGTAAGTGGAGACACTTACATGTTTGTGTTATGATTGGTTCTTCAATGACAATCAAAATGAATCCATTGCATTTTCCTAACTTTCTTCACCAGGTGGTGTATCACTGGGCATCAACGCCAACGGTGAGCGCCTTAAACACTGGTTTGACTGTCTGAAAAACAAGGATAAGAAAATCGAGCGTTGGCACACACTTACCAATGAACTCCCTGGTTCAGGCTTCAATGACTGAACACTGCCACCCCTGCACATCCAACTCTACCTGTGTGATGTCAGCTTAATGCTCACCCTTTGACTGGCACCTCCAACACTGCAGCGGCTCCTCATTTTGGAGATGGGTACCAAAGCGACCTCCTTTCCCAATATCTCCAATTCTATCTCTGTATGTCCTTAGCCTGGTGTTTGAGCTCGCTCTTTGATCCTGTAATGTGGCTTTTGAGCTTTATAGGGTCTTTGCTCAGCATGTCTTGATTAAGACCTGTTACAAATGGCAGGGGTGTTTTAATTCTTTCACTTAATGCCTGTTGTTTATATCCAATTCAATTCTTATGTTCGTTTTCTCTGCTCGTTCAGTTTATTGGCATTTAGTATGTATACATGGATGCTGTTTACACAAAGCCATCGATGGACTTTGATATCACAAACATAAGGCTTCAGAGGGCTTGAAATATTTTAGTTATTGAAGAATTAGTAATTCATTGTTTACAGTGTGCAACTTATGCCTACCTAAAAAGAGAAAACAAGCAGGTCCTTATTGCAAACTAAAATCAGACAGAGAAATGCAAATCGTGACACATCTCAAGTTTATTTAGCAGTAATGTCCGGTTCATTGTATATTATCCCATTTTTTATATGGTTATTTAGAAAATAACCATTTAAAAACAGTATCAGTAATTTAAAATACATCAGTAATTTGACTCAAAATAATAAAAAAAAACTTTTTTTTTAAAGAATGTAGCAGAAGCATAGTGCAAATAGCAACAGTCTTTTATGCATAGCAGGGGTCTGTTATACAGAAATAACAAACAACAGAATGCCATAACTGACCAATCAAAGGCAAGTATTTAACAAAAGTGCATAATAAATATAGTATAAAATATGATAGTGCTACAGCTGGAAATAATATTTTTTATGTCGTGTCGTAATGTTTTGTTCTGCTTTTAAACTCATGTAAGAACCCAGTGCCAGTGTCTGATGAATGTGTTTGTTTAGCCACAAGTTTCTACACAATCCTAGTGAATGTCGACAAAAATGTAATGCTACAAATGTAATGGATTTTCTGCAATGCTGTTTACATACACACCACGTGAACTGCCTCTAACAATAGAGGAGATATGATATAGTAAGGGTTGTACTTTTACTGTTTTCTTATCCATATGGAAAATGCAGAGTCAGTGTGAATGTCATTAAAATCAGAGGGATTAAGGCAAAACAAACACACGCACACTAAAAATTGTGTTATCTATTAGTTCTAGACCAATGTTTTTTTTTTCTGGGCCTATAGTAATGTGTGTTCCCATCGAACCAGACTCAACGATTCAACAAGCCTGAATTAATTATTACGTTGATCTGGTTGGGGTGGTGCAGATCAAGCATTATGAGGATACCATTATGAGGATACCAGAGGACCATAACAAAAAATATAATGGCCTTAATGCCATAATTTACTTGATATGTTTTTTATAAGATTAAGAATCAGTTAATGGATCATTTTATTTAAATGTATTTTCTTTCTAAACATTCTGATTCTAATCCAATAATCTGTTATTTTTAAAAAGTCACACAGTATTTAGCATGCGGTCAGTGATTTTATTCGTTGTTTAAACATTCTATTTATTTCATGCTTCTTTTTCATTCTAGTGTTTTTATTTTTGTGTAATACTTTTTTTTGTGGTTACCCACTTTTAAATAGTTTTTAGATATCTCCACGTGGCACAGGCATGTGTACCTGAGGTTTATCCAACAGCAACGTGTGAAATCTTTTGTAAACTGTTGCCTTTGTACTCGAATCCTCTATGGCATTTTGCATGTATGTTCCTTGATTGTTCCTAAAGCGACTTTGCTCAATGTTTGATACTGCTGTTCCCTTCTGCATACAAGATAACATTACGCTAACAGAATGTCAGTCTTTTCCATGGACAATTTTGTACCTCTAAAAACTGTCGCGATGCCCGTCTGGCTGCTTTATCGACTGGAGATATGATTGCATGCAAAAGAAATATCCTCGTCTTGTTTTGTTCCTTTTTTTTAAACTCAGGTGATTGTTTGCATACTAGTGGTTCTCTGATGAAAAATCTGTGTTCACCATAAACTCTTGCACCGAATGGCAGAATTATTGTGCCTTTTCTTTTGTAACAGTGTGTTTTTTGCACCGCTCACTTTACAAAGATTCCTAGATTGATATTAGCTTTTAATATAGACACTGTATGATCACACTGGGCACATTTCTATTCCTGTTGACGTTCTCCTGTCAGAATCTAGTACCCCTGAATTTTACCGCTTAATGGCACGTTGGTATATGATGTGTGGGTGTAGGGTAGAGGTGAAAGACACAGACAGAACTACAGATTCTGGTTTCTTTTCAGAACATTAAAAGGCTCAGTGAGTTTCACACAGGGGTTGGAGTTTACCGGAAAACAGAATCCAGTTTCACAACTTTGGTTTGTTAGTGAGTCATAAAATGTGATTTTGTAGCATTTGGATTTAAACATTCCGAATCATTCTGTTTCCTTAATGTCATTATCCTCCATTATTTCTTATTTAATCGACATCAACCTGATAACACGTACAAGTTTAAACCAGAATCTGTATTTTTACTTGTTGTCTGTTTTAAAAATGTTAAAGTATTATATCACAAGTGTGTTTTTTACTCTGGCCAATGATGTACTGTTTATACATGTCCTAATTTGGAAATGTCCAATAAAGTAGAGAACCGAGCTAAAATGTGGTTTTCTTATTTTTGGGGGAAAACATAGAGAAACAAAGTTTATTTGTTTTGGTTGTTTTTCTGTGGGAGTGTGTTCAAACAAAATGTCCATGGAGTCTCAAAAACTTTTTTTTTGACTTTGTAACTGGTTCTACTGTTAATCAGAAGATAATGAGTTGAGACATGTCCATTTAGAATTATTAAAAAATATTAGTATTCCAAGGGCATTGTAGCTCAGTGGTTAGTGTGTTGAGCAATCAATCTGACGGTTGTGGGTTTAAGTCCCAGCGCCACTGAAGTTACCAATGTAGGTCCTTGAGCAAGGCCCTTAACCTTCATTGTTCCAGGGTGCTGTAATCAATGCTGCATTCTGACCCCAATCAAGATGGGATACTATACGTTGCTTTAGATAAAAGCATCTTCCAAATATACAATGTGGAACAAAAACCTCAGTTTACAGTCTGTACACAGAAGGAAACATATCCTGTTTTCAACATGTTTATTTACAACCTGACAGAGTCATGATTTTCTGAAAACACTGTATTTTTTGGCATTGAAAATCCACAGAGAAACATTTGTTTAGCTTGTTTTTCTGAGGTATCTGCAGTATTCAAACTGAAGTGGGAGTGCGTTCAAACGAAATGTCCATAAAGTCTCTAAACCTTTTTTTAAAAAAGTGAAGGACTTTGAAACTGCTTCCACTGTTAAGCAGAAGATAATGAGATGAGACATGTCCATGTTGCATCGCTGCCACCTTCTGGATAAGTCTGCTAGCGAATTCTAGTTGTTTACCACTTGATGTTAGAATAAATGAAGAGGTTAACAACTAGCAATACTAGTTAGATAATTAGTAATCATTTAATTTAGGTTTTTTTATATAATACTTTTAATACTTTCTTAATATTATTATTTATACTACTAGTTTTATGTTAGGATGCTGATAGGATGTTGAATAGAAAGGTTATCAATTATAATTTATTAATGAAGAGAAACCTGTTCACAAACTCCAAAAATTATTTTTTAATTTAACAGACAGTAGAATGCTAGAAAAACCTAAAAAAGTTTTCTTAATCTGGAGAAAATCACAGAGAGACCCTCACTATAGAGCCCCAAGAGAAGAGCTTTACAGTAGTCCTTCCTTGAGGAAGGAAGAAATCTGCCACATTACACACATATAGAAACAAAAAACAAGTCATATGCATCAAACAAGAATGAGCAAAGTTCCAAAATGCTTGAAATGTGTAAATAAAAGAATAGTTATATACCACAGTGGTAAACATGCCTTTATCAGAATCAGAATCATGTTTATTGGTCACATACGTAGTTATACATGGTACAGCCAGCAGTGAAATTTTTTTTTTGACCTCTCCACAGAAAAATAAAATTTGTTTAAAAAGTCTAAGCGTAAGAAAAATAAGGTAGAGTAAGATAAAAATAAAATAAAGATAAAATTTAACTATGTATTTACAATGTGCAATGGAATTATAAAGTGTGTTAAAGTTAAAGTGTGTTGTGCTTTTCGTGCAAATATTGCAGTGCAGTGTTACAGGTTCAAGTTAATGTCCTTTTAGTCCTGGTTCAGGGTCCGAATCGCCGTTGGGAAGAAGCTCCTCCTCATCCTCTCTGTGTTTGCCTTCAGGACACGAAAACGCCGTCCTGATGGCAACAGAGTGAAGAGCTTGTTGTCAGGATGACTGAGGTCTTCCACAATCTTTTTGGCTTTGGACCAGCACCGCTTCCTGTAGATGGTCTGGAGGTCTGGAAGTGCTACTCGGACGGTGCGTTCGGCCGAACGTACCACCCTTTGTAGTGACCTTCTGTCCAGATGGGTGCTGTTCCTGAACCAGGTTCTTATTTCTACAAATCTGTTAGAAACCAGTCAACAACACCAAGGTGGGCCGTGTTCGAATTGTCTTCCCTCTTTAAAATATTGGTTATGCAGAAACTCTAAGCTTTCATTTAGAAATACTAGGATTCCAAGGGTGTGGTAACTCAGTGTGGTGTTGAGCTATCAGTCTGAAGGTTGTGGGTTCAAATCCTGGCGCAACTGAAATTACCCATGTGGGTCCTTGAGCAAGGCCCTTAACTCTCATTGTTCCAGGGTGCTGTATCAACAATGTGTTCTGACCCCAACCAAGATACTGGTAATGTAAAGAGGTGGAATTTTAATTTTTAAAAATATTACAAATACAATAATTGTGGAAGTAATTGCCTTATGAAAAGATGATCTGATCAACTGGATGGCATGGTGGCTTAGTGGTTAGCACGTTTGCCTCTCAGCACTAGGGATTCCCAGTTTGAATCCCAATCTGGGTGGAGTTTCCATGTTCTCCCTGTGTCCGCGTAGGTTTCCTCCGGGTTCTCAGGTTTCCTTCCACAGTCCAAAAACATGGATCAAGGCCAATTGAGTTCTACAAAATTACCCCAAATAGAGTGTGTGAGTGAGTGTGTGCCCAGCGAAAGATTGGCGCCCTGTCTATGGTGTATCTGCCCAACGCCCGAAACGTTCTCCCCTGGATGGGCATGGGGAACCCCCGGTGACCCTAGTAGAGGATAAAGCGGAAGATAATGGATGGATGGATGGATGGATGGATGGATGGATGTATCTGATCAACATCTCTTCATGGCGGCTAGTCACTATTGGTTGGTTGGTTTCTTTTCATTCATTCATTCATTATCTCCCGCTTTATCCTCTATTAGGGTCGCGGTGGGGTTCCCCATGCCCATCCAGGGGTGAACGTCTCGGGCGCTGGGCAGATAGACCCAGGACAGGGCGCCAATCCATCGCTGGGCACACACTCACTCACACAGACACACTCTATATGGGGCAATTTTTGAGAATTCAATTGACTTGATCCATGTTATTGGACTGTGGGAGGAAACCGGAGAACCCGGAGGAAACTCACGACACTTTTTTTTTTTTTTTTTTTTTTTTTTGTATATTGTACCTATTGTGATAAAGATTTGTTAAAAAACGAACATTGTGTACCTGTAAAAAGAAAAAAAGAAGAGTATTTGTTTTCTGTGAGCGATGACTGAATGCTGAACGTGAGATGTTTGATAGCTTATACCTGTTTCAGTCTAGGGGTGGCGCTCTCGCGGTGTCCCTCCTCGTTCTCAAATAAAGACACGGAGGAGACGACACATTGAGTTGGTCAATCATTATTAACCTTTTATAACATGGCTACTACAATAACCAAGACACTGTAAGTCGCCTTAAACAAAAGTGTCTACGAAATGTAATATACAATGTAATTAAAACCTCGATTTAAATTACAGCGTGTAGACACAAGGAAACGTATCCTGTTCTCAACATTCATTCATTCATTATCTCCCGCTTTATCCTCTATTAGGGTCGCGGTGGGGTTCCCCATGCCCATCCAGGGGAGAACGTCTCGGGCGCTGGGCAGATAGATCCAGGACAGGGCGCCAATCCATCGCTGGGCACACACTCTGTATGGGGCAATTTTGAGAATTCAATTGACTTGATCCATGTTTTTGGACTGTGGGAGGAAACCGGAGAACCCGGAGGAAACCCACGCGGACACGGGGAGAACATGGAAACTCCACCCAGATGGGGATTCGAACCAGGAATCCCTAGCGCTGAGAGGCAAACGTGCTAACCACTAAGCCACCGTGCCGCCCTGTTCTCAACATATTTATTTAAAACGTGACATAGTCATAATTTTCAGACAAAACTATTTATTCATTCATTCATTATCTCCCGCTTTATCCTCTATTAGGGTCGTGGTGGGGTTCCCCATGCCCATCCAGGGGAGAACGTTTCGGGCGCTGGGCAGATAGACCCAGGACAGGGCGCCAATCCATCGCTGGGCACACACTCACTCACACAAACACTCTATATGGGGCAATTTGGAGAATTCAATTGACTTGATCCATGTTTTTGGACCAGCGATGGATTGGCACCCTGTCCTGGGTCTATCTGCCCAGCGCCCGAAACGTTCTCCCCTGGATGGGCATGGGGAACCCCACCGCGACCCTTATAGAGGATAAAGCGGGAGATAATGAATGAATGAATGAATGAATGAATGTTTTTGGACTGTGGGAGGAAACCGGAGAACCCGGAGGAAACCCACGCAGACACGGGGAGAACATGGAAACTCCACCCAGATGGGGATTCGAACCGGGAATCCCTAGTGCTGAGAGGCGAACGTGCTAACCACTAAGCCACCGTGCCACCCAAAACTATTTAATTTTAAATAATTTATTTATATATATATATATATATATATATATATATATATATATATATATATATATATATATATATATATATAAACACACATATACAGTGTGTATATATATATATATATATATATATATATATATATATATATATATATATATATATATATATATATATATATTCCGTTATTTTTGGCATTAAAAATCCTTTAAAGACCCAAACTATTAAATATGGACATCAACACGCCGCCGACAACATGACGTCAGTGATCTATGACGCTGTTAAATGGGAGGAGCTTGTCTCAATATAGGTGGGGAAAAAACCGCGCATTGAATAAAATGTTGGGAGAAGTCGTTCCGCTCTCTTTTCGTTGTTACCGCTGATCGGTGCGAGGTGAGTAACCGAGGAGTTTTCTTTATCTGTCGTTAATACTAAATAAATTGTGACTGATTTTATAAAACGTGGGAAAAATTTGTTTTTGTGATTACTGATGGTAAAACTGTGAGTGGGACAGTTAGGCCTCACTGAGTTGGCGCCACGTGTTAATCCTGCGGGTTATCGTAAGTTAAAAGGTGTAAGTGATTTAGGATTATTTATAAAGAAGTTATTGCTGTTAATTCCTCATGATGTGTGAGGTTTTAATTCTGGCTGGTATAGCGCTCGCGCGCGAAAGATCGTACACGGAGCACGTGCGCGCCAACGTTAGAACTTTAAAATGTTTAAATTTGTTATTAAACTGGATCCGTTTACGATTTTAAACTGCGCAGGGCTGGTTGAAGGCCGTGTGTCTTAGTACATGGAATTTCTCCTCACTCGTGGGTCTGTTCCTCGTGTTGCATGGCCAGATTATGTTCAGGTTTGCTTTCACGTCTGTGTTTCTTATTGCAGAAGTGACAATGAGCCCTGGAACACTATCTCTCTCTCTTTCTCCCTCTCTCTCGCCCCATTTTCTCTCTCTCTCTTTCTCCCTCTCTCTCTCGCCCCATTTTCTCTCTCTCTCTTTCTCCCTCTCTCTCTCGCCCCATTTTCTCTCTCTCTCTTTCTCTCTCTTTCTCCCTCTCTCTCTCGCCCCATTTTCTCTCTCTCTCTTTCTCCCTCTCTCTCTCCCCATTTTTCTCTCTCTCTTTCTCCCTCTCTCTCTCGCCCCATTTTCTCTCTCTCTCTTTCTCCCTCTCTCTCTCGCCCCATTTTTTCTCTCTCTCTCTTTTTCTCTCTCTCGCCCCATTTTTCTCTCTCCCTCTCTCTCGCCCCATTTTCTCTCTCTTTCTCTCCCTCTCTCGCCCCATTTTCTCTCTCTCTCTTTCTCCCCCTCTCTCGCCCCATTTTCTCTCTCTCTCTTTCTCCCTCTCAATTTCAATTTCAATTTAAAAGCTTTATTTGCATGACAAATTATCCATTCGTATTGCACAAAGCTGGTTTACAAAAATAAAAATAAAATAAAAATAAAATAGAAAACAATTACAAATTTACAAAATTACAAAAATGTACATAGTATACAGTGAAATAGTGTGTATATATATACATATATATAAATATTTAAATAAAAGTAGAGGTGTGTGTGCGTGTGTGTGTGCGTGTGTGTGTGTGTGTGTGTGTGTGTGTGTGTGTGTGTGTGTGTGTGTGTTTGGTCACTCTCTGTCCCTCTCCTGGTGGCAGGTGTATGTGTACAGTGCTGCCAGTACACAGCTCTCCCTGTGTTCCCCCAGCAGGTGGGGCAGTTTTTGGGTGGGGGTGAGGGAGGTGAAGTTGGGGATGATGTGTGTGAGTTTGTTGTAGTATTTTTCTCTGATGTCGGTGTATTTGGTGCATTCTGTGAGGAAGTGCAGCTCTGTCTCGGTTCTGTTCAGGGGACATCGCTGACACACCCTCTTCTCTCGGGGCAGCCAGGTCTGCCGGTGTCGCCCCGTCTCGATGGCCAGCTGATGGGCGCTGAGTCTGTACCTGGTCAGGGCGTGTCTCGGTCCGGGGTCCGTCACACGGCTCAGATAGGCTGCCGGTGTGTACGGCCGCTTTAGGGTCAGATAACACTCCATTTTACTCTGGGACTGACTTTCAGTTTCCCACTGCTTTAAATAATTATCTTTGAGTGTTTGGGTGATTTGGTTGGTCCGAATCGGGACTGAGACTTGATCCTGACCCTGAGTCTGTGGTGTGTGAGTGTGTGTGAGTGTGTGTGTGGTGCTGCAGTGACTCAGGATCAGTTGGATGAGGGGACTGGTGTGTGTGCTCATCTCTTGGGATTGCAGAGCTTTGCATCTCTCTCTCGCCCCATTTTCTCTCTCTCTCCCTCTCTCTCTCGCCCCATTTTCTCTCTCTCTCCCTCTCTCTCTCGCCCCATTTTCTCTCTCTCTCCCTCTCTCTCTCGCCCCATTTTCTCTCTCTCTCCCTCTCTCTCTCGCCCCATTTTCTCTCTCTCTCCCTCTCTCTCTCGCCCCATTTTCTCTCTCTCTCTCCCTCTCTCTCTCGCCCCATTTTCTCTCTCTCTTTCTCCCTCTCTCTCTCGCCCCATTTTCTCTCTCTCTCCCTCTCTCTCTCGCCCCATTTTTCTCTCTCTCTCGCCCCATTTTCTCTCTTTCTCTCTCTCTCTCGCCCCATTTTCTCTCTCTCTCTCTGTGTCGAGTTTCTGACTTGTATAAAGTTAAATCAGGGTCTAAATTGATCACCATTCTCTCCCTTTTCCTCTTCAGAATGTTCGACCTTTCTTCATGGCCCCTGCTGCGTTTTCTATTCCATAATGGCAAGTAAAATGTATTATCATTTTTTAAATTCTAATTTAATTAGTTTTAGCTCATGCACAGTCTAGTCACTAGGCCTAGTAATGGTGGGCTTAGGAACTAGTGCAGTGCAAAGATTACAATTCTCTTCTCTTGCAACTCACTGCTGCGTTTCCACAACAGCAGTGCTACTTATGGGAATGGACACTGTCTGCTTACCAAGTGTTTTCCCTCTTCAATGTGTTCTGGAGACATGCAACAATTGATCAATTTAATTCTAATTACATATTCAGAATCACTTTAGTTTGCGAAGGATGTTACACATGCAAGGAATTTCTTAGCGAGTGCACACATGTATGATGTAACATACAAAAATCAACAATGCAGCACAAACTATACGAGGAATAAACAAATTACTATGAAATTATAATAAAAACAGGTAGTTTAAAGAGTAAATAAAGGGGTATGTTCAATACATATTTGTAATATAGTGTTGCATTGATATATATATATATATATATATATATATATATATATATATAGATAGATAGAAATATATATATATATATAGAAAGAGCTTCAATGCTAGCTGTCTAGTTTGTTAGCTCACGTCACTGATGTTAAAGGTTATAGTAATTGTGTGTACTGGATTAGTTGTTTAATCAGGGATTTGGTACTGACCACCGTTTTGGAGAAATTGGCTGGTGTGATTTGCTAATATTTACATAGCATTTATGTATTTGCTACTTGCAGCAACAACAAAAAAAATCCTAACATCGCAAATACAACAGGATGGATTGGGCAGTAGCGTTTAAATATATGTAAACAAATTATTCTTGATTGCTACATATTTATTTTAACATTTAATAAACTCAGTCTTCTGTATAGGTCATAAAATTTGGTGTATTACAATAACATTCTGTATAAGCCACATTGCATACTGTCTCCTACTGGCACGGAAGTTTGCATTAGCCTTATTTTGATGTCCTCCATTTTTTTTAAAAGGTAAATTGTTTTATTGGACAATTTACCTTTGTGTTTAGTTAAATCGTCATGTACTTAACTATAGTATCCTTTCAGGTTTTGGATAGAATCCAGACAGAAGGTGTGCCCTTGGTCAAAACTTAAGGTAACGCGCTATTTTTGGTGCATCATTGGTGTTTGTAATGATGAAAGGCTTTATGTTCAACTGCTCTTATGCCCATGAAAGATTAAGCCTCTCTGAACAAACCTTTACTATTATTTAGTGCTGCTAAAAGTAATGAGTTTATTTAATGCAGGTTTTCTTGCCTACAGCATGTGGTACTACCACTTGTGTGGAAGAGGATGGCCTGATTGTGAGTAATATATGAACTTTAATTTATCACACTTATTTCTGAGGTCTATCCCGACTGGCTCCTCATAGTAGAGTTGTGTCGTTGGAAATGCCTCAAAGACTAACTCTGTGGTATAGCTTTACCCATGGTGTTTCCATTGTTTACGCTGTGGGAAAATGCTGCAGGACAAACAAATGAGCCTTGCAATCTTTTTAACTTTCATGCTGCTTCTTCACTGACCTACTGTATTTTCTGCCTATAGGAATGAGTTTGTGTGACCAGAAGGTGGCACACTTTCTCACTAAATGTAAGTATTTTAACTTCAGTTACTGAACCAGCACTGTGTGGTATCTGCATCCAGTTGTATATCTGACTGGATTGTTCAAATGACAGTGCGAGAGGAAACTAGAGACCCACCACTATGGACCTTATGTAATTTATATGTTGGGTTCTCGTGGGTGGCTGGACAATAAATACCGTAATACATTTTTAGTTTACGTGTCTGTTTAAATTAAGGAGTGTGATCCATCAGTCACTGGATTCCTTTAGTGGATAGTAAAACGCACCTTTTTGTGTACTTGCAGTAATGTGTTAAAATACTGTTCTATTTCACTATTTGTTGTGGGTCAGTTAGTTTCATGTCAGCAGGTGTTTTTTAATTTGTGGATTGCTAATAACATAAATTAATAATTCCAGACTAAAGCTCCTGTAGAAAGATGGCCTGAAAACAGACCTGTCTGGAATCCAGATAGGACATCAGGTAATTGGCTTCAGCACTGCCTTCGTAATACATTGGTCATAAACCAAGGCTTTCAGGAGGTGAAGTTCCTGACTCGCTGTGGACATGACCAGAAATCAAAACTCACCCCGTGACTTGCTGCGGTTTTTACTGTGGTAATTCACTGGGTACACTTTTAAAAATGCCAAAGCTGTTTGGAACTAGCAAACCTAATAAATCTTTTACTTTTAGGGGCTGCATCCTAAACAAGCCAGGGAGACACTACAGAGTTATGGTAAGGCGCTTTCAGGAAATTACATGGATCACATTCCAAGGGGGCCGGCTGTATTCTACCAATGGCAGGCCCTAACGCAGTGATCCCACAGCAATGCCTTCTGAGATGTAATTCAGGTTTTAATATATGAACCTGGTATCTCAAAGGCAACACCTTAATTTTTGCTTTTTTTTTGCCGACATTTTACTGCTGTACTTAAATTACATTTGTTACTAAACATTTTTGATTTCAAATCTCATATATATAGAGGAGCTTTAGTTGAAATAAAAACTTTGAAGTGACATTTATGAGCTAAAAAGCACCAGATTGCTCTTAAGTGCTGCTCCTAAGATGTAACCAACTGGTTCTGATAAGGCTCCAGTTTTAAATTGTTCTGATCATGGACCACAAATTGGACTCTTGTGCAGGAATCATGTTTCTTTCCTCTTATTTAACAGATGACTGTCATGTGCTTCTAATGAAGAGAGACTTCTAACGATAGAGACTTCAGATACCTCTACTCATTGCTGCCCCTGTTGATTGCCAATAATTAGTTGCTATTATAGACCTGTGTATAATAGTATATTGTTTGCAATTGTTTGTTATTTAAATTGGTTACTAATGTGACTTGTGTTTTCAATAATTCTCATTTGTGATCTTTTTACATTTAAAGTTTTAAAAAGAAGTTGAACTTTGTTGTTCTCGTCTATTCAAATAGTGTTTCATATAGATTTATCATATAATCGGTTTCCATTTACTTGTCTGCAGGTTATTTGGGGGAATTTTTTTTCCCTCCTACTTGGTAATGTGCAGATATTTGTGATGCTGTTTGATCGGCAGGCTATTCAAAATAATTAAATGCCTTTTGTCCTAGAAGTCCATTCCAGCACTCTTTCCCTGTGACTTTAATTGGGATAAGCAGCTTAGAAAATTAATCCATTTTGTCTGTCAGTGCTTTAAAAATGTAGATTTTTTTTTTTCTTAAATGTTGAATGGTCATGTGTTTTGGGCTTACTTAATGGAAGGTTTTATTTATTTTATTTTTCCCCCCTCGTACATACTTGTCTGGTTAATGCTATCCTGGAGGTTAATAAAATGGATTTATAAGGATAACTTTTTTTTGTGAAAAAGCCAATCACAGAGCAAAGCAATTGGATATAGTTAACCTTACATTGATTATATTTTAAACATCCTAAAATTGTTGCAAGTTTTTAAATTGATCAATGTGCCTTTTAAACAGTAATACCTTAATACTGTACAAGCTGTAATACTGTTAGCTACAGCTTGTTAATATGCTTGTCAATGGACCAGCTCTTCCTATACTTAAATTTTTTTACAAAACAAATGCAATATAAAAATTCTGTCCAGACCAAAACAATATTTTAGATTTGGGGGAGGGGGGGAATTCTTTTATTTATTTATTTTTCCATTGCAGTGATGCAAGTTGCACTTGTAGGGATAAATCAATTATGGCAATGACTAAAATTCTGTATCAAGTGTGCTAATGGGTTAAGATATAGCAATGTTTCTCTGAAAGTCTGTGTAAACCTTGTTAGGACCTTTTTAGAATTTAAAGCTGCTTCAGTCTGGAAAATCATCTTTAGATCTTCCAACTTCTGTCCAGGTCAAAAGAAAAATGCTTTTTGAAGTGTCCAGTGATGTTTATTTGACAAATGTCAATTGCGGCACACTTATTTGGTAAACATCTTTGTTAATTAGGACTTGTATTTTCATACTTTTTTTTTAATTTAATTAAATAAAATGGCACTTATTATGAGCAGTCTGAGAACGTGAGTGTGGCATGCTGACATTTTGGTCAGCATTGGTGATCAGGTTCAAATACCAATGTGGGAAAAGTTTGTGTTCTCTCCAAGTCCATGTGGGTTTTCTTTGGGTTTTCCTAGTTTCCTCCCACAGTCTAAAAAGCATGTATTTTAAGGTTTATTGGCTGTTTTAAATTGCCACATATTGTCTGTCAGTGTTTGCCCAGCAATGGATTGACACCCTGTCCTTGGTGTATTAGTCCAGTGCCTGAGACATTCTGTATTAGATAGGCATGGGGGGAACCATGAGCTGAGACCTGTATTAACTAATGTAAGTGACACTTTTTTTATATATATATTATTTTGTTTTTTTATTATGGGATTAAGTTAAGTAGCCTTAATTAAGCTGTCCAGTGGCTGGTCCTTACAAATTAGTTAATTGTGCAACAATTAAGAAAGGACATTCCCATTATTGTCTCTGGTGACCTGCATGTTGGTTAAAAGACTTTTTGATTTAGGTCCTGCAAGCTTAAATGTCTATATTTGTGTTTTCCTCGTCATTTTAGTAAATTATTAATATTTAAGTATCTAAAACTGATTATAGCTATTTTACCACATGTTTTTTAAATAATTGCATAGGTTATTACTTTAATGCTAACTGTTTACAGTTAACTGCTCTATTGGGTTCTCATTCATTAATTCAGTTTGAAGATGGCTTGGTGTTAAAATTAATTAAATATTCTAATTAAATAACTGCCCAGATTTACACACAATGTATCCAAATGGCTGTAAACACTTGGCAATCCCACAGGACAGACATCTAGACAGACGCATTTACACTTGGGGTAATTTTGTATCTATAGTTCACCCACTAATATTTTTGGCTGTGGAAGGAAATGTACACGAAAGGATCTAGAGAGCTGCACTAATTAATACCAGGACCTTTTTAAGAATAAGACTGACTGATTCAACTGTTCAAATCATTGAGAATGTTACAAATTTAGAGATTTTCTAAAATACTTAATATAAAATCAAGCAAATTGAATCATACTAACAATCATAATGCGCTGAAGCAACCTTACTTTATCAGATTTCAGTGTGTAATTCAAAGGTCATTCAACAACCAGTGATTAAATGCTAACTAGTTTACAAGTAGGCATTATCCAATTTGTAATGGTGCATAAGAGTGCTTAATTTCAGCGCTGTAGGTGTTTAAAGCACAATTCTTAAATGTTGCTGACTAAACAAATGTTGGTCATTAAGCCTGCTGTGGTGTTTTAACTAAGAACATTTGCTTTGTATGGCGGTGTTATGATCACAGGGCTACCACAAGCACTTGTGTAGCACTGAATGGGGAATTGAGCTTTTTTTTTTTTGAGCCTTTAGCTGTTTTTCTGCCAAGCATGAACCCGGTTCTCAGAGTTTCCCACAGGTCATGGGATGCAGATTAAAGGATTCTCTTCAGAGCACACAGAATTTTGTCAAAGCCCCTTCTTGGCTAAAAATCCTGTTGTTGCAGAGGATATTCACTGCTCAAGTAATTAATTGGAGCCTCAAAGGCATCATGTCCAGTCAATGCAAATGGAACAGCCATGGAGTTCTTGTATGGTTAAGTACTTTAAAGTTTATATGTTCAGTGCATGTACAGTTCACAACCACAGATTAAAAAAAAAATGTTTCATGATCAGGTTTATTTTTATATATGATTGTCTATAAACTAGATGTGGGTTTTTTAACTGTTAACTAATTATTAGTGTTTGCATACCAAAACCCATTTTGCCATTTAAATTAAGTAGTTTATATTTTTTAGGAAGACTTGGAAATCCTAAAGTTCAAAAGAAAACATTTCTCAATATTCTATGTACTACGTTAGCAAGAAAGTTCAGATCTCTTTCCAAATGTTCGCTCACTGGTTATTATTAGATACACCTTTTGGTAAACCTCATTGTACATTTTAGTTCCACTTACCTGTACAAATGTACTTTTTGATTCTACAGTAAGAAATTGTAGTCCCCTTTACTCTGTTCTCCAAGATCAGTTATGCTTCTTTTTTTTTTTTTTTCCCCCCCAAGGTTAATTTTAAATCTCCCTGCCCTCTTACTCAATCAGTGCATTAGTTCAGATTCTTAATTTACAACAAAGCAGCTTTGGTAATTTTACAGTGTAATTAAGCCATTTGGTTGAAATGAAAAATAGAAATGGAAAAATAAGGTTAATGAACTATACAACTAAAACTTGATTAGAAGTAACAGTGGTGTTTATTTCTATTTCCCTAATTTACTTGGACTGTGCAACATTTTTGTCCTAATAAAAGATTACATAGCACCAGTATGAGGCAGCATATCAACATGTGGATTGCAGTTACCATAATACACTAAAGAAGAAGGAAAAAAGATAAAGATTAAATAGTTTTTTATTTGTTTGTTTATTTTATATATATTTAAGTTAAGTTGTGAGAAGAAAGCTGTGCAGCAAAGACACCAAAACAATATAAACTAAATTAATCAGTTCCTTAAAACTAATTTTTTTTTATTAAAATGAAACAAAATTAACAGTAACTGATAGAAGCTTTAAAAAAAAAAAATAAATAAAAAAGGGTCAAATCAGTATTAGGATAGTGTTCAAATGAGTGTTCGATCATCTTACATTTATGTCTCCATCACACTACTTTGAGATGGGAGGTGTCCATCTGTTTGCTCTATTAATACATAACGTCTGAAATGTGAGCTGCTGTTTTTCCATAATGTGTTGTGCAATTATTCGTGTTTGGTGAGTCCTGGAAACACCAAGCACTAAGTGATAATGTACACTGATGCAGCTAAAGACCTGTTATAGTTTAATAATATCAATATAATTTCCTGATTTTATCAGAAATTCTAATTCGATTATTGATTATCTTTCAGTTTTAATTACTTGGTTGGATCAAATAATATAATCACAAAAGAAATCTAAATACCAAAATATATTTTGTACTGAAATACTAAAAGTAAAAATGCAGTAACTCTAAAACCATTTTTTAAAAGATGGAGCAACACCCTGGACAACTTGCTAGACCATTGCAGGACAGACACACACATAAACATGTTCATATTCAGGGGAAATTTAGTATCTTTAATTCCTCAATATATTTAAACTCATACAGTCATTGGGAGAACATGCTAAATTCAAGCAAAAGAGACTTTCGTCTCCTGCTACACAAAGAGAATAGGCAGACGACAACACCAGAAAGTAAAATTTTCAAACCCCTCCTGCTGTTTAGCTTTTTTGTGCCAATGTGCAAGGCCTTTAACCTCAAGTTATACTGATAGCATGATTTAATCACCTCTGAGTTTTTTTTAGATAAGTGCATCTGCTAAATGCTGTAAATGTTATGCCAGTCTAAACCAATACCACATCAAATAGTTGTTGTAAGTCTTTTAACAATCAAGTTGCTTTAACTAATAATGTAGCTTATCAGCATGAAATGTTTTGTCTTTCTAATCTATTTATGGTTGCATCTGAATCAATTCCACTCAATTCTCTGCATTAGTCCACTCCCACACCAGCTATTATGTAACCTTGCTGAATGTACACAGTTAAAAGCAGAAAACTATAATCTCATCAGTGGAAATAGTTTCTGCAAGAAGAACACTCAGCTAAACAGCTTTTTGATCTGATTTATTGCAAGATTTGACCTGTTTGGACCAAGTCAGCCTCCAAGATCTTATCAATACTGCAGACAAAGAAGGTTTGTGTTTATGGCACTGTGTGGCAGTAAGTGACATGACCTGTAAATCATTAAATGATAAATGAATCATAAAAAATACCTTTTTAAACATTGTGTCAGTAGGTTCAAAACATTGCAAAACCTTTTGTTCAAATACTAACATTCACACAAAAAGGTTTGCTTCATATTAACACAACTTAATCATATAGATTAAGTAAATAACTGTTCAAATTCAACTATTTGTATTTACTTTTTAAAATAAAATAAATGTTTTATGTTTATTTTTTTAGCCACCATTATGGGTTTTTAAATCTCTACATTCATTTTATTTCTGTTTACAGAATTTAGCAGACCAAACTTGTCCAAAGTAAGGTAGAGAATTGAGGACTCGATCTGTGAGCCTTAAATATGGTAGGATTTCAAAACAGCAACTTTCAGTTTATACAAAAAAATGGATCTGTTTAGAAATTTGGTGAGTCTAGAATACTACACTACAAATCTACAACATTTACACTGAGTAAATGTTTTTTTATCCAAAGCAACTTGAAAGAACAAATGAGAGACCAACACAAGTCAGTAGTTGAGCTTCACTGTAGTATAATCAAAAACATTACAAAACAACAACAAAAAAAGTCTGTTTTTCTCTCTGGATTAATTTATATTAATAAAAAAGTGTTTATGCAAAATAAAAACTTTGCTGCTTATGCAGCAGTGTCTCAGAATCATTGCATCCGTTGTAAAGGTTCTTAGCATCAAATAATGTTAAATAATACCTCATACATGATTGACCATACATAGGCAAATGTATTTCTAGAAATTTGTATTTGGCCCAATGTTAGACACACATTAATTTTTAATAACTGCCCAGTATTATAAGTATATATATTTTTTATTTTGTATGGTTAAACAGCAGCAGCACGGTGGCTTAGTGGTTAGCACATTCTCCTCTCAGCGCTAAGGATTCCCGGTTCGAATCCCAATCTGGGTGGAGTTTCCGTGTTCTCCCTGTGTCCGCGTGGGTTTCCTCCGGGTTCTCCGGTTTCCTCCCACATTCCAAAAACATGGATCAAGTCAATTGAGTTCTCTAAATTGCCCCATATAGAGTGTGTCTGTGTGAGTGAGTGTGTGCCCAGCGATGGATTGGCGCCCTGTCCTGGGTCTATCTGCCCAGCGCCCGAGACGTTCTCCCCTGGATGGGCATGGGGAACCCCACCGCGACCCTAGTAGAGGATAAAGCGGGAGATAATTAATGAATGAATGAATAAATAAACAGCAGCAGCACGGTGGCTTAGTGGTCAGCACATTCTCCTCTCAGCGCTAGGGTTTCCCGGTTCGAATCCCAATCTGGGTGGAGTTTCCGTGTTCTCCCCGTGTCCGTGTGGGTTTCCTCCGGGTTCTCCGGTTTCCTCCCACAGTACAAAAACATGGATCAAGGTTAATTGACTTCTCCGAATTACCCATTTAGTGTGTGTCTGTGTGATTGCGTGTGTGCCCAGCGATAGATTGGCGCCCTGTCCTGGGTGTATCTGCCCAGCGCCTGAAACATTCTCCCCCGGATGGGCATGGGGAACCCCCCCCCACGACCCTAATAAAGGATAAAGAAGAAGATAATGGACAGATGGATGGTTGAACAGCCATGTTCATGACCAATATGACTTTAACCTGTGAAAAACATAAGCTTAAACCCGAACAATGAACTTCTGAATTGTAAACCTTCACAGTAAAATGAGATTTAACAGTTTTACTGCCATGCATTCATTGATTGGCTGTAAACTTTATAAATAAATAAGTTACTTTCTAGCCTTTAGTTGGATTTTTACAGAGCATTTTTGGATTTATTAAGGCTAAATCCGAAAAAATCTTCTGTTTTAAAGTATATATAGTTATATATTCATTAATTCATTATCTCCCGCTTTATCCTCTATTAGGGTCGCGGTGGGGTTCCCCATGCCCATCCAGGGGAGAACATCTCAGGCGCTGGGCAAATAGACCCAGGACAGGGCGCCAATCCATCGCTGGGCACACACTCACTCACACAGACACACTCTATATGGGGCAATTTTGAGAATTCAATTGACTTGATCCATGTTTTTTGGACCAGCGATGGATTGGCGCCCTGTCCTGGGTCTATCTGCCCAGCGCCCGAAACGTTCTCCCCTGGATGGGTATGGGGAACCCCACCGCGACCCTAATAGAGGATAAAGCGGATAATGAATGAATGAATGTTTTTGGACTGTGGGAGGAAACCGGAGAACCCGGAGGAAACCCACGCAGACACGGGGAGAACATGGAAACTCCACCCAGATGGGGATACGAATTTTATTATGAAAAAAGAAGCAAACGCAGTTTTAACGCTTAAATCCATTCTAGCTTTTAGGGTGTGGTAGCTCAGTGGTTAGGGTGTTGGGTTATCAATCTAAATTACATAAAATTAGACCAACAACTCGCCTTTGAAACCCATATTAAACATCTCTGTAAGGTTTCCTTTTATCATCTTAGAAACATTGCCAAACTCTCACTGTTTCAGACGCTGAGAAACTGGTCCACGCATTTGTCTCATCAAGACTGGATTACTGCAATGCACTCTTCATTGGGCTCCCAAAAAAGAGCCTTCAGAGACTGCAGTATATTCAGAACAGCGCTGCTCGAATCTTGATGAGAGTACGGAAACATGAGCACATTACACCTGTTCTTCAATCACTTCATTGGCTTCCTGTTTCTGTCAGAATTGAATACAAGGTCTCCTTTCTTGCTTACCAGTGCATACATGGAAATGCACCTTCATATCTGAAAGAACTTCTTACCTGGCAAACATCATCACGATCGCTTCGCTCTGTAAATTCAAACCGCTTCCTCCTCCCCAGAACTAAGCTCAGCACCATGGGTGATAGAGCTTTTTGTTCTGCCGCACCACGCTTGTGGAATGCTCTACCTGACCAGCTGAGAGCTCCTCAGAAAATAGAAAGTTTTAAAAAAGGACTTAAAACGTTTCTTTTTAGAAGAACTTACCATTCTTAATTGATTGTTGCTTTTATATGTGTTGTTATTTGCTTGAGGGCGGCACGGTGGCTTAGTGGTTAGCACGTTTGCCTCTCAGCGCTAGGGATTCCCGGTTCGAATCCCCATCTGGGTGGAGTTTCCATGTTCTCCCCATGTCCGCGTGGGTTTCCTCCGGGTTCTCCGGTTTCCTCCCACAGTCCAAAAACATGGATCAAGTTAATTGAGTTCTCTAAATTGCCCCATAGAGAGTGTGTTTGAGTGAGTGAGTGTGTACCCAGCGATGGATTGGCGCCCTGTCCTGGGTGTATCTGCCCAGCGCCCGAGACGTTCTCCCCTGGATGGGCATGGGGAGCCCCACCGCGACCCTAGTAGAGGATAAAGCGGGAGATAATGAATGAATGAATGAATGTTATTTGCTTTCATCATGTAGCACTTTGAGATTTGTGATCAAATGTAAAGTGCACTACAAATAAAATTTATTATTATTATTATTATTTATTTATTAGGGCGGCACGGTGGCTTAGTGGTTAGCACGTTGGCCTCTCAGCGCTAGGGATTCCCGGTTCGAATCCCCATCTGGGTGGAGTTTCCATGTTCTCCCCGTGTCTGCGTGGGTTTCCTCCGGGTTCTCCGGTTTCCTCCCACAGTCCAAAAACATGGATCAAGGTGAATTGAATTCTCAAAAATTGCCCCAAATAGAGAGTGTCTGTGTGAGTGAGTGTGTGCCCAGCGATGGATTGGCGCCCTGTCCTGGGTCTATCTGCCCAGCGCGCGAGACGTTCTCCCCTGGATGGGCATGGGGAACCCCACCACGACCCTAATAGAGGATAAAGCGGGAGATAATGAATGAATGAATGAATGAATATTATTTATTATTATCAATCTGGGCGGCACGGTGGCTTAGTGGTTAGCACGTTCGCCTCTCAGCGCTAGGGATTCCCGGTTCGAATCCCCATCTGGGTGGAGTTTCCATGTTCTCCCCGTGTCAGTGTGGGTTTCCTCCGGGTTCTCCAGTTTCCTCCCACAGTCCAAAAACATGGATCAAGGTGAATTGAATTCTCAAAAATTGCCCCATATAGAGTGTGTATGTGTGAGTGAGTGTGTGCCCAGCGATGGATTGGCGCCCTGTCCTGGGTCTATCTGCCCAGCGCCCGAGACGTTCTCCCCTGGATGGGCATGGGGAACCCCACCACGACCCTAATAGAGGATAAAGCGGGAGATAATGAATGAATGAATGAATGAATATTATTTATTATTATCAATCTGAAGGTTGGCGGTTCAAATCCCAGGTCCACTGAAGTTACCAGAGTGGGTCCTTGAGCAAGACCCATAACCCTCATTGCTCCAGGGATGCTGTGATTAACCCTGTGCTCATCTTGTAAATCCTAAATGACCGAATGTAAATGAATGTAATGTAGCTTTTCCCAACACGTCAGTGGTCTGACTAAAGTAGGCCGGTTGTAAACTACGATTCCCAGAATGCAGCTCGTCTCTCGATCGCCCCGCCTCGTTCTGTTTGAGTGGCAGGTTGTTTGTTTCAGTGTAGCCAGCTGCTGGACCGTTCCAATCCCTGTCGGAGTGGAAACACGGGGGCCGACAGTCCTCTCTTTTCTCCCTTCCCGTTCACCTCGTTGTGCTTTGCTTTCTTTTTTTTTCTTTCGCCCCGCTTCTCTCTCTTTCTCCTTCCCCTCTTAAACAGTCAACTTTTACCTTTTCATCCCCCCTTTTTTTCGCACCGCTCGAAGGTTGTTTTTTTTAAATGAAGCCCACTCCGTCCGGATTACAGCTGTAGTTCTTTCTTTCTTTATTTATTCCTCTGCTTTCTTCACACCAAACATCGCCGCTCGTCCGTTCTAGATGTGCCACAAATGAGAAGGCGAAAAAGATGGAACTGCACATTTTAGAACACAACCTGAAAGTAGCCAGTATAGCGAAAGAAGGCATCCAGATTTGCACTCACGGCTTAATTAAACTCGCTTTCCTGCCCTGCAAGACGAGGTAAGTCACTTCATCTGCACCAGAACGCAGCGTTTTAACTCCTGTCACGCCGTGAAACGTTACAGTGATCCAATAAGAGCAATAATCGCCTTGTAAAGAAGTGTCGGTTAGGCAAAAACTACGTGCGTTTGCCGGCGAACAAACGAGCAGCGGGTGACACTTTTAGTTTGGAAACGGATTCGGTGTTTATTATGCCGCATCTTGGGTCTGATGGGTCCTGGTTCTTTATCTGGCTTCGAAACCACGAAGCGCTAAACTTCAGAGCATTAAAGGGGTGTGTGGACGTGAGCGAGCGGCTTGTTTTTCTCCTCGGTTGAAAAAAAAAAAACCAACGCCGGCTTTTAAACCCGATCCGAACGCGACTTTTATTCAACGTGTTCGGCTTTTCTGCGCTGGCTTCACGGCCCTCGCCATCGGTTTTGCAGAGGATTCGTATCTTAAAAGATCTCGTCTTGTTTTCGCCCGTGTTCGATTATTGTGCTCGGTGCCTCCTCCTACTGCAGTCTTTTGCATTGCTGCCGGAAAGCTGTAAACAACTGCAGCGAAGGAAAGGAGCTGGAAGAAATGTTCCGGGACTCCAAAGTGCAGCTTTCTGTAGCTCCTAGAAAGTCAGATCAACTTTCAGAACACAAAGAGGCCGCAGATCTTCAGATCAGCAAGTCATAAGCAGTAGTGGACGGACTGATTGCTCTACAACATAAAATATGACAAACAACAATCATTCATTCATTCTTTATCTTCTGCTTAATTCTCTACTCCACCCAGATGGGGATTCGATTCGTATCTTAAAAGATCTCGTCTTGTTCTCCCCTGGATGGGCATGGGGAACCCCACCGACCTTATAGAGGATAAAGCGGGAGATAAAGAATGAATGAATGAATGTTTTTGGACTGTGGGAGGAAACCGGAGAACCCGGAGGAAACCCACGCCGACACGGGGAGAACATGGAAACTCCACCCAGATAGGGATTCGAACCGGGAATCCCTAGTGCTGAGAGGCGAACGTGCTAACCACTAAGCCACCGTGCCGCCTGTGTTGAATTTTAGAGGATAAAGTGGGAGATAATGAATGAATGAATGTTTTTGGACTGTGGGAGGAAACCGGAGAACCCGGAGGAAACCCACCCAGACACGGGGAGAACATGGAAACTCCACCCAGATGGGGATTCGATTCATATCTTAAAAGATCTCGTCTTGTTCTCCCCTGGATG
Organism: Corydoras sp. C115; assembly: GCA_019802505.1. NCBI lineage: Eukaryota > Metazoa > Chordata > Actinopteri > Siluriformes > Callichthyidae > Corydoras > Corydoras sp. C115. The sequence continues at coordinate 869,067 of JAFMOC010000003.1, forward strand.
GGCATGGGGAACCCCACCGCGACCCTAATAGAGGATAAAGCGGGAGATAATGAATGAATGAATGAATGTTTTTGGACTGTGGGAGGAAACCGGAGAACCCGGAGGAAACCCACGCAGACACGGGGAGAACATGGAAACTCCACCCAGATGGGGGTTCGATTCGTATCTTAAAAGATCTCGTCTTGTTTTCGCCCGTGTTCGATTATTGTGCTCGGTGCCTCCTCCTACTGCAGTCTTTTCGTATCTTAAAAGATCTCGTCTTGTTCTCCCCTGGATGGGCATGAGGAACCCCACCGCGACCCTAATAGAGGATAAAGCGGGAGATAATGAATGAATGAATGTTTTTGGACTGTGGGAGGAACCCGGAGGAAACCCACGCAGACACGGGGAGAACATGGAAACTCCACCCAGATAGGGATTCGAACCGGGAATACCTAGTGCTGAGAGGTGAACGTGCTAACCACTAAGCCACCGTGCCGCCTGAGTTGAATTTTAGAGGATAAAGTGGGAGATAATGAATGAATGAATGTTTTTGGACTGTGGGAGGAAACCGGAGAACCCGGAGGAAACCCACGCAGACACGGGGAGAACATGGAAACTCCACCCAGATGGGGATTCGATTCGTATCTTAAAAGATCTCGTCTTGTTTTCGCCCGTGTTCGATTATTGTGCTCGGTGCCTCCTCCTACTGCAGTCTTTTGCATTGCTGCCGGAAAGCTGTAAACAACTGCAGCGAAGGAAAGGAGCTGGAAGAAATGTTCTCCCTTGGATGGGCATGGGGAACCCTACTGCGACCCTAATAGAGGATAAAGCGGAAGATAATGAATGAATGTATAGCACATTGAAAAGTATGAAGATACTTTTTTACGAAGGCCAGCTACTGTTCAATTAAAAGAGCATAGTCAAGAAAGTGCTTAAACACATGGGTAAGGTTTAAAATAAATATTGAGTATAGTAGCTTTAAGTAGTGACTGGGCAAAAGTAATAACTTATTAACTTAATAACATGTTCGTGTGTACTTGTCTTGGACCTCAGTGGGAACTTCTTAATATATAATGAACAGCATTTAACCACTAACTCTGTTTACCATGATCTTCAAATTCGACGTTTATACGTAGAAACACTATTTTTATGTCTGGAATTGTACATTGTTGCTAGTGTTGTACTGTAAGTAGAGTAAACATGGCCTTTCTTCGTTTAAAATTTAGTAGGACAGTGTTGGAATATGTGAATGACTAAGACATCAGAGCTCTGGTTTGTTGAATTCTTTAATATCGATAGTTAAAAACTAAGCTCATATTCTTTTTACATATGAATAAGAGTTAATATCCACATAATTAGGAATGAGTTGCTTTTTTTTACACACATGCTGTGCACAACAGGAGATCACAGACAGGTTCGTACTTGTTACAGGGGGGGTGGTGCCTGGACATGATGACAAAAAAAGTGCTGAAACATGATTCATTGGTGGTAATCAGTCTCTCTCGCTGTCTTTTAAATTTGGCTTTAATTGACAGCAGTTCCTAAATCATGGTGTGTCCCTCCTGTTAGATATTTTTGTTTGCACCTTCTTATTTACCCTCACACAGTTAGATTTGTTCCACTTTTTCGTCTGCAAAAGAACGTCAACAACACACCCACTCATGATGGGTCTCATCAACTGCCCTATTTGTTAAATTGGAAATATGACAGACTTTATGTACCGACTCTGACAGCAGTTCAATTTCTTAAAGTCAGCATGAAATATCATGCATCATTAAAACTTCCTAAAGTATCAAGACAGGTTTTCAACATATGTCTGTTTTGTGTTGACAAGAATTGCAGGAAACCCAAATGAAAATGAAGTTAAATGTATGCTGAAATAACAGATGGCAGACCTGAAATAATATTTAGCAAGCTCTCTTTTTGCCTTGGGGGAAAAAGCTATTAAAATAAGCTGAAGAGGGCCTTGTTTTTGCATTCCTCCTTCAAGCGAACATGACTTGTGGACGAGTGTGTGTCTATAGAGAAGGCTGTTGTATTTGTTGCCACCACTTTCTAGCTTTGCAGTACATAGGCATTTATTTTAAAAAGCCTTGTCCCACTCATAAGAATTGACTTTGAATGCAGTTGTGCATTAAAATGCAAAGCCATGCTTGTTTCTATATAAGTCCTGTTCTTCTTTTTATTAGTGTGGAACAATTCAGAATGTTCTACTTGAACCCATGCCTTCTTTGTATTCAGAGTTTACTGGGAAGATTCTGACAGTGGTGTAGAATGTGAACAGCAGTAGACAACTCTAGGATGGGGGGGGGGGTAGTGGAGCGGGGCGAGGAGAGAATGTTGCTTACTGTTGAAAATGCTGTCGAATGTCTCTTGCACAGTTTGCTGCCTCACTGTTTTGCTGGTGTTGCCGAAAGGGAAATTCAGCTGTGTCACCAGCAGCGAGGTGCAAAGTGAAAGAAAAAAAAAAAAGCCCACACCACAATCATTTCTAAACAAATTAGTAATACAGTGAGAAAAACATAAAAAACACATTTCATATTCGTCATTTATACAGGTGAGAACAATAACTGATGAATTTATATATATATAAATATATATATATAAAACATTAAAAGTCAACATGTGCATTCCATTCCATACATCTATGGAATGTTGTGTTGAGTCACTGTGACTAGGCTATATTTTAGTAAAATACAAACTTAATTATATTATTCAGATATTCAGATGATCTATATACTTTACTTGGCTGTTTCAGGGCTCTGAAACATTGTGGAAAGTCTTAAGTGATTGGCAACATTGGTGTCTCTCCATTAATAATGTTGTTTGTGGTGGACACGAGCTGCCGATTCATATTTTCTATTATGACTCTTTTTACTCTTGCTGAGTGTGAGGAGATTTAAAGATAATTATCACAGTTATAATTTTCTCAATAGCAATTGTTGTATTTAATTTAATATCAGGAACTACAAACTATGCCCAGAGATGGATTGGCGCCCTGTCCTGGGTCTGTCTGCCCAGCGCCCGGGACATTCTCCCCTGGATGGGCATGGGGAACATAGGGAACCCCACCGCGACCTTAATAGAGGATGAAGCAGGAGATAATGAATGAATGAACTACAAACTATTCAATATTGTCACAGAATAGGTTTTAAATCATAAGACCAAACCAAACAACTGGTCTTATCGCATCTGCTGCACATAGCGTAGAGTTTCTACCATTGTATCAAAACCAAATACAATAAAAGGAAAGAATTTTCATTTGCAGTTTATCTCTTTGTAATTTCACTTTTAAAGACATTATAAATGTGTTGAGCCTCATTAGTGCGCACAACAATAAAAAATGATGTCCTAAGCCATTTATCATCAGCCACAATTATCAGAAGATTCTTTCTTAAAATAGATTTACACTGTGTGATTTCATTGGGTTTATGATATAGACCAGATGATGGAAAAATCTTGGGGGAAGTCTATAAGAGAATGTGTTTTTAAAACCTTATTGTACAATAAAGATTCTTTAACGACAGCCATGCGGGTTATGTCCGCATGCTCCAGATTTCAGCAGAACTCGTCATATAGTTTATTAATTTCTTTAGTTAAATTTTATGTTGACGTTCCTCTTGCATTGTTGGCCTGTAGACATGCATTATTGGAGCACTTACATCAAATGATATAATCTATCCAGAACTTCAAATTTAGGCGTCATTGGTCACAGAAACTCTAAATTGACCATCACAGAATATAGAAAAACACTGCATTCTCTATCCACCATCGCAATTCATTACTAAAGGTGAAACCAGCCATAATCAGAAATATTAGAACTCTCAGACTAATGTTCTAATAGAAAAAAGAAGAAAAAGCTTTTTCTTTTATAAAATCTTTACTAAAGTAGTTTTTTTTGCTGACTTTTTATATAGCTATATGCATATTAGTTGAGGTTCGTGGCAATTTCTTTATGCACAGCAATATTATTATATCTCTTAAAAAAACATTTTAATTCTGGGGATTTAGTGTTGTACCAGAAAAATGTACACAGAAAATATGTATATATTTCTGAACAAATATATCACAATGTCAGATGGTCAACCCCTACTTAGGCTTTGAGTGCTAAATATAAGCATAACAAGGACTACAGAATGATACTCAACATTAGTAATCTATTTAATTAAGGTCTGGACTTTGGGCCATGGCACAACCTCAATCTTTTTATTTTTTAGTCATTCTGTTGTAGATTTGATGGTGTGGTTTGGATCATTGTCTTGTTACGTGACCCATTTTTGCCAATCTTTAGCTGCTGGATTGTTGGCCTTTTTTGACTCTGGAATACTTTGGTATAAAGAGGAGCTCATGGTGAACTTAATGACTTCAAAGTCCCGTGGCTACAAAACAATCAACAAACCAAAATCATCCATCCATCCATCATCTTCCACTTTATCCTCTATTAGGGTCGTGGGGGGGGGGTTCCACATGCCCATCCAGGGGTGAACATCTCGGGCGTTGGGCAGATACATCTAGGACAGGGCGCCAATCTATCACTGGGCACACATTCACACAGACACACTCTATATGGGGCAATTTGGAGAATTCAATTGATTTGATCCATGTTTTTGGACTGTGGGAGGCAATCGGAGAACCCAGAGGAAACCCACACAGACACGGGAAGAACATGGAAACTCCACCCAGATTGGGATTCTAACCGGGAATCCTTAGCGCTGAGAGGCAAACGTGCGGCCCAAACCAAAATCATATATAGTAGTAATTTAAATCAGTCACCTCACCTTGAATCTATGTTTTTGGACTTTCATGTTTTGAGAACATGAAAACTCCACCCAGATCAGGATTCGAACCTGGAGCCCAGATCTGAGAGGCGGACATGCGAACCACTACAGTGCTGTGTCGCCCCCATTTGAGAGAGTTTTTTTTTTTTTTTAAATAATGTGAAATTGTGGTTGTATTTACTTAATTTTAAGACCTTCTGAAAACCACAGAATGAACAAGTTATTAAAAGAAAGCCTAGTCATTTCAGAGCATGTTTTTTTTTTTTTTTCGAGTGTACTGCAGTTAGTTTTTTCAGTGGAAACTAAATGGATTTTACTGAAATGGTCTACTCAGCAAAAAAAGGTAATTCAGCCCCAGGATGCTGGGAAATGTCATTGCTCATTGTCTCAGAACAGAACAGAACACAAAGTTAAAACTAGAAATGGACTGAAAAGAGGCTGAATGAAATACGGAACCGTCTGTTGGAATTAGTGGTAAATTAGAAATTGGATTTCGACCTGTTTTAAAGAAGGTACCACTCCACTTTGGGTTATCGGTTGCAGTTAGTTTCAGGTTGCAATCAGTCAACAGGGAATTGAAATCTGTCGATTCATTTAAAGAGCATGTTTGCAAGTAAACCACAATGGGTGTGTGAGTCATTGAAAATTCACAAAGGAAAGCTTTGTTGCTCCAGTTGTCTGATTTACTCTGCCAAAAATATCTCCTGTGCCTTTTCATCAGTAAACACTTTCTTTGTGTAATTTAATATTGTGCAAAACAACCTGTTTGTAATGTGGATGCTCTGGATGTCATTCTCTGACGTATGAACATGGACATTGTTTCATTCACAGCATTTGGTAATATCTAGACTTACCCGTTTGGTTTAAGTCCTTCAAACCAAATTAAAGTCTTTCTTTTGATTGAATTTCTGTCTTGATATACACTTTATTTTTCTTATCCTAATCTGATATGAGCTACTGGACATACAGTTTTTTTTACTAAATAACTTCTCTCTTTCTAAGAATCTCGATATACTTAGTAGTTCTACATTTATAGACTGTAGTCAGTCTGTTTTGTGCATATTTTGTTAGTCTTCTTTACTCTGTTCTCTTATGGACAGGACCACCACAGTGTAGGTATTTGGTTGATGAATGATTCTCAGCACTGCAGTGACACTGTACTGGTGGTTTATTGGAGGAGGCGTGAAAGATTATATAATCTTTCTGGATATTTTTCTATTTTCTATTACTTGTTACTGCCCTGGATAAAGCTCCCCACTGACAACTTCAAAAAAAAAAAAAATCTAATAATACTGAAATTACACAGAATTTTAATTAGAGGGTCTCTGGCAAAAATTCTTGTTACCAATTTAGTACCCTCATTATGGCGCCATCATTTTCCTGCGTTATTGCAGTGAACTAGTGATACCCGCCTACCCACTCATGTCCAGGTCTGCTGAATAAAAGCTTCCCTACTGCGAACCAAATTATTTAAGAAAGCCTCCCGTCCTTTCTTGGCAGCATCAGATAAGATGCTTCTTTCAGAATCAACAAACTTCTAGGAATTTTGCACTGAAAGAAAATAGCATGGGTCAGACTAGAGAAGCCATAAATATTGGCTCGTCTCACCCTGTGTTTCGGGTCAGGTTTTATAAGCAGCACTAAAAGGTGCCTTGCATAGTCAGGCCTGTGTGCACACCGGGTTCTGTTTGCATAGGCCGGCTCGTGGGGGGAACTGTATTCAAATGGAGTTCTGTTTCGCAATATCTAGGGCAGCGCGAATTGTATCTAGTCGGTTTTTGGACCGTTGAAAGGCTGCATATACTAACAACGTGAGATGGCCGAGTTTTTCTGACACTGTACGGGTTTTATTCACACACTTGCCTCCCACGGCAATCATTGAAACATGTAACTAGTCATTTAAAAAGCAAGGTCCGTCACTGTATAATTATCTTAACGAAGTGTACACACGTGTTTTATAGTCAAAGTGTTAGTGTGTACAATGCAATGGCCACCAAAGCCTTTCATTTCTGTTGTCTACCTCTTCACTCCCTCTTCTGCCCACTCATAACAGCATGTGAGCCTCAGGTCTATGCTTCAGGCTGAGCTGATTTTCTGTTGTGTGTGTGTGTGTGTGTGTGTGCGTACGCAAAGCAAATACATTGGTACTGTTTCAAATACAGCACTGACAAAGCATTAAAATAGTTTTGTTTAAATACATGCTTTGAAATTAACCTGTTCTATTGTTTTTCCTCTTTTCCACAGATGCAAGTTCTTCAGTTTGACCGAAACCCCTGAGGATTACACCATTATAGTGGATGAAGATGGCTTCAAAGGTATGGGTTTTGCACTCAAGCATACTCAAAGGAAGGCTCACAGATTGTCTTCCATCTCTCTGGCAATGTTTGACCACATATTGCTTTATCAGCCGCTTCACTTCCATTACGGGTTAACCGGGGCTAAGCTGTCAGCCCGTTTAGTTTTGTGGTTGACTGACTGAATTTGTGTCATTACTCAAGGGTTGCCAGGGTCACCATGGATACCTGCAGCTACAGGTTGTGAGGCAGGGGCAGGTGTTCCTTTGGCTTTTTTAATTGTGAAACCATGGTGTTAAAATATGTGTCCAGCCAAAAATCTTTAAGCAAGCGGAACATTCTGAAGTACTCATGTTAGCCTATGTTAAATACATTTGTGAACTTTGTATAAACCGAGAAGTGTTTCAAATATATTAAATTATTTCATCATTTGAGGATCAGTATTAAAACATGATAAAATATGCTGCCAGTGTTTCCACCTGCTGGATATTTTCAGCTTAGACGCTGATGAAATTTGACAAGGTTACGACTTCCATCTGGAGGAATATTTACCATCAACTGAAGCGTGTTCGGAGACAAGCGAAGTCATGATTTTCCATGCTGTAACTTGTGTAAAAGTACTGAGTATAGAGGCTGCTGAAGATCACTGACACATTGTACAAACTTTTAAACTACAGGTGTATGGGTAATACTTTGGGAATCGTTTGCAAACGGATAGAATATGTTCTTTTCATGCACATAATAGGCTATGAATTTCGGCCAAACCATAATTACAGGCCGACATGCTCTGTCTAAACTAATAACATGGGTACTTTGTTCTTGCTGATTAATCATATGACATTTGTTATACCACTTGCAAACTGTCAAGGCTTTAAAGCAGAACACTTACTCCGTCGTGTTTCACAGCTGCAATAGGGTTTAGTGTTTAAATAAACAAAGCTTTATAAATAAAATATCTCCCACACATTTTCCCACAGATAGTTCCAACATCTTGATGGCATTTTCCAAATTTGTAGCCAAAGTCATTTTTATTGTTTTGGTCATTTTAATAGGAGACACTGCCGCAAAGCATCTTGACTAAAGACTACGTCTTCATCATTAAGAAACCTAGACAGGTTAAGAGGGTTTTTAATGGTGCCCCCCCATCCTCATCTACAAATCGACTACTTATTATAAATGTCATGTATAATAATGAATAAGTTGTGTACATAATAAATATATACAATTCATAGTCACACATTACACTATAAATTATAAATTCATATTGTAACTGCTTTAAACTGTCTTTAAACTGCTTTAAACTGTCTGCATTCTGAGTTTATAGTCACTATGGTATTATGGGAAAGTCGTGTACATGCCTGTACTGCAGAAAAGAATTTAAGCCATATTTGTAATGTTGTGTATTTTGCTGATATTTATTTTCTTTTTTGGTCGCTTTATGTTTTTATGATGCCAAATGTTGATGAGAACAGTATCAGCTTTGTTGATGTACAACAAATGATGGGTGACTGATAAACATACTAAATTATGCACGGGGCTTCTGAAATGTATTGTTTTTTATGACCAGATCTTTTCTTTAAAAAATAAATTTAAAAAAAACGCAAACTCATACTTCACTTCATTAGTATGTGAACAATTTTAAATAGATGAATAAATACAAGAGTATTATTATCATTAGATGATTATTAAATACATTTGTGTGTCATTAACAGAAATTTAGATCAGTATTAAGTAATTAAAGCCAAAATGAAAATCATTTTATGTGTATACATATCAATTTTTATATATTTTTTTAAAAAGGCCAAACAAAACATTTCTGTTTCTCTTTCATTTTCTTGTACCTTAATTTCGTCTGCTTTGGTTTTAGAATTGCCCGAGTCAGATCATCTCAGTGTGGCTGATGCAACATGGTTGGCTCTCAACGTGGTGTCTGGAGGAGGCAGCTCTACTAGCTCTCAACCTATCGGTGTGACCAAAATAGCCAAATCAGTCATTGCCCCCCTGGCTGACCACAATATCTCTGTATTCATGCTGTCCACTTATCAAACTGACTTTATACTGGTGAGTCTTAAAGTTCATATTTTAACTGGTAGGGCTTGCCAAGAACTTTAGGAATGTTTTTCAATATTTACCTTTTTATTACCAGTAAGGTTTTACTGCAAATGTCTTCCACTGATTACTTTTGTAAATATAAGCATTCTTATATCACGTTCTTCTCATCTCTAGCATTCCATTATCTTATTTTTGGTGTCTAGAAACTATAATGTTGTTTTGAAAGCAGTTCTACTGCTAAATAGTCTGACATTTTCTACATTTAATTGCATAATTGTCAACTGATATACATTTCCAAATACACTGTCAATGAAAATGAATATATTAATAACATATAAAATAATAATAATATAAAGCTCGGTCAGTTCAGGACACGTTCTGACATGTCATGTTGCAAATGGCCAATTATGCATTGTAATAAGCATGCACTAATGAGGAAGTCAGGAGAGGAAGTCAACATGGGCATGTTAAAATAAGTATTGGAATGCAGAATACTGTGCTACTTAGTCATCATTTTCTTTTTAGCCTGTGGGGAAAAATTATGATGTGTAACTGCATCAGATAAACTGGGTATCATTTTCTTTAATAGGACAATTGCTTGGTTTAAATAAAATGTTTTGAATTTATGTAAAAAAAAAAAACAGGTGCAAACAGTTCCAGAATTTGGTGCATTATTCCTAAGTGTCATTGAGTTTTTTAAATGAAACTACAGCAGCACTAACTAAAAATAATCAATACAACACCCAAATTATGTTCTGTGATGGTCCTGACCCATAGAGAACAGAAAACCAACAGGGGCTAACAAAAACAAGAAAACAGATGAATTACAGTTTGTAATTGTAAAGCTCCAAAGTCCATCTATATGGATACTGTATATACTGTAAGTGGAGGAAACAAACAACAGAGCAAAAAGGTCTTGTGTGCAAACTTTTGACTGTTGCTTTATAACCGCATTCATTTTGCCTAATTCACTAATTCCATTTGCAAAGTACATAGTGTAAGAACAAATTCAGGAGTTTTGCACTTACAAAAGTCAAATACACATGTTAAGACAGAGGGCAGAGCCTTAGTTAACAAGTCCATCTTGCAATCACAAGCTCCTGGGTTTGATTACCACCTGGGGGCAAATTGAGGCCCTTTCAGTGTGAAGTCTGCATGTCCTCCCTGTGCGTGTGTGGGATTTTTCCAACCTTCAAAACACATCCAGTCGGTAAATTGGCTTTTTGCTGGTATTAGTCAGGAAATAGCCAATGTTGTTGGCCAGACGTTAGACTCTTTAATAAATAAACAAAACCAAATTGAGACAGATGTGAGCTTTTTTTTCGCTTGATAAACATTTATAATCGCTGGTTTATACCAAAATAGATTCCACTGTAAATACTCTGAAATGTCTTTGTCAGGATGCTTATTGTGCCATATTATTTATTTCATTTATAGGATTGTTTTGCCTACAAGACATTAGTCAGTTCTTTTAGTCAGTATGATTGGCTTTAAAGAGATTATTTTACTCTGACTATAAAAACAACCCGATCTATTTTTATTTATTCCTCTTTCATCCATATTTCCTAATGTTAGTGACCTTGTAGAGACTGTAAATACTCTGAAATGGTCTGTTAAATGTACTGTGCAAGCAAATTTTAGACAGTCTGTCCCTCCTATATATAGTTTTAATGCATATGGTTACTGCACTACAAAGTATTTGAATTGGAAATCTGAATAGTTTGGAAAACTCAGAGATTCACCTGAAGACTTAATGAACACACTATACTGAATTGCTGTAAGACAACTGCTGGTGCTTGTCATATCAGCACATTCTTTACTTTGTGAGTGGTGAGTCTTTCCTCTGCACACGTGCATGCACACACACACACACACACACACACACACACACACACACACACACACACACACTTATCATCATCTCTGGCGTTCCCTCTTTAACTTGCTCCACGCCACCTCCCCCACAGCCTACATGATCTCCAAAGTCCTGTTTATGAAAATAAAAAAAAAGAAGCAAAGCTGATGGTAATCTAAAGGTTATTATGTAAAGAGGATCAGTATGGCCCCTTGCTGAAAATTACTTTAGCGTTCTTGGAGCCTCAGCAGCAGCTTTACTTTTATTGTTTAATTTTTTTAAAGGGGTGCATACACCTCTGCGCACCAGACAAGTGCAAAGTCTCTTTTCTCTTTCTTCGAGCCCTGGTGTGTTTTATAAATAGCAAGGCCTGGCCCAAATGCTTAGGGCGAAAGAAGCTTTGGAAGCTAGGCCACATATGAACGACTTTATCTTGACTCATTGGTGCCAAAAGGCGAAGCCAGATTCCTGTGTTTACTGCCTGTTTTTTATATTTACTGTAAATTCGCTGGTAATAGAAGCAAGCGATGATGGCCTGCTTTTCTCTTGCCCGTGTATTCCTGCTCGTTAGGTGAATTCTCCGGTTTCACAAAGGGACTGTTGTCTGGCTGTGTATTTCAAACTGGAAACATGTTTAGCTGCCCCCCTTCTCTTTGGAAATATATTTGCTTTTCATAAGTTAATGATAGTCAGATGTTGCCATCGGGGATATTGTATTGCCTGTGTGTGTGTGTGTGTGTGCTGACAAAATAGCTCGTGAAGAAAGGAGATCCACAGGAGTTGCCCTTGAATTGTTTTCCCTCAGCTTGGTGTGTCTGTTCAGCAGGGGCTTTTTAGAACCCATTTGAAATTCAGTCACACTGTTTGCTCAAGACATCCTTGTGTATTTTTCTTTGTTTCCTCTGCAATGCATTTGGGAGTCACTGGTGATCTTTAAAAGAAAAATAACACCAAGTCCCTAATTTGATTAAATCAGCTCAGTGTCTGTTCTTGGTTCCGTGTATACATTGGCTTAGCTGGAAATGTACTGCACTATCAAGTTTTGTGACTTTTAAAGCATTCCTTGAAATGCTATAAACAAACAATCTAGACAGACTGCCAGTGTGTAGGGTGACAATATCTTATTACAGATATGTATCCCAAGGGCCTTTGGCATAAACATGTGACCTTCCTGTCAGTGTTAATAGCTATTAAGCATAATGCCCCATCCATGTAGTTAGGTTATAGATGCTGAGTAAGACCTCGTTTAGAGCAAAAGCTTTAAAGAGTACATGTTGTGAAGTACAACAGGGAGGGATGATGCACATTAGCTCATTGTTGGCTACATCAAATCTATCCGTTTATCTTGGCCTAATTACTAGTTCCCATTTCCAAGCTTGTGCTCTGGAGTTATTTGGATTGCTCAGTCAAAACTATCCAAATGAACTTTCCCACTAATTCCCAAAACTGTTATAAAAATGAGTGTTGCATGTTCAGAACCAGATCTGAAACAGCCCTTAACTATTTCATTTCTATAAATCAAATGGCTTCAGGTCTGCATATCTAAACCAAGTGTCTCCATATCTTTGCTTCATATCTCTGTTTAGGTCCGGGCAAAAGATCTTCCTATGGTCATGCACACGCTATCTTCAGAATTCACCATTCTTAGGGTGGTCAATGGAGAAACTGTAGCTGCCAACTGTTCTGGGGTCACCAATGGTTTTGTAAAGCCTAAACTGGGTGAGTGAGTTGTACACTAACACAAACAGAATATAAGCGCTGGATCTAAACAAATGTTCAAAGCACTTTCTGGGTTTTGTTCTCACGGGTTTTTTTTATTTTTATATATTTTTCTCCTTTGCTCCAGTTCCTCGTCCGATTATTCATCCTCTGTCCAGCCCAAGTAATATGTTCTGTGTGACAAGCTTGGACCCAGACACACTTCCCTCTGTGGCCACCCTACTCATGGACGTCATGTTCTACTCAGGAGGGTAAGAGTCTCTGCTTTTCACACATATGGCTAAACAGAAAAACCATCTGCTGATATGCAAGTGTAGGTTTCTTAAAAAAAGGTTGTTTTACATCATCTGTTACTTTAGTAATGCAGTCTTGTGCATTTTTTAAAGCTGAATGTTATATTAATATAAGTAGAGGATGTTTTAACGGATTACAATTTATTATTAATATTATTACATAAAACTTGGAATCTAAAATTGTCTAGCTTTTTTAGCCTCCACTCAACTGTAGTCTTCTCACAGCACTTTCACCTCATAGCAAATGTGGAGTTTACATGTCTTCCTTGTGCCTGTGTGGATTTTTCTCTGGCGTCTCCAGTTTCCTCCCACATTCCAAAGACATGCCGATGGGTAAATTGGAGATACTAAATTGTCCTAAATATTGAGGGTGTATGTAGCGGTACACATACTTTCAGTTCCAAGTCAGGTTACACAGATGGGTTGCTTTTAAAAAGGGCATCCAGTGTAAACCTGCCAAA